>LR756421.1:2024745-2181118 GCA_902729485.2 Mus minutoides
CCCCCCCCCCCCCCCCCCCCCCCCCCCCCCCCCCCCCCCCCCCCCCCCCCCCCCCCCCCCCCCCCCCCCCCCCCCCCCCCCCCCCCCCCCCCCCCCCCCCCCCCCGCTGTCCCCCCCCCATCCTCCCCCCCTGTCCTCCCACCCCAGCTGCCTAAGTTACTTTTCTATTGCTGTGATAAAGCCCCATGGGCAAAGCAGCTTGTAGGAGGGAGGGTTGCTTAGTGTGCTCTTAACAACTGAGCAGCCTTGCCGGCCCCATTGCATTCTTCTTCATGGAGACATGTGCTTTTTTTTTTACTTACAGATTTTCAGCAGTTAATTTAAAAATTGTATTTTCAGCTTATCTGCTCCTTAATTACTGTGTTCTAATTTTTTCTTTCTCTCTTTTATTTTCAGTAGTTCTTGCAGATTCTTTTCATGTTTCTGTCTGTGATGATGAGCTATGGTTTATGGTTCTTATTTGTCTTTTACTTTTGAAGACAGTTGGGTTAGGATTTGAGTATTAATGAGAAATACATATATTCTTTTTTGGTAAAATGTCAATTGTTTCCTATTGTTTGTGATACTTGTTCTTTACTACTCGTTTGTTTCACTCTCAATTATCTTGACTATAAATTTACTATATATTTATATTTTCAATTTACTGCTTATGCATACATATATACATATACTTGCACATTTGTGTGTATATATATTTTTATATATGTGTATGTACATGTGTATGTGTATGTATATGTATGTATGAACCCAGAGATCTGCTTCCCTTTGCCTCCCAAGGGCTGGGATTGAAGGCATGCACCACTACCACCCAGTACTATATTAACAATTTTATATGTTGAGGGAATGGTCTTGATGAAACCTGAGCTCAGGGTTTTAAAATTTGACAAACATGGCTTTTATTAGAGGAACATATTTGTGTGTACATCTTGATGGAATAACTCGAAAGCTGTGGAGTAAGGACACAAATGACGGAGACTGACTTAAGGTGACCTGCAAATGCTAATGGAGACTTAGCTGCTAGGGGATTTTAAAAATTAGTGTATATTGTGTTGTGTGTAAGTGTGTGTGTGTGTTATGAGTGTGTCATGTTTATGTAGTGGTGTGGCATGTGTGTGCTACATATTGTGAGTTGGGTGTCTTCCTCTCTCCATCTCTGCCTTGAGAGACTTATCTGCTAGGGAATTTTAAAAATTAGTGTGTTGTCTTGTGTGTGTGTGTGTGTGTGTTATGAGTGCGTGTGCTATGAGTGTGTTATGTTGTATGTGTGTGTCAAGTGTGTGTTGTGTTGTGTGTTATGAGTGTGTCGTGTTTATGTGGTGGCATGGTGTATGTGTTATATATGGTGTGTTGGGTGTATTCCTCTTTCCATCTCTGCCTTGTTGCCTTGAAAGAGTTTGTCACTGAACCAGCAACTCTTTTTGGCTTCACTAGCTAGTCAGTGAGCTCACAGGATCTGGGATCCACGTATTCCTGTCTCCTACTGTTGGGGTCACAGGGACAAGCAGCCATGCCCAGTTCTGCTGGTAGATGTAATCTGGTTAATGGTTTTATTACTGCCCTATGATGAAATTTCACAGATCTTGAATATGAATGGTCCATCTGTCTGCTTTAAATTTTTCTCTATAAATCCTATTTTCCATAGACAATTTTGTGGGAGGCAAGATGCTGTGTGTGTGTGTGTGTGTGTGTGTGTGTGTGTGTGTGTGTGTATGTATGTATGTGTGTATGTGTTTGTGTATGTATGTGTATATGTATGTGTATGTATGTTTGTGTATGTGTGTAAAGGGCATATCCGAGTGCAGTTGCATGTCTTCCTGTCTTCAGATGTCACTAATCCAATCACAGTCACCGCACCCTCACTACCTCAGCTAAACCAAATAACTTCCCAAGCCCCTCCTTCCAAACCCCATCCCACTGGGGTTCAGGCCTTCAGCAAATGGATTTAAAGGGCTATTTACAGTCATGTAGACTGTAGTTGTTGTGGGACATCTGCAAGCTCAAAAATAAGATTCCAGAAACCATGACCCTGGGCTCCTATCCACAGCTCTGAGAAAATTTATTTCTGTTGTTCAAGTCACTTTAGCCTCAGGCCTGAGACACAGGGTAGCTGGAGAATTTGATCTCTCCCAATCTTTATTACAAAAAAAGGAAAAATCTATGCTATAGAACTGGGTAGTTATTAATGAAGTGACAAAAATTGCCAAAAACAGATCAGTATTGATTCACAGTAGCTGTGAAATTTCATTTTTCCAAAAACCCAGGAGAAAATGCAGGATGATTTAAAGGAAAAGAAATACACAACTAAAAACTCTGCCTTAAACCTGGTTAAACCATAAGTAATATTTCTGAGGAAAATTTTAGTATGATACTGTCATGTAAAGATGGCTCCAAGGGAATTTCAAGAACAATGTGATCTTTCCCCAACCAAATTCAACTTGCATCAACTTTTCAAAAAATTATATGTATATGTGTGTGTGTGTNATATATATATATATATATATATATATATATATATATATACATATATACATATATATACTTATTGCATAAATTAGGCTGCAATGCACTTGCTAAATACTTAAGGCTCAATTTAACAAGCAATGTCTGCATGCACAAGGCTATGAGCCCTGTAGCTGTCTCCTAATGCATGCATAAACTGTATTGGTAATCAGAGCTGCGCAGGGAGTTCACTTTGCACCTCCTAGGGTGCCAATTTTCAGAAACTGTGAGAGCCCAATAGAAGAGTCTCACCTAAGATTCATCTGTGACCTAAATGGCAGGAGAAGCCATTATCATTCATTTTACATGCACGGTTGGCCTGGGTTGTCAGCTGATCACCTCTGGACTCCAGGGAAGGATTTTTCTGGCTTTGAGAGGCCTGAGAATTGAAATGGTCAACCAAGGTCCTTCATTATCCTGATCAGAAAACACTTGCTAATTAAAACAGAAGGATGCACATGGTCCTAAGCAGGAGCCTGGACTCTCAGAACCCCATAGAGGTGCAGGTGATCAAGGACCACTAAACAAACAAGCATCGACAATTAGAAATCAATTAAATGAATTGGGTGTGGCAGCACATGCTTGTAACAAATCTCAGTTTGGGGAGGCTGAGACAGGTGGATTCCTGTGAGTTTAAGGTCCGTCAGAAATGCATGCAATCCCATCTTAAAAACAAAACATAACCCATCGATTAAATGGTAAGGTATGTGGAGTTGTGTGATAAAAAGCTTTCAGAAATGAGCAAAACCAGCATTGAGACCGAGGAAGATAATGGAAGAGGGAAATATGACCCAGGACTTGGAAGTAAAAACTGGAAAGAAAGGGATATGTAGAGGCGTTTGGGATGAAAGGAGGGTGAAGCAAAGGTACATGTGTACATGTACGTGAATGCCTGTATACACTTGAGGACTGTGTACATGTGAGACACCTGTATGGGGTAAGAGAGCCACATTGGCAGAGCGTAAGAACATAGTTGCTATCCACAACATATCTAGAGTCACGTGAATCATGGTGAATCATGGGTGAGACATAGGGGGCCATTTACTGTAGGATTCAGAAATATAATTGAACTTCTCCTAACCACTGAGGTAAGTACTGTGGCTTCCATCTTGGCAATAAAGGGACTGTGGTTTAGAGAGGCTGTGACTACACATAGGAAGTTTCCAGGACTCCAGAGTCTTCCTGGGCTGTCTGGCATCCTCGACATCCCATGGGTCCACATAGTGGTCATACACTAGTAGAGCCTTATTGCTTATTGCTTCCTGTGACACACTCTGGGTACCAGAGCTTCCCCATGGGATGAGATGGAGGTTCATGTGGGCCGAGAGCGCATCTTGCTCAACATCTCTCTTCTCACTGCAACTTGTCATGCTTTATTCACTCTCACTTATGAATCCCCATCTCATGCTCTGCTCTCTAAGGCACTACCAGCGTCAGATATGTCCCTAGAATGTGGTTTTTGCTCTCAAGGTATCTGTGTGACAGAGGAGGACATGATCTATAGGATAGATTGGCTGTCAGAATGCTGTGCTTAGAGACCAACAGTGGCAGGAACGATGATTTCGCTATTACTCAGCATGTGTGAGTCAAGTGCCCAGATCTTCCTGCCCAAATCTGGTGAATTACGACTGTTTTTGCATAAGGAAGATGGGAGAGAACATATTACTTCCAATAACCACACAAAGGTCACAAGTGACACCATTGGGATAGATAGCTGAGCTTGCCTTCACAGCTCTAACATCTAGATTATTAGAATATGGAACTGAACAAAGAGGCAGCTTGCTAGACTGTTTGCTACATAATTATTATTCTGCTCAGGTTGAAGGGATAACTACATTAACAGAGTTATAGCCAGTAAGATGAGCCATCCTGCCTCCACCTTAGGCTTGAAAGCCATTTTAGAGCAAAGACAAGCTAGGGTCTCCTGTTTATGATTCAATCCGTTTCTTGCCGGGCAGTGGTGGTGCATACCTTTAATCCCAGTACTTGGGAGGCAGAGGCAGGCAGATTTCTGAGTTCGAGGTCAGCCTGGTCTGCAGAGTGAGTTCCAGGACAGCCAGGGCTACACAGAGAAACCCTGTCTCAAAAGAAAGAAAGAAAGAAAGAGAGAGAGAGAGAGAGAGAGAGAGAGAGAGAGAGAGAGAGAGAGGAAGGAAGGAAGGAAGGAAGGAAGGAAGGAAGGAAGGAAGGAAGAAAGAAACCCCCCCAAAATAAATCTGTTTCTCAAGGATTGGGCTGTGCCCCATCTGTAATCTTAGCTACAAATGGTTCCATACTGCCTGTTCCAGCAAAGGGCAACTATGCTTTTGTTTCATAACCATCTTGCAACTCTACCTTTGTTTTAAAAAGTTGTCATGACTACGTATTGTTATAACTATCTTGTTACGACCACCACTTTGCAATCATGTCTTTGTCTCCAAAGGTCATTATGACTGATTTTTATTTGTTATGCTCGTCTTCCTCATGTCCAATGCTGAGCTCTCAAACCCCTCCTTAGGAGGAGGGTCTACAGGAATAAAAAAACTTGCTTTGATTGCTTGCTTTAATGAACTTGGTCATGATGATTTGGGTCAGTGATCTTTCTCCTTGAACCGCTGGAGTTAACAAGACCCTTCTGAAGACTGTCTAAGCATAAGAGAATGTCAAGGTGAGATGCAGTGGCCACGTGATCAGCCAAGTGGAGAACTGTGGAGAGTAAGCAGAGATTCCATAACAGTTGCAAGCTGGACAGCCTGACCAAGCCAGGACTTGTGGTCACTGTAACAACCAGAGACAATAAGGAGCCATGGTAGGTTCTTGAGGAGGAGAACAGAACCCCATAGTATTATTGGTATAGTTTAGATGAAGACTTGGAGGCTAGATACTCAGAAATGACAGGAAATTGCTCAAGAGATGCCACTGGTCTGTTTGTCTTTCTGCCCCAGCTATTGGTTTGCTCTCTAGCTCACCATTAGAACTGGTAACCTTCTTAGACCTGACCATCTTAGGTTGTTTATCCTTTGGGCAGATAGTCAATACCCTTGCTTAAGTCTTTGGCTTACTCATAAATAAATGAATGAATGAATAACTAACTAACTAACTAACTAACTAACTAACTAACTAACTAACTAAATAAATAAATAAATAAATGGATCCTGCACTGGAATTAAAGTCTCCTTACTTTAGAACTCTGCTCCCTGAAGTATCTATACCCATCCTAGGTCTGGTGGTGTTCTCTGTGGAGCATTCTAGATAGACCAACTAGATGACAGGATGCACCCCTGTTACTAAGGCAGACTCTCCACTCAGGTGGATTCACCCTGCTGGTTAGCTAATGTGGATGGAGAAGGAAATGGAAAAGAGCTAGTTTCTGGGCCTTTTGTGCTCCTCCCAGTTCATGCTACTCTGGGTGAAGGGGCCAGCCTTCTTCTTCTGATAATGGGCCTTTGGTTCTCCTCTGCTTGAGTTTTAAACATCCTCTAAGCCTGCCTGCAGAGTCTACAGAATTTTATCTTTGAAGAGACAAGATTAAGACTGATTGCTCTAAGGTGGATTTCAGAGAGAAAAAGGATAGGTCGAGAATAACTTTGGAGAAAGAGTCGGGAGAGAGGAGAGAGAGAGGAAAGGGGAGAGAGAAGGGAAGTGTGTGTGTGTGTGTGTGTGTGTGTGTGTGTGTGTGTGTAAAGAGAAAGAGAGAGAGAGAGAGAGAGAGAGAGAGAGAGAGAGAGAGAGAGAGAGAGAGAATCTCCAGGTCTGGAGAGAGAAAAATCTAAACAAAAGTGTGGCCATGTCTTTGAGAAGTAAAACACAAGTTCTTTGGAATCAGGAAGGAGTCTCTGTTTCCATCCTCAGGAAATAGTTGCCTCTGGATTTTCTTGAGAAGCAACGAGGAAGAAACAGCCATTTCGAGACGTATATCCTGCCCTGTGACACTGGCTTCTGAATGAAGGTTGATTACCCAGGTTAAACACTGATATTAATGTGAATATGGTATATTGCTGTAATGTTCCTGAAATGAAAAGCAGCCAGAATTACTCAGACCTGGGTTCCAACCCTGTGGTCATAGAGCAGTTGCCTGAGTTTAGATATGCCCCTAAAGTCCAGGCTCCCTGGCCTCACCTGGATGCTGTCCTAGAGAGACTACACCTCTGCGGATTCATATGCACTGGGATCTGGCTGAAGGCCAGGTCTCAGGGCCGTCGGGGCTGTAGCTCACTGAGATGGGCCTCAGATACATATCTGCCTCCTCTGCCCAGTGTCCATTTGCCACATTCTCTCAAGGCACATATTACATGTCTCAGCCGTAACTGTCCATGAGTGTGTGTCTCCTTGAGATCCCCACTGTCAGTTCTCTTGGCTTTCAGTGTCTGGCATGCAGGCACTTGGATTGTGGCCACCACACATAATATGCTTTTGGCTTCAGTGCTGACAAAGCTTCTAGAATTTTGAGAAGATTGAGTTGCCTCTCCTTTCCTTCCTCTCCTCTCATTTCACTCCTAATTTTATTTATTTATTGACTTACGTTTTGGGAATTGTTGAGATCAGATTCTCTTGTAACCCAAACTGGCATCAAACGCCGCCCACTGTGGCTAAGGATGGGCTCAGCTTTGCCTCTATCACCTAAGTGCTAGGACGTCAGGGCTCCTCCAGCCCTAGATTCCCTCTGTCAAATGAGGGGTAATAGCACCTTCTAGTTTTTAAACCTTGAGGGATTCAGATCTGCTGGAACTGGAGTTGCGATGGTAGTGAGCCACCCTGCCGATGCTGGGAATTGAACCCAGGTTCTCAGCAAGGGCAGCCTGTGCTCTTAACTGCTGAGTTGGCTCTCCAGCCCAGCAGCATTTTTTGTTCAGATATGTACCTTCATGGCTGCTTTCTCATTGGTGCTGGGCATGCAGCTGGGATTAGATGCTGTCGTTCTCAGGTATGAAGCTATCAAAGCATAAATTAATGAAGAGGCCTTCTTGTGTGCAGGGCTCAGCCTGAGGTCTAGCATAGACAGGTGCTTGGTCAGCACCTGTGATGTTCACACTCATTTCTCTGTGCAACTGTCAGCAGAGAGACACTGCTTTTACCATAAAATTGGTTACAACTTCTATCATTAAAGGAGATAAAATTTTAATTTAAAAGCTAGTCTGCACTGTTGAAAAATTGGAAAATATTGACCCCTTATCTTTGTGACCAGCTCGTTTGGGAGGCACCCTTGCAGCAAGGTGATAGGATGGCAGTCTTTTATTAGCATGTGTGATGTGTTAAGAAGGTCTGCAGACATGGGCTCCTTGGCGTGGGTAGAGTCTGGAATGTCCACCCTGCTTTGCAGAATGCAATGGCAGGCTTTGGCATGGGTCTCTATGCTCCTCCAGTCTCAGCTGAATTGTGCCTTAACGTGGCACTGGGTCTAATGGTGTGACCACCCCTAGAGCCACCATCTGTTCTCACATGCTCCTGGTTGCTGGTCAACCCTTGCTTTTCATGAAGTATCTCTAGTGTTGGTTTCTGTAAAGCCTGCAGGGTCAGCAAGGTCATGCCCACATCTGGGCCATCACATTTGCACCACCACCTTCTATAAATGCCTTCTTTCATTTAAAGTTCCAGTTGCGGGGCCCCAGCTTCCTCTCACTAACCTTTCCTGCTTAGGGTGGACTGGTGACTGGGCAATGTGGCCCAAGTCAGCAGCAGGATCTGGACGGCTCTCTTCCTCAAGTAAGGAGCATAATATGTTGTTGTTTTAAGTTACCATGAGCAGCAGCTTCTAGACTGGCTCCCCCTCTCCTTTCCATCCTGGTTTTCTTGAGGCTATAATGTGCCCACCCCTCCCCGACCCTACCATTTCCAGATTCATTTTCTGGAATCAGATGAGACAGGCTTTGAACTCAGCCTCAGGATTCTCTGATGCTACACATTTTCATAGACTCTCTCCTTGGACACATCATTCTCAGACTTTTTTTTTTTTTTTCCAAATCTAAATGCTACCACGGCAAAGCCTTTTGGGATTCTGCATTTGTTCTCCTGTTTTCTGCATCTCACACCTGATGGTAAGCTGTAATCATTTGTTAACACATCTGCCTCCTCCCAGAAGACCACAGGACAGGATAAAACACTGATCCCCAGGCCCAACACATAGTAGGTGTACAGTATGGGTTGCAGGCCACTAGTGCTTACAGAAGAATGCTTTCACTCCTGTGGAATGGAGTGGCCTCTAGGATCCTGAGATTTTTGTGCTTTCTGCTCACAATAATAAAGTTGGAGGGGAAACCTTGCCTGACCCGTTGGAATGCACAGAGAAAGGTTTCATCGCTCTCCGGTTCTCAGCGCCATATGGCTCTCTCTTCACACACTGCTCCGTTGAGGATTACTTTCGCAGGTAATTTCCTAATGATTGTCTTGGGATAAACAAATTTATCAGACTTGCTTGGCTAATGTATGCAAGAAGGATCACAGGGGAAAAGTTTAATCATCGAAGAAGCCAGCCGTTGTCTGTCATCAGGGGAAGGGTCTCGGACTGACGTGTGCTGAGCTGTGGTTGCTATGACTGCACATACTTTCCTAGCCTTTTGTGAGGTCAACTGCAGCTCCAAGCTGATTGGCTAAAATGAGATCACCCCGCTGACCAACTGTGGGGAGTTAATTTCATCATAAAGAGAAGGATGGTGGGAAACCCTGCCACCATGCTACAGAGGAATTTTCCTCAGCTGTCTACAGCATCCGAGTTTGCTTCTACTAAATTGATATGTTCTGTCTAACGAAACAATGTAAGGAGACAGCCAGTGGCACTAGTCTACTTTGTATATCCATGGGAACTTTAGTCTGGTTTTGTCAGAAAACTGACTCTCAGAGTTAACCTTTATTTTCCTGTAATGCATCCACATAGCCAAACGCTGTCGTCACATGCATTTATATAATTGGAGAGGGGTGACGGGAAGGTACAAAGGAGCTGGCACAATGGCAGGTATCTGCTTGCAGGGCTTCAGCCCGAGGGAAATAATGGGCCCAGAAACCTTACACAGAAGTACTGCTCTCTGGACTGGACACGTCTGTGTGGTGGAATGAGGAGCCTCGTGTTGTATGTGAGTCTCCCTAGAGGTTTTCTCGATCACCCTGGCCCTCCACTTGGCATAGCCTTTGTTCTAGGAATTAACCACATAGCTCCACTGGCTACATTTCAGTTCTGCACAGGGAAAGATACAGGATGAGCTGGGCCTGAGAACAGGGAGCATGTCTGTCTGCAGGCTTCACTGGCTGGTGAAACTGGGTGGGTGAATATAAAGTGTCTCCACCAGAGATGCCTAAACATGAGCTGAGCAAGGGTGACATTGATATCAGTAGACACACTAAGGTGCATGGGGGAGCCCAGGGAGTCTGGACAAAAAACTGTAGAAAGTAAGGACTGCTGAGAGGGGGAGACACAGTCTTCACCAGGAGAGAGCTCACCAATTGGTTATCTAAGACCAAAGACGAGCCCTGTAAACATATATACAGTAACATTATCCAGACTGAGGAGGTTGTATTTATGTATTTAAGGATGTACACATGCACACACACACATGCACACACACATGCACACACACACACACACACGTGTGTGTGTGTGTGCCCACATATATGCATGTTTAGAATGCACGTTCACATGCACACATACATGTAACAACATAACAAAAAGAGAAGCCCTGGATTTGAAAGAAAGCAAGAATGAATATATGAGAGGGTGTGGAGAAAAGAAAGGGAAGGAGGAAATAATGTACTTACAGTCCCCAAATTCTTTGTCAAAAGCATAGAAACTCACAGGGTAGGAAATGGAAGCCGAGGAAACCAACTCAGGGCTGCTTTCATTAGTTCTTACTGGAGTGTAGAAGTAAAGTTTGATTGAAGGAGCAGAAGAAGAGAGATTATTGGTTGAGTTCGGACACTTTATATGTTCCTAAACCGTATGGTTTTCTAGTTATTATATTTTAAAAATCAAATAATCTTGCTGAGCTGTAGGCTGAAGGCCCAGCTTTGAGCTACACATTCCTGAGACCAGGGTTGTGGACTTTTGGGACCTGTGTGCATGTAAGAGAGGTTAGGAATTTAGGTCGCATAGATAACTTGCTAGGGAAACCCGTCAGGCAGCAAGCTACAGGAGTCTTTGGAGAAGAGAGCAAGAGGATCACAGGCTTTAGAATGAATCAGTCTGGGTCTTTCTCACAGCTGAGAAGGATGGAATAGACACCGAGAAGGCAGTGTGGCCCCACCATCCTGGGTGTGCCATGGTATCGATCCCATCTGCTGGATGCTTGGCCTGTTCAAATCTCAGCACCCACTTGCCTCCTTGGAATCTGTGAGACCAGGCATCTTAGTATTTCCTATTATCACAACCTAATAGCCTATTCATACCAGGTAGAAACTGGGAAGCCAGGCTTCCAACCCATTTCCCTGCTGATATTTTTCTGCACACTTTGGGCACATTGGGAGTTGTTCTCACAGAGGCCGTCTTTGCTACTTTGTTCACTTGTTATGTGGTTACATAAACTGAATCATCTCAATAGCATTTCAAGTGATGATACTTATACTTGACATTCCATTATCTCCGAAGCCTACTCATTTCAAGTTTTGGTAATATTTTTCGTGATGACTTTTCTCCCTGGGTCAGTTAGGGGGTTCTCACAGTGTTAATTCCTAATGGTTAAAGAGGATGCTTTGCAAAGCTGTGCTGTGTAGAATACGAGGGTGCCTGGCTTATTACACACCCATGCTGGGCAGTCATAGGAAATCAGAGAACATGGTTCTCTGAGATAGGAACAGGCTTCCTCCTCTTCCTCCTCCTCTTGCTCCTCTTCCTCCTCCTCTTGCTCCTCCGCCTCTTCTTTGCACTGTGGCTGGACATGGGATTCTTGCCTCTCTTCGTGAGTGCTCTGTCACTGAGCTGTATTCTATTCCTCTTTCATGGTCCTGTGGGGCACTTGTCTTGCAGGCATGGCATGACCTCTGCTTCTTTGAGCTTTCAGCTCCAGTGATTACCCAAAATAAGCCCTAGCTCCTGCCCAGCTGCATAGGAAGCAGTTAACAGTTGATGGGGAAAAGATACTTCTCTTTGGTGGTGTAGCCAGCCACTTAGCAAGTTGCCCATGCTCCTGAACCTCTGTTAAACTCATCAGTTCTCAAGTTAGCCTTGGGTAGAATCATCTCTCTGTTCTGTCATTGGCTCCCTATCTAGGTTAAGTAAAAGCTTGTTTATCTCTCCTGGGAAGTTCACACAACACAAGCTTTTCTTACTGGCTCATTAGTTTATTCATTTGCTAAAAATACTGAACACTTCTTGTCCTTGGGAGATTTTGTATGTGTATTATTACTTCAATAGAATTATTGAGATGCTATATTATCTCAATAGAATGGTTATTTTAAAAATTAGTGACAAGGTTTCCATGTCTTAGTCACTTTTCTATTGTTTTAAAAAATACCATGACCATGCAACTTACAAAAGAGAGCATCTAATTTAGGTGCTCACAGGTCCAGATAAAGTCTATGAACCATTATGGTGAGGAGAATGGCAGTAGGCAGGCATGGTGCTGGAGCAAGTGGCTGAGAGCTTACATCTGATCTACAGGCAGGAGACAGAGATATAAAGAAACACACACACACACACCCCGAGACAAAGGGGGGGGGGAGAAGAGGGGGAAGAGAGAGGAGGAGGGGAAAGGAACAGCATGGGCTTTTGAAACTTGAAAGCCTACCCAGTGTACACACCTCCTCCAACAAGACCACACCCTCTAATCCTTCCCAAACAGTTCTATCAACTGGGAATCAAGTGTTCAAACATACGAGGTTATAGGAGCCACTCTCATCCAAACAACCCTTCCCCAGAAAGCATAATCTCACAAACACATCGCTCACACCTCTGCTGGAGTTTTCACATAATAACATTTCAGAACATCCCTCCCTGGGCTCCTGACCTTGGTGAGACCGTTGCACAGTAGCAGAGAGGCTTGGAGCTCATCTTCTTCCCATCGTTTGTCATCCGAACTCTTAGTATTGGGCTCTGTGTTGTGGTGGACAGCATCCCATTAACTCATGTTTCTTGGAAAGAGTATGTGGTTGTGGGAACAGATGTTGAAACTTCAATTTTGGTAGCAGTAGCATGACACAAACCCCAGCGTGTTTCAAAGGTTATTATCTGGTCATGTATGCTCATGCTAAGCATTTAGTTCATTGCTCAGTATAAGGCTACCATTTATTATTCTCTCTTTTGAATCTTGAACCTATCTTGCCAGCTCAGAAAGACCATTTATATTGTCATTATTAAATTTGGTAAAGCAAGATTTCCCCCTAACCTTCATCTGAGGAGGGAAAGGCCCAGCACCATGGATGAAAGGCACAGTAGGTTGAAGATGGAACTATTTTTAGGTCTGGGTCACAGCTACCCAGTGCAGAGGAAGAAGCAGAAGAAAGAGGCCAAAGTGAGCTCAGGGTTAACTGCATGGGGCTGCAGGGCAGATGGAAGTCCTGGGTGGGAGGCACACTTCAGTGGAAGAACTAAAGGGATATTAGCAAGCCAGGGCTCAGAGATGGTGGAGGGAAAGGCTACCTAACACTCAGGCTGCACACACAGCCTCCTGCCACTGCACGGCGCGGCGCGGCGCGGTGCGGTGCGGTGCGGCGCGGTGCGGAGAGTGGTGCTGCTAAAGAGAATTGCAGGACCCTTGGAAAAGCCGGATGCAGGATTAACAGCAAAAGTGGAGACTGCAGTTTATTAATCACACAGAGTGGATCACACTGTTGGTGATGTGTAAGACTTCACAAGCTGGAGGGGCCAGGGCTTGAACCTGGCTGTGGTCCAGTGATTGAAGAGCAAGAACCCAGTTTTCCTCCCCGGCATTTCCCACAAGGTCTAGGGTTGTCAGATAGATGTCACAGAGATTGTGCCGCTAATAGGCGAGAGTAGTCCTGGCCCCTGGCATGTCGGGTGAAGCAAGAGAAGGGCACACTTTGCAGTAGCACTTTCTCTGGACAAGGGACATTCAAAAATCCCAGTTCCTTCTGTGTTGTAGCTGACCAGGACACTGACCAGATCTCAGGTATATAGTTGTTTATCCTGAAATGAAGTTATTCACGGTCAAGGGTGTGCTTCATTCTCTTCCCCTTTGGTTTCCTTTGTTTTGAAAATGGAGAAGGAAGAGAGTGAAGTCTGCTGCCCTTGGATGCCCAGTTCCAGCCGCTGATGGTCGGCTGTGTTCCACCACCTCTGACACCTTTCATGGGCAAACACTTATAAACTGTTTTATACTTTAAACTTTGGATTTAATGATGTGTATTTATTTATTTTTTGTTGTTGTTGTTGCAAGATCAGAGAATGAATTTCTTCAGTGTATAGCTGCATGATATTTCATTCTATGTTTAAATCATTATTTTATTCTCAAATGTTAAATATTGATGTTTTCACTATGTGCAGTTAAAACAGTCTTTTAGCAAATAATCATATCTGTAGATACTTTGCATGTATCTGCTAAAGCTCCCAATAGTAGAATTTTTGGGCTGGAAATGGGTATATTTAAAAATTTTGGACAGACACTCTCAAATACCTCCTTGGAGGTGACATAGTTCCTTCCACCTTGTGAATTCCCTAGCACAGCATGTTCCTTGATGGGAGTCAGACTTTTCGCAGAGGATCTGTTCTATCACTGGCAGGTCAAATCTCTCCGCTCATAAGTACAACGTGTTTGTCCACTAACCACGTCCTCAAAGAGTGTGCCTTCCTGCCTCCTACTTAGTCTTTGAGAGAGTGTATGTGCGAGCTCTGTGTGCAAAGTGGGGAGGAAGTGGTAGGTAGCTCCCTAAATTAGAAAATGCTGGTTGGTCTCTCTCACCTAGATATCTATCCTGTCAACTTAATTTGATTTTTGAAAATTCCACAATTGAGTTCTCCATTGCTTAACATTTGTCTCATCAAAATATAACTGAGTTTTATCAGTCATTTGTACCATACTATGAATTATTTCCTCTCTAAGCAGATTTGTCATTTAGGACGTCAGGGAGAGCGGTGGGAGGGGGGAGGGGAGAAAATGACTTTAGTATGAAGACTAGAGGAAACATGAACCCTGTCCTGCTTAACAGTTTTAGCCACTTTGCCTTCAGAGAGATTCCTCTGAAGTGGAGTCTCACCCTGCCATTCTCCTGCTTGGTAAATTTCTAAGGGCTGCCACGATTTCCGGGTAAGTGTAGATTTGGATCCTAACCTTTCACAATCCGACTTTTCTAGTGTTCAGAGCCTCTTCTCCCTGGTCCTGCCCCTCAGAGCCATGGCCATAGTAGCTGTCTGAGGGTGGGAGTTTGTCATCCCCTAGTTGGTACATGTCCCCAGCTTGGATAGCTTTTCTAGTGTCTCTGTGACAACTTCCCAGCTCTGTCATCGCCTCCTTCAGACAGTGTACTACTTTTTCTAATCTAAGTTCCCTAAGATGTGCATGGACATCCTTGGCTTTATGACTGCTCTTCAAAGGCCAATGCCAACGCCAATGCCAACGCCACTTTAGTTCTGATAAGCATCCTGTTTATGGGCTTTCCCCCTTTTTGGCTTGCTTTTTAAAAAAAGCCTCTAATATAAATTGGTAGCCCATAAAATACTTTTAGAGTGATAGATGACTAGATTGATAGTAATCTCTTAATTTTTATTAGATTTAAAGTGAATATTAGTTATAAAGAATATTGGTTATAAAGATTGAGGGCTGGGGACACAGCTTGGTGATAGAGCTGATGCACAGAATGTGCAAGGCTCTGGGTCTCACCCACAGCCCAAAGACACACACAGATCTCCATGCCCCCCTCAAACCAAAGGACTAAAACTAGACAGTAGTCACCATCTATATCACTAGAGTTAAATATTCCTAATTTGATTTGTGTTTGAGTGTACAATGGCTTTGGTTGTTTTAGAAACTAGAGTGGGGGCTTTGTTTACCCGTCCTGGCATGTCATTTTTCAGAGGAAAGGATCCTGGCTTCCGAGCTCCTTAGCACAAAAGTACACATGGACATTTACACACACACACACACACACACACACACACACACACACACACGCGCGCGCGCACACACACACACAGGCGCGCGCACACACACACACACAACATATAGACACAAACATATAGTCATATGCATAAACACATGAACACTGTACTAGTTACATTTCTATTGCTATGATAAAAAAACTTGACCAAAAGCAGCCTGAGGAGGAAAGGGTTAATTTCCCTTACAATGTACAGTCTTTCATGAGGGGAAGTTTTATTACAACCTAAGAGCACCCACCCAGGGGTCAATCATTAATCAAGAAAATACCCTACAGACTTGCCTACAGGCCAATCTTACGAAGCCATTTTCTCAATTATGATTCACTCTTACTGGATATGTCTATATTTGAGGAAACTTGACAAAAATCAGCCACACAGCATACACAACACACACACACACACACACACACACACACACCCTGTATGCATGCACATATACAGTCACAAACATACATACACAGATACATATTCTCACAAATATACACATATGTGCTGCACACCTATAACAAACTCTCTGATTCTGCCTGTGTATAGCTGGCCACATGGAAGCCAGTCTTTGGCTCACAGTTAAAGACACAGTTTAATCTTGCTTTCTTTGGTAGCTGTTTGGAAGTAAGGAGTCAGAGGGCTAGAGCTCTTGACATCCTGAGTTAGCAAAATTTGATTCATCTCAGCCAAGGGACACACCCCATGCCATATTGGTAATAGGAGAGTATGTTCTCTTTAATATCAGGAAGCATCAATAAAACTTCTCTGTATTACTAATTTGTGTGTGTGTGTGCACGCATGTGATATGACACATGTGATATGACCTTGCAGGTGGTAGGATGCTTTCAGTATCCAGGTTAGTTAAATTAACATATATCACCCAGACTACTTAATTTTGAACCTGGCTAGGTGAAGCCAGGTTGCAGCTAAGTAGGATGGGGGGGGGTTAGGTGCCTGGGCTTGGGGCTCAGCACTGAGCTTGTGCCACCATGTTGGGGAGACAGGAGAAGGAATGTCCATAAGCCTAGAAACACTGCAAGTCATGTCTCTGGCCAAGACTGTGTTTCTCTGTCACAAAGAACTCTACCAGCCAGTTTATCAAGCTACAGACCCTGTAACAGGCAAGCAAAATGTATGGACAGGCTGTGTAGAGAGAAAGAGAACAGGCTGTCACGTTCAGGAGAAATGTCAATTGTCGTTGTAGTGTGATTCCATTTCCCCATCACATTGGCCCTGGAAGCTGCTCTCACCCACCTGGGATGACTTCTGTAGAGACAAATCTGTTGATATCTCTCTAAATGAAAGGTGCCTGTCGTGGGCCTAGCAAGGCACGGGTCATGTGAATTCTCAGAAGTATGAGCTGACCCACACCAAGGGCACCACTGAAGCTTTGTCTGTGGTGAGGTGTTTGCACGTCAAAGAGGATCTACCCACTGAACAGGCAGCGGAGCGACAAAGCTCTAAGTAGCTACACATCGGGATGAGAGACACTTTTAAAGGCATCACTATGAAAGTCAAAGATTTATAATTAAAAAAAAAACAAAGTGTAGAAAACATGCTTAGCTGGCTCTATTTGTGTTTTAAGAAGGCAAACTAGACTTTAACAGTGCGTCCTCTCTTGCACATATTTAGGTACCAGGAGACCAGGCAGCATTTGCCAGTGAGGAGAACAGGGCAGCAGAGGGAGGAGCTTCCTGCCACTTCACACAATTTTGTGATTTTTGTATGTGTGTGTGAGAGAGTTTTGAATCATTAATTCTGTCCCACCGACTGACAGAGCCACTGACTTCTACTTGATAGGTGCGGTGTGAACTCATCTAGGATCGATCACTTCATCCCATGACCCCCCCCCCCACTCTGTCTTCTGCATACATCCCACGCCACGGAAAGATCCTGCGCCCGCCCTTCATGTGCTCCTTGTAACCCTGGTGTCCAGAATCAAGAGCCCGCCCAGACTGAGATGGCTTTGAGGGAGCTGGCTGAGTTTGAATCTTGGGTGTGTTGCTTACAGGCTACTCTAACTCAGCTGAGTTTCCTATCATGTGAGAACCTCAGCTTCTCCACCTCTGAGGTAGAAGATTGTTGTCCCACCATGGCTTGCTCTTGGCTGTTCTCATGCACAATAGTGTATCTAGTTTTTAAGAGACCTAGCTTATTAGCCAACAGCTTTCCCGTGGCCCTCGGCATTAGTGTCTCAGAGCCATGTAATGCTGGCTAAGTTTACCCCTGCCTGAGTTTCACTATGACCTATGATATTCACTATGATATCCACTATGATATTTTTCTGATATCACTCTCCTGGGCATTAGTCCATCTCTAGAACACTTAGTCCCCTTTGTCCTTACATACACACCAGCCTGGTTCTGAGGCAGCTCCTCCTTCAAGGCCACACCTGCTACCATAACAGTTCAGAGAAGGGGAATAAGTTTGATATTGGAATTTGGATCATCAGGGATCTGGTAATAATCATGTGCCTAGGAAGAAAATTTGTGTCAAGTACCCAGACTTCTCTGCCTCTCCCCTACCCCCAACAATCTTAACTCAGCACCTGTAGCTGTGGTGGATTCCAGAGACCTAGACTGACTTCATCTGAGTGAAGCCAGGACAATTTACAGTCACAGGCATATAAAACGTGCCGGTGTCCCTCGTGGTGTTTACTGAAGCAACCAACAGGCCCTGTAACCAAGTGACTTCAAAAGCTCTGGGTTGGATGGTTTACAGTGAGTCTGAGAAACAACAGAAGGCTTAGGTTTATGTGTATTCACATACTTTAATGGGAGAAAAATTCATACAGAGTGAATCGCTTAGTTGCTATGGGGAGATAGAAGGCTTTTTTGAAAATGCTCCTCTTTAAAGTCAAAGATAAATCACTCTCAAGGTGGAGTGGAAGCAGAAGGGGGAAGGAGCCCAGACTGTGGAGGCTGGGTTACCCCAGACAGTATTGCTGCTTGTGTGACTACAGCCCAGAACAGCTGGTGAGTGTGGGAAACCGGAGAAAGGCCCCTTTTGCTTTAATCCAGCCCGCTGCTTTCCTGGGCCCGTTTGACTGTAATTCTGGGAGGCCAAGTGACAAAGGCTGTTGACTGATACGTGCAATTACCTCCTTTAATACTGCTCTCAACTGTCGGCCCTGACTGACAAAAGTGGATGAGGTTTAGTTAAGGTCTGAGAAAACGCTCCATTAATAAAAGCCATTCCCATCCCGATACAGCCACCCTCCCTTGGACCTTTTCATCTATTTTCTAGAAAGATAAGGTCTGCTGGTGCAGAGTTAAGAAGGGGTGCTCAGCTTGGACATTGGAGATATCACAGCCATGGAAACTCTCCATGGCTTATGTGGGCGACTTGGACCTGGAGTGAGTGAGGATGAGTTTGGAGCACTGGGCAGGATTTTCCCAAGAGCCAGAGGTGGTTTTTAAAAGTTGAATTGATGTTTCTTGGTTTCTGTCCTCTATTGGTTTCTTGTAAGTAAAAAGGAGTAGGGGCAGTTTTCCTTTGCCTGATGTGCTTCTACAGGCCTCGGGCCTCCATACCCCGGTCATCCATGTTGAATCGGCTGTAGATGGAAACCTTTTCCCACCCAGAAGGCAGAGGGCAGTCTGGGCAGATGCAGAAGCAGGTCCCCAGCTCCACCCGCCCACACCAACTGCAGACAAGGCCCCCGAAGGACAGACAGTACCCTAATGACAGGTGTCCTTTGGAAAGCTGGAACAGACTCTGAGGGAAGATATCCTAATAGAAAATGAGTGGCCTGCGGCTGGGATGGCACTCCGTATGACAAGCTTGTGCTCCTGGCCTCCAGGCACACAGACCAGCTGGAGGCCAGTATGTCACCACGACTTGGTAGCTGCAGCCAACAGACTCTCACAGGCTCCTTTGGCTGTGCCAGGTGGGGAGCCAGCCAGGTCCAGAGACTGTGGCTTATCCACAGGCCCAGATGAGGGTAACACAGGGCAGGAGAAAGACTCTCCTGCTGCATCGAGCTCAGTGGAGCTTGTCTCTGTCAGGTTCCCATGGTGCCACAGTCAGTTTTTATTGTGTAGTTTCCCACATGATGATGCCTTCATGCTATTGCTGCAGCAACCCCGTGGCAAGGCTTCTTAGGGAGTCTGAATGCCGCTGCCAAGGGCCCCGAGGGGCTGAACTTGCTTAGAGCCTCAGAGCCATGACGAAGCACATGCGTTTCTTTCAGGTTTCTGTAGATGCAGGGGGACTGTCTTCTAGAGGAGTGCTACCTTCATCTTGTTCCTCCTTTGCTCTCTGTAGGGGCCTTGGAGACCGATAACAAGGTCCACGTGGCAACTGCACTGGAACTTCCAGCTGCTCTGTGAGGGGGCCGAGAGATGCGCAGCTCGGGAAGCCTGCATCTCCTTGCCATGGGAGAGACCTGGGCAAAGTGTGGGGAGGGAGGTGAGTGTTCAGAGTGGGAGGGACGCAGCCTATGCAGGTCAGGGGTAGCATTCTGGAATAGGAAGCAGGTTCCCTTGCCTGAACCCCCAAGTGTCCATATGTCAAGTTAAGGATCAGTGTTTTTGATTCAGAGAATGGGGTACTCGGTCACTGAATTCTGGTAAAGGAGAAGCATAGACATTGGCTTGTCCTTAACCAGGGTTTGGAAAGGCAGGAGAGAGGAGACGGCTCAGCCCTATTTGAGACCTAGCCACCCCCAAAGAAAGGGATGTCATGTGGAAGGCCACCAGAGGCTGCTGCGAGGGAGGCTGATGGCTTCTTCATGGAGTCATCTTTGTGACCTGCCTGTTGCAGCCTTTCCTAGTACAGTTCAGAACTTGTCATAGGCAGGCAGACTTCCAGACTAAAGGGTTCCCTACCTTGGCACTTCATGGCACAGAGAGACCGTTGTGTTGTTCAGCAAGGGAGAGCTCTTAGGGAGTCCAGTGCTATAAGATGTGGTGTCCGTGGCGGATGGTGGTTGGCATGGCCTGCTGGTGGTGTCAGACACATCAGCAGGCCATGGTGCTACAAGGTGGTTCAATATGAAGAGCAGACATTGGAGTACAGAAAGCAGTGACGAGGGGTTCACTTGCTGTCACTGTGACTCAGTGTGCCCCTCGTGTCACAGACTGCTGCTGCTATGTGAGCACACATAGCAAATGGGCTCCAGAACAATGCTGTGACAATACTGTGATCTGAGACAGGCTCAGGCACATTTGACCCAGAACATTCGGTCAGATCAGTGAGAGTCTGCTATGCTTGCCCTGGAGATAGGCCTGCTGTGGATACCGTGGTCCCATTCAACTTCTGTAAGAACAGGAAACTTGGACCGAGGGAGCAAAATAGGGACAACCCTGTCTGTACCTCTTACCCCATTGCACACAGACCCAACGCCTTCTGTTGAAACAAAACAAAGGCGTTGACCACACCTTCCCCAATAAGCAAATATCTCTAGGAGCAGGATTCAGCACCCACATTTTCCCATTAAAAGTTAAATGGCATTTATGCTCAAATTAAGACTTTACAGACAGTCTAGAAGAGAAAGTTTCTATATTTCTCCATTGATTTCCAGTGTTTCTTCCTAAAGGCATGTGTTCTCTCTCTCTTTCTCTCTTTCTCTCTTTCTCTCTTTCTCTGTATGTGTGTGTATGTCTGTGGTGTGTGTGTATCTGTGATGTATATATGTGTATCTGTGGTATGTGTGATGTGTGTGTCTGTGATGTATATGTGTAGGTATACAGGCAAATGGTTATAATTAAAAGCCAGGTATTGGCACTTGGTATTCTTGCCCATCACACACAAGCCCAAGTATCCTCCAGTGTCTGTTCCTCCCAGCCCTGGCGTTGCTGGTGTGTGTGGCCACACCCAGCTTTTCATAAGGATGCTCAGATTCATACTCAGACCCTCATGTGAGTTTTCACAGCAATATTCTTACCTCTTGAGCTATTGCACCGTCCCCATCTCTGAGTCTCTTAATCTCAGAGGAGACGATGGGGTATACCATTGGACCTGGGCCTGCTCTCTATCTGAGAGATGTGTCTTCTGTGAGATGCCAGAGTGGGGATGGACAGGAAAGCTTGGGTACTGAGGAGAAGCTGAGGTACCAGGCAGATGCCAGAGCCCAGGGTAGAGCTGAAAAAGCATGCTTAGAATAAGGCTGAGGACTGAGGGAAGGCCAGTGGTCAGAGCTGCCCCAGGATGGGTAATGAGATGTCCTCCCTGACTGGCTTATGGAGGCTTCTGTTCTAGTGACAGGATAAGCTGTCACTGGCATTGGGAAGGCAGCATTTCTGACTGTGTCGAGGGGACTTCCTGCAATGCTTTGAAAACAGCAGGCAGAAAACAGCGCTTGCAGTGTGCACTGGGGCACAGGGTTGAATACACAGCAGGCATGCTTGCTGACCCGAGGGAGGCAGACAGGCTAAAATCAGGTGTATAGTAAGAAGTGTTGATCCATGGCAGCGAAGGGTATGTTCTGGGAGAGGATGGATTTGAACTAGGCATTCTCAGAGTTTCTTCTCAGACTCAACATTAGGACTTCTTTATCTAGAGTTGGAACTCTCCTAAACTATGGGCCTCTAGATTCTGAAAAGGGGTCCAAAGTGATCTGTCACAGATAGAATTTGGAGACCTGTAAGATTTTGTCGCCTTTGACTAACATCTGCTTATAATTTGACACCTGTTTGTTTTCTAGAATCCTCATGGATCCACAGGAGAAGAGGTGACAGGCTGCATCCCT
This sequence comes from Mus minutoides, assembly GCA_902729485.2. Lineage (NCBI taxonomy): Eukaryota > Metazoa > Chordata > Mammalia > Rodentia > Muridae > Mus > Mus minutoides. The sequence continues at coordinate 2,046,939 of LR756421.1, forward strand.
CTAGGAGACAACACTTTCTCTTGGAGTCGCAGCCAAGAGGGCAGCTTCGGGAGAGTCCCTCTGAGGACACACAGGCTCACTGGCATGCCTTCTTCAGCCACGCATTTGTGAAGATGAGTGTTTGAGAAAACCACTACATAGCTATCAGTTCACTTGACAAGGCTAGCCCAGACTAGGATCTAGAGAGATTCTTTGCTGAATGGCTGCTTCTACAGAAGAAACCCCCGTGAAATGTCTGAGCTTTAGATCTGCCAGCCCAGTACCATTTTTGATTTCTGCTGGGCATGGGGGATGAGTGTTAGCACTATGAGGAAAAGGTTGAGATTTTTGTCTTCTCCCTTCTTTTTTCCATTGGTTTCTCTCCCAGATAATGGCAGTGGTATCTGAGCAGCAAGCGTTTGTTTAGTACCGGGTTGAGCGTCTCATTTTACAGATGGGCTGACTGAAGTACCAAGACATTCCTCATGGGCTGGACATTGTGGAGCTCAGGGCTTCAGAGTGTTTTTGTATAATGCTTGTACTTTGTGACTTCAAGGAGTAGCCTATGCTTTGGTGTATTCCCTTGCTGAATACAGGAACCCTACACCCCTCCCCAGATGCAAGCACGTGCGTGCACACACACACACAGGGCTCTGTATGTTCCAAGGAACCATGTTCTATGTCTGTCTGTCCACCTGAACTCTAAGATTTCTTGGACATGAACCTTGCAGTCCAAATGCTAGGTCACATGTGCCCCACGTTGTCACTTGGCAGCATGCCTTCTTGCTTGGCCCAAAGGCCCAGATCCTCTTTTTTTTTTTCTTTAGACATTTCACAAATGCCACTGCTTCGAGATATTCCTGAAGTTCCAGAGTTTTTTGGGACTTGTCAGTTTTGTTGTGCAATGGGAGGCAGGGTAGAAAATCTTAAGCTTGGTAATGGGCACAGTCCTGTGAACTGCTAAGATGTGCTCACAGCCCTGAGAGTTAGTGCTCATGGGATGCATGAGGTATAGCACAATGTCCATGGCTAACGTCTTTCTAGTGAGCCATTGGATTGCTGCTGCTGCTGCTGCTGCTGAGATGCAAGCCCAGCTCTCCAAAGAAGAAGCCAGGGCCTTTTATTTTCTCTCATGCTGCTGTGTTGTTTCCTGATCATCAAGAATAGAAAAGAATCAGATCACCCTCCAAAGGGAAGGTTAAGGTGCTACACCAAAATCAGGCTCTCAGGGTGAGAGGTTCAGCGTGGGGCACTGTAAATAGAAGAGACTACACCTCTCTGAAGATGTGCTGTGCTCTGTGGGGAGGCCGCCAGAAGCGCCCTGTTTACCCAGGCACCAGGATCTCACTGTTTGGGTGTTGTTGCTATGTATCTCACCTTGTGTCCTGGGGCTTCAGGTCCACAAGTCCTCTATAAGAGGAACAATCCTGCATGCAGGGTCAGTGTCTACTAAAGGTAAAGACATGACCCATTTGTCCAAGTAAGCCATGCAAGAGGATATACAAGGGACCCCCCTCCATGCCCAGGAATGTGCAAAGACTTTATAGGGACACGAGGGGTCTAGGCAGAGAGGAAGGACCAGAAAGGAAAACTGTGGATGCAGAAGACAGAAATGTTTAGAAAATGAAGGCTGGACACTGGGGACATGCTGTGTGTGTGTGTGGGTCACATAAATGCACCGAGGAAATGAAGCCAAGGGCAGCATGTGGCTGCTTCCCCTCTGTGTCCCACAGAGCTTCAGTCCACCTTCCACAGAGTCAGACTCCTGCCTTTGGATGCACTCCCTTGTCTCTGAGACTAAAGTTGGAGGCCCAGGACACCTTTCCTTTTCATAAGACATTTTAGGTACAGGCCCTGAAGCCTGTGTGGGCATTCCCACGTGATATCAGTCTTCCTGGAAGTGCCATTTCTGCTGGTCTATTCCCACCCTGGTCACCCTGTCCCTCTTCCTTCATGTTTCAAGAACTCCCCAGTGAGGGAGAACATTCTCTTGCCTCCTAATGCTAGCAGACAGTAAGCATTCAGTACATTCTGATGGTGGAATGTCTCCAGTCTAGCATTCATGTGTTTTTCAGGCAGTGAAGAGTCAGAGGACGACTATAACAGATGATTCTCCTCACTTTTGACTTGGGTTTGTTTTAAGAACATGGGATGGTCTAAACGTTTACCGCAGTGTTCAGCTCTGCAGCCCGAGGCCTCTGGGGCCTGCCTGTCCTGGCACTGTATTTTCTTCATTCGCCACGTTATTCCCCTTGGAAGTTTTGCTCTCCATAGCAAGATGGATAGGGTATGTGACTGGCATTGTCCAATAAGTCATCACAACCTTAGTGAACTTGTTGATGCTACCACTAATTTTCAGAAAGGTTGAGTCTGAGTCTGAATGAATAAGGCGTTGCTGAAGTTGCCAGGCTCTGGTTACCACATCTTTTGTATCTGCCCACTCATTTGAGCTGCTGCCACAGCCACATGTATTTCCAGGATGATATTGAAGCAGGGTGTGTGTGACTGTGGGAAGCGATAGGAAGGAGGCAGAGGAGCAACAGATGCGCAGTACAGACAGCTGCACGGAGCCCCGGCCACACAGTGTTAAGAGCAGAGAGCTTCAGTAGAGCTGATTCAGCACGTGGGAGCCCTGGTCCGAGTCCTTGTTTCACAGTTCCCTTTGAAGAGTGCGGGGTTGCTGAAGACCAGACCATCACTGATGCCGTGTGGTGGGGTGGACATATAGTCCCTCCAGACCTTAGCATCTGTGCATCTTAGAGCTGAGCTTTCCGACTAGATTCCTTTATTCTCCAAACACAATAGGTCACATCTTCATCTTTGTCCATTTCTTTTGTTAACATGAACACAAGGGTGCACCCAAGTTTCTAAATTATCCTCAGTGGTGTCTTCTGAAAGCGCTGCTTCTACTTTAGACTCTGAAAGCCATTTAGAAACCATTCCCACTGGACAACTTGCCCACCCACATCAAGACACAAAGTATCTGCACCGCAGGAGGGGTTGTGGTATTAAGGGGGAGAATACTGTGACATTCAGTGCTTCTGACAGTGCATCAAAAGCCAGAGGCATAGGTTGATCCTTGACACTGTTGCCCACAAGAAGCTCACAGTCTAGTGCAGTTGACAGGTGTGCTGCAGTCACATAAAAAGGAGGTGTGTTTGACACATTCTGGACAGGGGCTGGGGGGAGGTCAGGGCATGTAATGGTGCTGTTTCCCGGAGTCGGAGTAGACAGTTGAGGAGCAGGCATACTAGGCAGGTAGGGCTAAGCATATAATTATGGACAGGAAACAGCTGGAATGAGAAAGCTGTGTATGTCAATAGAGTCTATTAGTTTAGGCTCTGGGTGTGTTAGTAGGCATCCGGCTACAAGGACAGGAACCAAGACTCATCTGGCTTAAACACATGAGTGTGCTACAAGGGGCCCAGTAACATTTCAGCGGCTCAGCTCTGTCACTGAGGACCTAGTGTTGTCCAGTGTTTTAATGTTCCTCGTCTCCAGTAGTTTCTCTTCTCAATAGTTTGTGCTGGGGTCATAAAGCAAGCATGAGATACTCGACTGTTTGCTTCATTAGGATCATTTCCCTCACTAAGAAAAACCTTTAAGAAACCTGACACCAGTCAGACTCACCTTCAGGCCTCAGGGATGGAGGTGCATGCTATATCCCACTCCCTGGAAGGGGCACGCACCCATCATGCCTCAGCCTTTGGATTGGTGCCTAGGATGTATGGGCCTGTTTCTTCTGAACTCTTGTCCAGGCAGAGAGTGCTAGAACAGAAACAGGCCTCTGTCAGAAAGCAGGAATCAGGAACTGAGGGCTGCTGAGTAAACTGTTTGCTAGGGTGGACAGACACTCTAATAGAGAGAGGGCTGAGCCACAGGGGCTTGTCATGTCAAAAGAAACGCTCCATTGGCTGTGTAGAGCTTGGTTTTGTGAGTCAAGCTGGAAACAAATGGCATCATAAGAACTCAAGCATCCTCAGGGACTGCTGTGTTTCTCCTATTATAAAGTCATGTGTTTCTTGGCGAATGGGGACACTTTAGGGCAGGGAGGGAACCAGCTCAGAGTAGGGCTTTCCCATCTGCATTTCCAAGACCCTCCTCATGGGCCCTGGCAAGCTCAGACTTCTTGGGGGACCCTGCAGTCAGACTGTGGTGAAGAGAATGTTAGGTAGAGCTGGGTGTGCCTCTGGAAGATGGACGCTCAAGATGCTCATTTTCACAAAAGAGGAAATGGGACCCAGACAGTTGGGATGGCCATAGAGCTCAGGCTTGCTCTTGCTCCTCAGGTGGCTACCCAGGTCTCTGTGGCAAGTGCTCGAGTGGTCCCCAGGATCTCCCCTCTCTTCCTGGACACAAACTGTATTGTTGAGCTTAAAAGAAATTCTGAACATTAAAATGCAAGCAATGAGCACAGTGCTTTAGCTCATAGGGTTGTACTGTGAAGGGGGTCTTTTCCTCTTTCCCTTTGAATCAGGCTTTTAAGAGAAAGAGGTCTGAAACCTTCAGGACATGGGGCACAGGAGAGGAGAGGAGGTAGTCTTTTTCTCCTCATCATCTTTTTCTCCCCCTCCTCCTTTTTCTTCTTCTGTTTTGATTTTTGGGTTCCCTGAGGACTCCAAGGCAAAACTCCTATTCAGGCAGAGATCACTGAGTACATACAAGGGGCAGCTGTAGTGTATTGTTTAGAGAGAGATTCTCTTGGTACATTTGTCTTGATGTGTTATGCTTCCATTTACAGCGACCCTTTGCTCCTGCCCTGGCCTCCTGTGGGCTGCTTTGCTATCCCATGACTAGGCATAGAGCATGTGAATGCAGCCCCAACAACTTGCCTTTGTAGACAGAGCACTCATTTCTTGGAACGGAGGGCACCAAATAAGTGAATAAGCAAAATAGAAGACTGTTGGTAATCACAAGGGTGAGACCTAAACACTAAGCATTTTCTGACAAAGTACCATGTGAAATCACCCCAAATCTCTTTATTTCAACTTTGCTTTCCACAATATTCTTTACATATATATTTGTCTTAGTTGGGGTTTCTATTCCTGAACAAACATCATGACCAAGAAGCAAGTTGGGGAGGAAAGGGTTTATTTAGCTTACACTTCCATACTGCTGTTCATCACCAAAGGAAGTCAGGACTGGAACTCAAGCAGGTCAGGAAGTAGGAGCTGATGCAGAAGCCATGGAGGGATGTTTCTCATTGGCATGCTCCCCCTGGCTTGCCCAGCTTGCTTTATTATAGAACCCAAGATTGCCAGCCCAGGAATGGCACCACCCACAAGGGGCCCTCTCCTCTTAATCACTAATTGAAAGGATGCCTTACAGTTGGATCTCATGGAGGCATTTCCCCAACTGAAGCTCTTTTCTCTGTGATAACTGCAGGCTGTGTCACGTTGTCACACAAAAGCTTGTGTTTGTATTTTTTTCTGGTATGTCAGTCATGATAAAGCTATTAATGCTGCATGTAGGAGGTGTGAGGAGGCTGAGCTAAGTGTGTATAGATGAGACCATCCTTGCTATGGCCTCATAGACTATCTCTTTCCATAGGACAGTGAAAAGAGAAAGGTTGTATAAGTACACACATGTATGTGAGACTATTTTTGCCTAGGAGAGAAATGTGGCAATTATATGGAATGAGTATTGGTGCTATGAATAATGGAGCTGCTGATGTGGGCCTGTCTGGGGGGAGCTGGAGGCAGAGATGAGAGAAACAGGACAGGAAAAAATGGAATGCAATACATAAAGGCAGTAACCAGGCAACTCAGCAGCCAGGCACACTGGCTGCTCTTGCAGAGGACTGGTGTATGGTTCCTGTCACCCATATGACAGATCTCAACCATCTGTTACTCCAGTTCCAGGGCATCTCACCCCCTCCTCCTTAGGCACTGCACAAATGTGGTCCATGGCATACATCATCCAAAACGCCTGTGTGGATAAACAAAACAGTAAACAAAAGAAAACAAAACCAAGATGGGGACTGGTCCTCGTGTTCCTAAGAGATGCTGATCTTGGTTGTTCGGCTATACAGCGTCATCCAGGAGCCGTGAGCGAGGGTATGCTATAGTTCCTTAAATTGAAGGTGCTGGCTCCTTGAAGCCACCAACCCCTTTCATCTTCTCCTCACCTTTGTCGTATCTCATCTACTGCTTGTATTCGCCTGCCATCTTCATGTCAGTAATGGCTGAATTATAATTGAAAGTGTGTCTATAATGTGCATAATTATATACACAATTATAGTAAGGTTAGTTTGAAATTACACAGTTTATTGTGAAGAATAAATATCCACCTGAGAAACTATTTCCATCTTGTGATGTAAAGGGATGCCTCTGTTCTGGGGAGAGAACTTTGAACAAGTCAGTGTCAGCTGACATTTTAAATTCACATCTTACAGACCCTTCCAGAAACTAGGACTGCTTCTCTGGTTCTCCAGAACACTGATTTGGTGCTTTATGCCAGGGGATAAATGTAGAGCAGTCCCTCCAGCCCCTCCAGTGGTGACAGGAAACCAGTAGCACATGTTAAGTACCTACCATGGTCCAGGTACTGTTATCACAGGAGAATAGTAAGTACCGTTTTGTGACCATTTCACAGAGCAAGAAACTGAGGTGTAAGAGCAGTATGCCAACAAGCCAATCTCACCTGGATAATCGTTCATTGAGACTTTCTTCCCAGCCAATTCTAGATTGTGTCAACTTTACAAAACCACCACAACCCACTACCTTCCAGAATACTCTTTCTTAAAGCCATACTACTACTACTACTACTACTACTGCTGCTGTGTTGGGGCAGTGAGCAGTAGAGACTTGTGTGTTCAAAGTGCAAAAGTACTAATAAAGTGGGGGTAATTAGAGGTCTTGATGTAAACAGACTATCTTAGGGTTTTCATTGCTGTGAAGAGACACCGTGATCAAGGCAAGCCTTATAAAGGTCAACATTTAATTGGGTCTGGCTTACAGGTTCAGAGGTTTAGTCCATTATCGTCATGGCAGGAAACATGGCAGTGTGCAGACAAGCCTGATGCTGAAGGAGCCAAGAGTTCTTCATCTTGATCCATTGGCAGCAGGAGATACTGTGTTCCACACTGGGTGGAGCTTGAGCATGAGACCTCAAAAGCTCACCTCTACAGTGCCACACCTCCTCCAATAAGGCCACACCTCCTCCAATAAGGCCACACTTCCTCCAAGGCCACACCTCCCAATAGTGCCACTTCCCATGGGCCAAATATTCAAACTCATGAGTCTGTGGAGGCTAAACCTATTCAAACACCATATAGACTAAACTTACTTTCCCAAGGATTGTAAATTTTGTGCAGTAGCAAAAATTAGAAAACATTTTCAGCTGAAAGGAACAGTCATGCCCTATGTTCTATAATTAAAAATAAAAAGGAAGCAATGGTCTACACAGTTCTGGGACAGCAAGGGCTCTGTCTGTAGATAGAGTCTGTCTCAAGATCCCCCACCTCTCCCCCCCATCAAATACCCCCTCCAAAAGGCAAGGTGGACTTTCTTTCTGGTTTGGATTCTCCACCAAGCCTGATATCCCAGGAGCAAAAAGTTCTTCTTGGAAGCATGCTCTCTGATATAGAGGTGTTCTCTGAGTTCCTGGACTGTGGGTCCTGGAAACTCTTGATTGCATTAGTGACTAATGGATAACGTTGACTTCAACCGTTTCAGCAGGACAAAACAGAAGGCTGATTATTTCTGCTGAGTCAAGCAGGAAATTTAACCACTCTTTGATCTCTCCCTGCAAAGGAAACCACACAGTACAGGACTTTATTACAATTTTATTACCAAATGTAGGATAAATTTGATGCTTATTTCATTGTAGTCTGATATTTGACATTACTGTGGAGGTGGCCACAATTCTGTTTTACTGGAGATCATTCACAATGTATTAAAAATTGGATTGGGGGCTGGAGAGATGGATCAACACTTAAGAACACTATTTGTTCTTCCAGAGGACCCAGGTTCAATTCCCAGCACCCACATAGTGACCCACAACTGTAACTCTAGTTCCAGCAGAGCTGACACCCTCTTCTGGTCTCACACGTGCAGGCAAAACATTCATACACATAGAAACCACAAATATTTATCTGGGCATGCTGATAAATTTAAACTAAGCACTCAAGGGGCAGAGACAGATCTCGAGTTCACAACCAGTCTGGTCTACATATCTAGTTCCAGACCAACCTAGGATTGCACAGTAAGACCCTGGGATTACCATGGGTGGGCCAGAAAAGTATAACTGTATGAGAGGTGAGAGAGAGAAAGAGAGAGAGAGAGAACACCATCCCAAACCCACCAACCAATGAATGAATACACAGGTCCTGCTCAGGTAGCCACACCATAGTAAGTACTGGTCTCCATCTTCCAGCATGCATAACCTTCCTACCCAACTTCTGAAGCTCCCTGGGCTTTGGAGAGGGAACCATTAGATGTCTCTTTTTTGGTTGTATACTCAGCACTCAGCACTCTGACTCATTATGACTCTGTATTGACTAGTCACACAGACACACAATCTTCTCTGTTGAAGGTTGATAGAAGCCCTAGTCTAAGGGCATCCATAAACATTTAGAAGGCAGTCTGATTACATGTCTATTCAGCAAAAATCTATTAATTCATTAAAAATCCATTAATACATAATACATAAAAATATCCTGATGCAAAGATATAGCTATACGTTTTCTCATTAAGACCTGCATCTCTCCAGCCATAAGCTTTGGCCCAGTTATATAGTGTCAGACATAAATTCCTTCCCATGGAGCAGGCCTCAAATTCAACCAGAAAGTTATAGTTTTCCAATGAAATAGTCTTGCCACATTATGACTGTGACCATACCTTGCCTGGAAAGTCAGTATTTGTCTTGGTTATTTCTCTATTGTGGTGAGATACCATGACCAAGGCTACTTATGAAAGAACGCCTTTAATCAGGGGCTTGCCTAGCATCTTAGAGGGCGAGTCCAGGGCCAGCATGTTTGGAAGCATGGTGGCAGGCAGGCCGCTTGGCACTTGAGCAGTAGCTGAGAGCTTACATCTTGATCCATAAATTGGAGGCAGAGAGCAAGAGAGACTGGCCCTTGGGTCTCAACCACCCCAGTGATAGACCTTCTTCAACAAAGCCATAGTTTCTAATCCTTTCTAAAGAGTTCACCAACTGGGGACCAGACATTGAAATACACAAGAGCCATTCTCATAAAACTCCCCACAGTTACTATAGCACTCAGGGCCCATAACCCAGTAATGACATTTTTCACCAGCAGGCTGCACAGGGCTTTCCCACACTGTGGAATCTGGCCAGTAGAGAGTAGAATTCCAGCTCCGGTCTAGCTCCATTTTTCTGTGTGTCTGTGGTGTCTTCAGCATCTGGTGGGCAGCCAGGAGCGACGGCAACAGCCTGCACTGCTTGGAAGACATCTGGGGCTGTCCTGGGCAGTCTTTACAAGGGATAAATGTGGAGTATGTGTTAAAATCGCGTAGGTGTTTTAATGTGGTGCTGGAGACACAGCGAATGCAGAGTGGCCAGCGCAGGCTTCCTGCCTGCTGACCACAACAAAGCTCTTCCTCCGCAGAGCCTCAGGTGTTGAGTGAGCAGCGTCTGTCATCAGTTATGACCATATTGTGGGGATTTGTTTCTAGCATTTTTGTGTTATCGTTTACAACAAAACACAGGAGGACCCCTCCAGTGTCTCTGTATTGGAAAGCTTAGATTTGCAACAGCAGGTTTTCCCACAATAGTGACTGAGGCAAGACCCCACCCCACCCCGCCCCCAGCTTGAGTTATTTATGTTCTTTAAACCGGAGGAGGCTGTGGTGGCGAAGCTTTCCCACACTGGTCAAGGTGGCAGGACTTCTCTCCTGTGTATTGGTGCTGGTGTGTGCTGCTGCCTGCTGCCTGCTGCCTAAGGCTCTTCTGTGTTCCCAGAGCTGCTCTCTCTTGAGCGGAGATGCCCCGGTGAGCTAGGTCTGGTGTGTTGACCACGGCTTCTCACACTCGGTGCCCTGAGCAGGGTTTCTCCCTGGTGTGCATTTCCCTCATGTTCTTTCCTCACCAACAAATAAACGAAGGCTTGTTGATCTCAGATGCAAGTTCCAGAGCATTCGGCCCTCAAGCCCGGAGACAATTATCAGACACTCATGGATGTGGCTGATGAGGGAACGTCCCCTGTGCTCAGAAACGAGTGCATGCATATTCCAGGCTCAGAGAGGTAAGGAAGTGATGGTGGTGTTGGCAAAGCCTCACAAACATGTCTTCCTCCACACATCTCTGCCTGAATTCCTTTTCTGTTTCTTACAGAACTTCCGGCTTTAGGTCTTGTAGCATACCTTCCTGTGGAGGGTACTCCACCTTTGTTTTATGACATAAGCAATGTCAAAAATTCAGTTTGTCCTGGGATGGTTAGCAAAGCAACAAGCTTATCTCAAATCATGGTCTAGACGAGTACTAGAGCCTTGAATGTATCATACAGAGGAAGACAACAGTTTAAGCCTTGTTAGCGTTAGGATTAGTGTGCCTGTGATTATTCATACTGCCAACCCAAGAGTCAACAACTTTCCATTGCATGTAGGTGATGCTTCAACACACTGAATAAGACCATAGCTATATACAAACTCTACACAATTCTAAAATAAGCCACGTATCTAGACTTTAATAAAAAATATTTTCAAAACAATATCTGTGCATTTGAATGGCATGATCTAAAGGAGTTATTGTGCACGTGGGAAGGTGTGTGTGTCCTAGAAATCACTGTGTTCACTAAATTGTCTTTGTGGGAAGGGAGGCTTCTGGCTTGTTCTCTGAGCATCTTTCACGCTCACCTCTGAGAAACAAGCCCCCACATCTTTTATGTCTTCCAATCTTACCTTCCACACCTCAGTTATGGAAAACCACTGTGACCATGGCCTCCCATCTCATCTTTTAGCTCCTCCACCCTTCTCAGTCCACAGTTAGAGCCTGGCTCTGTCACTTGTGTCTCTGAGCAGAAATTAACTCAAGTTGTTAGAGGAGGAACTAAATTGTAGCAGGAAAAAAAAATAGGCTGTCAAAAATCAAAGGAGGAGGAGGGTGTTCTAATTTTGGGCACTGCAAATACTCTGTGCCTTGAAGTTTCTTGGTGCCTGAATACTCCATGGCCTCGTGGCCTTCGCTCCAGGCCCCTGAGATTAATCAGCTTTGAAGGAAGGTAGACCATCTTCAAACAACAAAACAGGAAGTAGGACACCCCAAATCTGGGGACAGTCGCTGTGAGACTGGAACCTGACAGACAGCACATTTCGAATTTTCTAAGGTCAGGGAAGAAATGTTTCTATTCAGGGATTCTTTGGTAATGAGAAAGAAGGCTGCTTGTGTCAAATGGAGGAGGAGAAAAAGTCAATAGCAATTCTTTGCTTACATTAATGGGTAAGAAATATGGACTCAGAGTAAAGGCTCATCAAAAAGTAACTTTTAGAGGGGGACAATTATTTTTCTAAAGTTGTGGCCTTGGGGAGAGATGAAGGGGGAATTTTTGGCTTTGTTTCCAAGTACCAACCATGCCTGTCTTACATATGGGGCAGTTGTTTCAAAGACCAAACTTGTTGGTGAACGAGGCTTTGACTGCAGTGCTGTGTTTGTGAGGACTTTGCTGTCTAGATGCTGAGAACACGGTCATTAAAATGAAAATGTTTTGGCTTCAGCCCTTGGGTTAGCAGAGGGAGAGTTTTCATCCTTTCTGGCCTCTGTGTCTCTTGGGTTTAAGGTGGCTGTTCAGCCTGAACCCATTTGGTTCCTAAATTTTCAAGCTCTATGTCCATAACTCATCTTCAGGACAGTGGCCTGTGATGTTACGTAATGGGATTGCTCCTTCCTCTCACCTCTCACATTGGCCCCAAGCCCGAAAAGGAAGCCTATCATGGCACAAGGCAGGGGCTTGTCCAGGGAAGACAGGAGTCTTGGTTTGGTGGCTGTTGCTGCTTTCCTCCTCCTCCTCCTCCTCCTCCTCCTCCTCCTCCTCTTTTCCTCTTCCTCCAATTCTAGACCTAGACTAGGTATATGTTTGCAGTCTCCCGTTCCCTTCAAGCTAAGCTGCTGGCTACACCTACTGCCTCTATCTTCAGTTTTCATGTACTTAAAAAAAATCTGAAAGAAAATGTCAACTGGTAGCATGAGCTCCCCTCAGGAAACTACACTCATCATCGCTCCGGCCAACCCGTGGTCTCCCTGCTCTGTGAAAGCTCTAAGTTTTGGGAAAGGAAACAAGATTGTTACATCAGAATAGAGGCTGAGCTCTAAGGAACCCAGAGAAACACATTCCCCAGTTGGGCAGGGTCACAATCGCAGGGGAAGCCTGCAGGCCCCACCCACAGTGGAACGCACTGTGTGCGGAGTGAGAAGAACACAGACCTTTGAATCAGACAGAACCTTGCTCTCATTATTTAGGGGGTGCCACATTTTGGAGATGTTGATTAACCAGTTGCTCCCATATTTTAGTGGATATTAGCTTCTCACTCCCAGGGCTGTAAGACATACAGATCCAGGACTCTGGGACTAATATTTCTAATTTAGCCTTGGATGTGTGTGTGTGTGAAAAGTGCATTTCTCCTTTCCTTCTTAACGGGTGCTAATGTCACATTCTTCTAAAGTTATTGTAACAATTATGCTCTATTGGTATTGAGTACTCACGATGTGCCTGCCTGGTAAGATGTTATATGATTTCCGACGATCAGTTCATTCGGGAACATAGCAAGAAAGGATCTGTTGTGCCAGTAAGAGTGGAGATAGAATTTGGATATAGGTAGTCTTGGTTCTCTCTCTGTGTCTCTCTGTCTCCCCCTGTCTCTGTCTCTGTCTCTGTCTCTATCTCTCTGATACTGGTGCATATTCATGTATATCAGATGGGAATGTACCTGGCAGGGCATCGGTATGGGTTAGAGGACACCTTGGGTGTAGGTTTCCATCACGTTTGGAACAGGTTCTCTTAGTTGTTTGTTATTGCATATTTCAGATGACCTTTGAACTTCCAGGAATTCTCCTGCCTCTGGGATTCTCCCATCTCACACTAGGAACAATGGGATTACAGCTTTGGGCTAGCACGCCTGCCTTTACATGGATTCGGAGGGTCCAATCTTAGGTCCTCATGCTTTATCGACTGAGACACCACCCCAGAGCCCCACAGATAGTTTTTCAGTGTTTTCTGTCACATGCCTCCAAGCTGATGGCCTTTGGGGACTCTCTCCTTCCTCTGCCCAAAGGCAGTACTGAGGATGGGACAGCTGTGGAACAGGCAGGGTGGAAAGACACAATGTACATACAGGGCCATGCATGTCTCGGCTCACCACCAATTTCTCCAGAAGTAACCAGTGCATGGTTCGACACGATTTCTCATAGCTCAGCTCCAAAGCAAGTGAGGTCTTGTCCATGCTCCCATGGGGCTCTGGCCAGCCAGAGGGAACGTCTACATCTAAGCTTTGCATTGCATCAGAACTTGAAATCACAAGGGGGCAAATGTAGCCCCCCCCCTCAGAATACCAAGACAACAAGAAAGAGAAAGGAGAAGAGAAGAAAGGTAAGAAAACCCAGTCCTTAGCTGAGCCATTTTGCCATAACAAAAGTCTGTGGCAAGCTGTGTGTGTGAAAGCCCTGGGGCACAATTGTATCGGATCACCCTCAATTTCTCCGGAAGAAACCAGAGCCCTTCTGCTTATATATAGCCTAACCCTCAACTAGTCTCAAGTTAACCTTGAGTTAAATAATCTACTGTTTCAATGCCTTAACATGTGTGGTTACAAACAAAAATAATCCATTTAAAGAGAAGATTCTGTGATTAGAAATAATGTCTTATACTCACATAAGGCTTTTTATTTTTTCTTTTTCTTTAACACAGAGTCTCTGTGAGTTCCTGACTGTTCAGGAACTCTCTATGTAGAGTGGGCTGGTTTCAAACTCATAGAAATCCACCTGTCTCTGCCTCTCGAGTACTGAGATTAAAGGTGAGTGCCACCATGCCTGGCTCCAAATAGGGCTTTCTGCTTAGTCCTTTTGATCATTTTCATTTGTGTCAATGTCCTGGGGGACATTACTCATACAGTTTGAGCAAATACAGTGAAATTTTTATAAACTTCTGATTCATAGAAAGATGGACCTTTTCTTCTCCCCCAAAGGAAACACATGAAAATCGAATGTTTATGGTTGACAGAGGTACTGTTCCTGTTTTGTGGAATCAAAATTTCTTCTTGAGAATACAGTCAAAGATGGTATGTGTGTGTGTGTATGTGTGTGTGTCTGAAATGTGGATGTGATGTTTGCTTCTGTGACTGACCATAGAGAAGTGTGCACACCTAGACACAGACAATCATGTGTTTCCAGAAGTCATTACTGTCCTGAAAGCAGACTCGGGAGAAACCCAGAAGGGGAAATGTTAAGGGCACTGGCTCCTTTGCAACAGGAGTGATACATTGCCTGCTCCTATCACAGATGTTCGGAGGGAATTATTCTAGCCCCTAATGCAGTGGTTCTGAAGTCTGGGTCAGGATCCCTCGAATGACCCTTTCACATCAGTCACGTAGCAAACATCCTGGCTATCAGGTATGTACATTAGAATTCATAACAGCAGCAAAATCACAGTTATAAAGTAGCAATAAGATAATTGTATGGCTGGGGTCATCACAACATGCAGAACTGGGTTAAAGGGTCACAAGCCTTAGGAAGACTGAGAACTGCCCTAGTGGGATGCATTCTGCAGCCACGTTCCTTGTTTCTGGGAGATGGCATGTAAGGATTATTAGGGCAACTTTGACAAATATATCCACAGCTTGCTTTTCTGAGATGACTGTGGAAATCAAAACATGGCTGCATCCCAGTAATGTTTACTCTATAGAGTTTATCAGGAGCCTCTGCCTTCAGCTTACAGAAGAGAGAAGGTGGTAGTTCTGCAAGCCTGTGTGTATTCAGAAGCTGTCCTGGCTCATTTCCCACTTGCTGCAGACCTTTGACACTTTCTCTCTCCGGACATCCTACTGTTGAGGAGGGGATGGTGCACTTACTGGTTTGGTGTTCATGTTTAGTGGTTGGATTGGGTGGGTTCCCTTCCTCCCCCGCCCCCCTTCTTCCCACTTCACAGATCTCACAGGTGTCTGGTCAGACCTGTCAGGTGGGTCTCTTTGCCTGTCATTTGGGAAGCCCATGGTCTTACCTGGGCATGGCTGATTGCACAAATCGGAACAGGGGTTAGCTTGACTCACAGGTGTGAGCAATCAGCGCAGATCAGCACTAATCCATCAGTGATTACAAGCAAGAAGTTGCCACAGACGGGGTAGGGAGCGGGAAAGCTCGGAGCCACCCATGTGTCCGAGTGGCAGTCAGTCCGTGGTTTACAGGGCTGATGGATCTTTCTTTTTCTTTTCTTTTTTTTTCTCACTTGCAGAGTGTGGTTTCTTTAAAGGGACAATTCTTTATTAAGTCTCCTTTGTTCACAGTGATAGGAGACAAACGAGAAACTGATCCCAGCCCCAGGCAGCTCACAACTCATGGGAGTCCCAGGAACACAAAACTTGAGGAGTGGGTTCATATATTGGAACATTCTGGGCTCAGACATCGCTCCATCATTTATCTGTGACCTAGGTTGGGCTCTTGTTTACACTAAGTTTTATAGCCTCATCTACAACACAGGGCAATTATAGTGTGAAGAGTCAGTATCGAATGCATCTTTGCCCTGATTGTTAGGGGGCAGTTCAAGCTAGGTGATACCTGGAGAAGAAGCCACTCCCCCTTCAGTCCCGGTGGCCCAAGAAGCTTTCAGGAGGGCAAGAGGGTGACTTAACTTGAGCCTTGAAGATGGACAGGATCTGAAGCCCATAACACAAATAAAGGCTGTTCTGAGGCTGGGAAAATGTGTATTTGGGTTGTTGTGACAGACTAAAGATGAAAGGCCTAGAAAATCTGGCTTTTCCAGGTCTGTGCTCTGAGACCCAACTGCCCCGGAAGCTGTCTATGGAGGGTCCTCTTGTAATTACTATCACTGTGATCCATCTGTCCCACCAAGGCTGCTGCGTGTGAGACCACATACCTTTCTACCCTACCAGAAAGTTTGGTGATTCAGCGTCCAGTCCAGCCCTTTGTCAAAGTGTGCATTAGAGGGAACTAGTGGGCCCAGGA
This sequence comes from Mus minutoides, assembly GCA_902729485.2. NCBI lineage: Eukaryota > Metazoa > Chordata > Mammalia > Rodentia > Muridae > Mus > Mus minutoides. The sequence continues at coordinate 2,063,049 of LR756421.1, forward strand.
ACATTTTTATCTCCCATTACATTTATCTCCCATTACATTTAATAATGTAAATACAGAGGAGGTGATTCCAAGGTGTGGGCAGCCTGCCAAGGGCCTGCTAGCTGGCTGTCACATCAACATCAGGGTGACATACCAATGAGTCTCTGGATGACAGAAAGATGGACAGACAAACTGATGACCACACTGTCAGACAGAAAGTAACAGCTGAGACCATGGCTGTCCTCTGTGAGTCAAGAGCTAGGAGAATCCTGTCCCCTTCCCAGATCCCCAGTGGCCAGAGACATAAAACTGGACTGTGATGCTATTAGTGAAATCCAGAGGTCTTATTCTTTCTCTTTTCCATAGGCAGCTAATCCCATGCAAAAAAAAAATCCCCAAACAGGACAACAGTGTGGAGTCTGGGTCCTCGTTGGTGTCTGGGCACCATGTCAGACACTCTCTCCTGCGGTACTTGGAGTGGATACCCACGGGTCTGTGGAGTGGGTCCAGGTTCAATGGAGTGTAGTGTGGCTGAGATTCCTTCATCCTGCAACCATGATTCAGAGTTGAAGCCGCTGACAGAAGGAGGCTTGGAGCTTTCAACTTCCCCTTAACTTAGGAAAAAAAAAAGTTAGAAAATAATCTCATCTCCTGTCTCCCGTCCTTTTTTGTTTTTGTTTTTGTATGATGATTTTAATTCATATTTTGTTTTAATGTACCAACACTAAATACTAGGTGCTCAGAGATAACACTTTTGATTCAGATGGGAAGCCACATTTTGAGGAGTGGTACTGAAGAGCTCGCGCTAAGAACCTCGTCTGCTACTGAGATATCAGTGGGAAGCCACAGAAGGGGAGATTTTCTCAGCTGCAGGGGAAATCTCCTGGGAAGTGACCCACATCTACTGAAGATTCTTCAAATGAGAGGAGCAACACTCACACAAAGGCCAATTCTCTGTCACCAGTGTCCCCAAGAGCACAGCTGTCAGATTTTGACATACTCTTTAAGAATATCCCAGTCCATTCCCCTTGCAGTGTTAGGGCAGGAAATTCCCTGCTGGGGAAGACAGAGATTTGAAACCAGGGCTTTTAGAGCACTAACTACCCTTTGATAGATGACCTCCTGGGAAGGAGCTCACCCTGGCTTGGGCCACACTGAAAGCAGGATACTAGTGGGTATTGTATAGAGTGGGTGTGCCTCAGACCTATAAACTACACCTTGCGTCTAGTCACCAACTGCTGTCCTGGATCACCATGGCCTTGGGGTGCATCATCACAGAGGAGCAGCTATGCAGGCAGAGGTATCCACGACCTTCTTGAGCCACTCAGACTTCATACTGTCATCTGGGGAGCCTCTGTGGCCAGCAGGAAGGGACATGTTTCATTTGCTGTTTTGTCCATTTGTCTTGGAAGACTTGCCTTCAGAAAGTCAAGTCCATTAATAATTCCAAGAGAGTTTTACTTGAAAATTCACTTAATTTAAAATCTGTCACTAAATTATATATTGGATGATAGTGGCCATATCTTCATGCATCTTCAGGCTCATTGCTGTATACATTTTTAGAAGGAAAATAGCAAAGAAGCCACAATAATTAGAAAAAAGCAAAATTTTGCTTCAAAAGGAAGCAAAATTCTGTATTTTGGCTTTATTAGAAGGGATCAATTGTATTATAGCTCAAGTGCTAATAATTTAGAAAACCCCAAAGGTCCTTTAGTTTGCTCTTATAGACAGCCAGTTTTATAACCTGTGTTGTGGCACATGCTCGTGATGTGCACTGTGGCAGCAGAGGCAGGAGGCTCCTGGGGCTCACTGGCCAGAGAGCATAGCCTACATGATGCACTCCTGCGTTCCAGACCCTGCCTAAAAAGCAGGGTAGACAGTCATGAGGAACAACACCAGAGCCTGTTCTCAGGACCTCCCCATGCACCACCTACACATGAACACACCTGTACACATACAAATGCACCACCTACACATGAACACACATGTACACATACAAATGCACCATCTACACATGTACACACACGTACACATACAAATACACACGCCTACACATGAACACACGTGTATACATACAAATGTACCCACCTACTCACAAACACACATGTATACATACAAATGCATCACCTATACACAAACACACCTGTACACATAAAATGCATCCACCTACACATGAACACCCATGTACACATACAAATGCACCCACCTACCCACAAACACATCTGTACATATACAAATGCATCACCTACACACAAACACACCTGCACACATACAAATGCACCCACCTACACACAAACACACATGTATGCATACAAATGCACCACCTACACACGAACACACCTGTACACATACAAATTAGTTTACTTGAACTTGCAGAAGGATCATGAAAAGATAGTGTATAATATACACATGTATGAACACATTCACATATAACCTCTTAGTACCATCTCTGGCCCATATGAATTAAACACACAACCTAAGTTTTGATGTTTTAAGTGTTTATTTGCAGATCAGTTGATTCTGTTGATGATTAGCTTTGTCTAGCCTCTGAAGTCACTAAACATGGGCTGCTTGTCTGGACTTCCTAAGAGATCGCTTCAACCTAGGCCAGGCAAGTAGGCAGATTGTGTCTGCACCCATAGAACACATGAGCATGGGCCTCCAGTGAGGTATCTAATGCTTCTGTGAGTGGAAGGAAGATGTCATTCTGAACATAAACAACTGCTAACCGAGTCATGATCATAAAGCCATTCCCATGGAGCAGCTCAGCCATTACAGAGGCAGTGTGTGTGTGCACGTGTGTGAGTATGTCTGTGCATGTGTGTGCATGTATGTGTGTATATGTATTTGTATGTATGTATGTATGCATGTGTATATGTGTGTGTAGGGCTGGTGGTGGGAACTGGAGTCACAGCCTTGCTCTTCTTAGGCAAGTAAATGCTGGACCATGCTATATCTCAGGCCTCAGGACAAATCGTCACATTTGACTAAATGTCATGCAATGTTGTAGTAGCTGTCTCCCTGGCTTATGATGTGCATGGAGTGGACTTAGTATCTTAGTCCTCCTAGAGATGAGTTTGGAGAGTGGTCTCCTATCCTCTTGACCACTCCCCTGGCAATGATTTTTTTTTAAAAAATAAGCTTGTATTTAAGAAAAACAGGAAAAGATGGTAGGATGGTAGGTACAGTTTCCGTTGGTGGGTTTGGGTGTTGTTTTTGCTCACACTCGGGTGACTAGCAATTAAGGAATTTCTGTGGTTTATTTCCTGATCTAACAGCTCACTGCCGAAGAAAGCAGTTCTGATCAGCTTGAGTCAACATGGGTTGTGCCAAAACCAGAGAGCTAGAACCTTTCTGATACAAAAGAGACACTGAAGGTTTAGCAAGAAAGTGCTCCTTCCTGTGCCTCGCCTGGTCCCTCGGACCCTTTTGCTTACAGAAAGGCAGCTTTTGTGGGAACAAAGGGACCTTCCTGTGTGCTAACTTCATGTGAACTAGAAATAAGGCCCAAAGCCTGCTGAGGTGACCCCATTTATAACCAAGTTGCCAAGTCCTTCACTTACAAACCCAACACCATTGTCCCAAAGATGACACCACTTCCATAAGTATTAGGTGAATATAAATTGAAGTTTTAATTCCTTTTCAAGCATCATCATAAAGAAGACAGTCATTTCTTTAAGCCATTTTCTAAGACGAGAAACTCAGCAACGTCACATATTTTGGCCAACACGTAGATCTATGGCAACCCTCCCTTGAGGTTGACACTGTAGAATGAGCATCCAGTAGGCATTGCTGAGCAGCCCCAGTGTGGCCCAGGTACATTCTGCTGCAGTTTGCCATCTGCAGTACTGGCTTTGGCCCATGAGGCTTCCCTTACCCATAGATAGTGTTGCTCTCCTCTGCTGTTTGGCACAGGCTGGGCTCAGTGGACGATGTGGCTATCTTTCCTTGAGTATCCTCTGTGGAAACCCCAGGCTTCACTTTGATTAGACAGCTTAGTCGTTACATAGGGACACCTATGCTCCATGCCCACTGGCCAGAGCAATGCCTGAGAGCCTTTGGCTTGTGCATATCCAGAGGCTGGAGCAAAGCCAACTTCACCCAGAGCCTAGGGCCCACCACTGAGGGAAAGGAAATACGGAGCCGAGAAGGCAATGTCCCTGGTGCTGGTCACTGGTTGTGTGGGGTGGAGTGGGGAAGTGTGCAGGTTCTGAGGCTTCTCAGCAGAAACATCAGAGGGAAAGAGCCACGCAGGCATCCTCCATCAATAACGAAGGCAGCAGGCCACATGGCTGGGGCTTCACAGTTCCCAGGTTTTCATTCTGGAGACCTTGAGAGTCAGAAAGTCTACACATTTTGCAGATGATATACAGGTCCAGACACCAGGAAGAGGACCCAGGCCTAATCTAATGTCCTCACCACATCACCTCCTCGCTGGCAAGACAGCTCTGGCTTCCTTACTTTATGATATAATGGCCTGAAAGGAGATGAGTTGAGTTTTGAAGACCTTCCTGGTTTGTCCACAGGATTTTCTGAGTGCCAGCTCTACGTCAGGCACTCTGTGAAGTGCTGCTGTGATACCACATAAGCCGCGCTGTGACTCAGGAGGTAAAGGGATTAGGGTGCTGCACTGGCCTAGTCTTGAGGGAGGTAGAGGGCTGATTAGAGAACTCTGGGAGAACAGCGTCTCAGCTAAACCATAAAAATGGCTATGGTAAGCTAGATGGAAGGATGGAGGGCAGGCCGGGGAGGAAGCTGTCCTTGTCACCTGAAGGAACAGGAAGCTCCAGGGAAAGATCAATGTGTGAGAAGCCTACAGAGAGTAGAAAACAGAGTGTGGGCTGAGTCGTGGGACTAGAGGGGAGGTGTGCTAACGGCTCTGGCTTTGGCGGGCTGAGGGCATGGGGTTACAAAGAGGTCAGTCCACTTATAGTATGGAGAATGGCCAGGGTTAGGGGACACAGGACAGGCAGCCGACTGTGACCTCTGTTGCCTCAGAAGAACCAGGAGGTGATGGCTTGATTTTTGGGAAGGACCATACACCTTAGCACTTGAAATTATTATTATTTATTTTTACTCAATTTAATTAGAAATCCTTTTGAGACAGCTTCCCCCTACACTCTACTGGCTGTTCTGTAACTATGTAGTGCAGGCTGGTCTCAAACTTCCAGTCTACCCACCTCACACTCTTGAGTACTAGAGTTACAGGTGGACTATGGGGTTTTGGAGCTATGAAAGCAGCAAGCTTACAAACATGATTTTACTCCAGGGAAACAGAAACCTACGCCTATTCAGAGCACTTGGCTTTATCTCTCCACTTAGAGCTCATTTAATTATTTTCATCAGATTTGCCAGCCCTAGTATTTACCGAACAATTAACAGGAGCTGGGTGTGCTTAGACGACCCAGGTGTGCTGTTCTCATTAGTTTAAGTTGTTTGACATACGGTCCTGGTTTCATTTCTGTTGCTGTGATAAAATGCCCAGGAGTCCGCCCCCCTCATCACCCCCCCAAAGCAGTGTGGCTGACAGAGGATTTCTTTTAGCTCCCAATTTAAGGTTAAAGTCCATTGCAGATGACTTAGGGTTATATTGCCATGGCCATGGCAACTCTCATAAATGAGGACATGTAACCAGAGCTGGCTTACAATTAAGAGGTTTAGTTCATTATTATCATGGTAGGAAGCGTGGTGGTGCACAAGTTGACATGGCACTGAAGAGTGAGCAGAGAGTTCTATATCTGGATCAGCAGGCAGCAGAATGAGAGAGTGAGCCACTGGGCCTGGCTTGAGCTTCTGAAAGCTTAAAGCCCACCCTCAGTGACGAACTTCCTCCAACAAGGCCACAGCTACCTCAGGAGGGTCAGTCCCTGTGAGTTTATAGGGACCATTTTCATTCAACTCATCCCAGCAGGGAAGCTAAGGCAGCAGCAAATCACTGGCCCCGTCATAGCCACACTCAGTGGCAGCAAGAACCGAGAATACACACTCACCTGCTTGGCTTGCCTGCTTATGCCCAGCTGGACTTCTCCACTCTTATACAGTTGAAGATGCCCTTTTTAGGCACCTAGAGAATCGTACCACCCACAGTGGGCTGGACCTTCCCACAGCAATGAAGACAATTTCCCCATAGACATTCTCACAGGCCAAACCAACAAAGATAATTCCTCATTGAGACTCTCTTGCCTGGTGATTTGAGTTTGTGCTAAGTTGACAGTCGATGGTGACAGTACCTGAGTCACTTACTTTGTTCTACCCAGAACTGGGAATTGGCAGCCAAGTGCTTTAGCTACTGAGCTACAATCTACATTAAAAAAATAAAATAAAATCATGGTCAATTGTTCTATTTTTCATTTTTATGAAATCTGAGGAGAAGTCAAGAGATATATTGGACAAATCATCTTATCACATGATAAAACTGTAATGTTCCTGAAAAAAAAATATTCATTACATTTTGCAGGACGTGCTCGAATTTTAAAATTAGGGCAACTCTCCATCTCACATACGCAAACCAGGAAATGTATTGACTCATGCTGAGAATTAAAAAAAAAAATCAGGCCAGCATGTAGGGCATGTTTACTAATTAATTGAGCAACATTCTGATGAAGTCTGATGTATGAGAACACTCTGTTTGTTTGTGGAATTAAAAGTCTGCACCCTCCTCTGTTATCAGCAGGCTAGGCTTATTCCTTACCCAGGTATCCGCTTCTCTTGCCAACGCCAGGCTCCTGCAACGCGGAACGACTCTGCCTGATAAAGGCAAGTCTAATTCAGTGCTCACGTTAATTATCAGCAATATTAAATGAATATTCGGGGGCTTTCTACATGTGTCATTCACAGTTTCTGTGTGCTAAGGAAGTGATTATAATTGTTCTTATTAGTTATCATATTTCTTGTTTCTGTCACAAAATTCATTCTCTCTCACTTGCTTGCTTTGTTTCAGGAATTTCTTCATACTGAAAAGGTTCTCTGGTATTTTGAAGTAGCATACAAGGTGGCGTCTCCTAACTTATTAGCTGTACTCTATGTGAGAGTCCTTTGTGCTGTTTTGTTTCTGTGTGCACGTAAACCAGATTACGAATGAGAAGCTGGGCAGCTGGCCGGGCTCCTCCACTGATTATAGCAAAAGAGATTGTCATTGAGAACAGCAGATTGCATGCCTGGGAGATCTGAGCAAGTTTAGATTCCTCCTGATTTCTGCTCCTCATGGTTAGGAGCCAAAACAAGAAAACATGAAGCACACCTTGGTTTTCGGAACCTTGTTAATTAGCAGTCAACACTGAGGGAACATCGAGGTGGCCTGATTCATGACCTCTGTCCCTTTTGAATGACTGAAGCATTTCACTGTATTCTATCGAAATTAAAACTTTTGTGTCTAACGCATGGAATCTTGCTGTAGAGAGAACTCTGATTGATGTAATACTCTAAAACTTTGCTGAAGCAACAAAAGCTTCCAGGACTGATTTCTATAGAAAAAAAAAAAAAAAAAAAAAGAAAGGTCAGTCTGGTGAAAAGGGATGTTTCAGAAACAGTTTGTTCTCAGTTAGCAGACATCTCAATGTTTAAACCATTTCAGCTTCTGCACTGCCTACAAGCCAAGGCTGAGTCAATGTCCTTCTCTCTGAAGTCCCTTTCCCTCTGCAGTCTCTGCTCTGCACCATCACATTGTTGTGTGTTGTGACCACCCATCTTTATCAAGCTCCCACCCTCCACCTGTCCCCTAAGTCACTGTGAGCTGGAAGCCCTTCACCTCCATATGCCAAAGCCTCCAGTTGCATGTCATGGACAGCCAGCTGCCTCTCATTACGTCCTGAGAGCCATTTGGAAAGAGACCATTTCCCTTGGAACAAGGAGAACATTCAAAGTTTGGTCTCTGGGTTGCATCACTTTGCATCTTTATGGGCCTCCGAGATCTGGAAGTGCTTCAAGTCCTTCCTGAAAGCTGGGCAGGGATGCGCAGGGCCCAGGCTCTGGATCTGCCACCCACCCAGATACCAGGCACAAGGTGTGTGACTGCGGTCAGGTCTGGCAGAATCCTTTGGGGGGTCTGTCCTCGGGGCTGCCATGGGCAGTCATCCTGCCACTCCCTCTTCCGTTTCGGGTGTTTTTTGTTTTTTTTTTTTTTTTCCTTTTTGGTGTGTAGTTGGGCTAGCCATTGCCTGTGAAGCCAAATGTTTTCCTTGACTCTCAGAGCAATTTGCACCCTCCCCTCTCAGCACCAAGGCCAGCTGGTCCCAGCACGGCACACACTTTTGGTAATATCATTATTATTCATTTCCTAATTGTTTATTTACTGAATGACTTTTTTTTTTTCCTTTACAGACAGAAAGACTTCAAAACAAAACAAAAACCACACGTATTTTCATTCAGAATGCTTACTACTTAATGTTTCTAGAAAGTTCCTTTTTTAGAAGACAGAGGTATTTCTGTAGTAATTGGTTGGTTCCCTTGCATCAAATGACGACTTCTAATTTAGTTTTGTGCGCAAAATGAAAAACAAAGATATGATTTAAGCCTGCAAATGCAACTCCTGGTGTTTCAGGAGTGACATTCTCAGTGCAACATGGTAGCTTATTCTAGGGTGTGATTTTAAGCATTCCCTTCCAGTTCTCCCCCATCTCTCACCCTGCTTGCCGACTGGACCTCAGTGCCCACTCCTGCTAGTCTGAATGAGCACAGCGTTGCTTGGCTCTTCCTCACAGCACAGGCCCCACAGAAACGCAGACACTTGGCTCACTGTCTGTCATTGTCCAATCTTTTTTCCAGGCCTTTCCAAAATCTGCTCATATCTCATCCATTTTTCTGTATGCTCCAATGTAGACAAGGCTTTGGCTCCCTGTTGGTAGGTAGCAAGTAGACACGCGACCCCCCCCCCCCCTTTGCCCTCAGGAGCTATATGGATTTACAAATGAAAGATACACACACACACACACACACACACACACACACACACACACACGGCAGATAATTTTAGTATGCCTTGACTCGCTCAAAGGCTGGGCAGTTCTAATTCTCCACTCAGCTAGCATACATTTTCCTTCAGTACTCCTGGCTCAACAGATGCTTTATCTTTGCTGCCCTATTACCTTCTGGGCAGCTCCTTAGTCTGCTTCTGGGCAGCCCTTTTGAGGGTCGAGTTCCTTCTCACCTACATTTCGGATAATTTTCCTTCTGCAGCTCTAACCCTGATCCATCTCCCTCCAATCACGCTTCCACTTCCTTTCTTCCAGCTCCTGGCCTGCGCAAACCTAAACGTCCTGCCTCAGTCTATCTGTGCAACCATTGGCCGTTGGCTCTTTATTGATCGATTAAAAACCAGCTGGGAGCCGGTTGTGGTGGCGCACTTCTTTAATCTCAGCACTCCGGAGGCAGAGGCAGGCGGATTTCTGAGTTCGAGGCCAGCCTGGTCTACAGAGTGAGTTCCAGGACAGCCAGGGCTATACAGAGAGACCCTGTCTCGAAAAGGACATTAAAAAAAACAAACAAACAAAACAAAAAAACCCAAAAAAACAGCTGGGGACAAGGACCTTCAGCATTTAGACAGGAAAAGTCCAGATTTTGGGGACCAGGTTAATTCAAAACATTAAAGCCAACCCCCAATACTCCAAAGCCTATTTTTATAGTCTCTCTCTCTCTGTCTCTGTCTCTGTCTCTGTCTCTCTCTCTCCCCCCACCCCCCATTGCTTCGCTCACTACTCATAGCCTTAAGGGACTTTCTTGGAACAGAACTTTCACAGCCTTGCAAGACTTACAGAAGATCTGCAGGATGCCTCACGTGTGCCTCGCCTCTATGTCTTTACCTGAGTGATTCCACACTTCAAGTGCCCTTTCTTCTGCCTGGCATATTCTTCCCCAACATAGCTGCTTGACTTTCTCCATCATATCTCTCAGGTCTCTGATCACATATCACCTAATTCAAGAAGACTTCCTAGTTTAAGCTCGTAGCCTCTATCCCTCTCTATTTCTTCAGTTTGATGGACACACCCCTTTTTTTCCTTATCTTTTTCTTTATGTGTAGCTGATGCAGACCCTGAACTCTTGTGCGGCCAAGGATGATCTTGACCTTCCAGTCCCCCTGCCTCCACCTTCTGAATGCTGGAATCTCAGGTGTGCAACACCATGCCTAGCTTATGTACTGTGGGGATCTAATCCCAAGACAGCCAAACACGTTACCAGCTGAGCTCCATCCTCAGACCCTGTTGAACTTTTCTTTAGAGTGAATATGCTACCTAGAATTTTATTTTTCACCTGTTTTTACAGTTATTTCCTGTGGGATCTTGTCTGAGTTACTGTTCTTAAAGCAGTCTCTATTCATTACAGTCCTCAGGGCCTACAAGGGTGCAACACAAAATATCTGTTGGATGTCTCTGCTTAATCCACACCCCTTCTCTTGAGAGCACTTCAAGTTGAGGCTGAGAAACCATTTTTGAAAACTTTCCATGGCTTAACAACAGTAGGACTCAGCTCTGATGACATTAAAATAGGGTGTTAGTTCTGAAATTTTTTGTTTGTTTGAAAGCAACTCTTAAGTGTCTGTTTTATTCTCTTCCTGTAATCTCTTTCTACACAGGCTGAGCTGAGGGCCCCCAATCTGCCCCAAGTCTACGCATACACACTGACACGATGCTTTTTTAGTATTTCCTGTCATTGAGAATCTCTGGATGTGAGTATTTCCCAGAATATTCCTCACAGCATTTCTTCATGTTATTTTTGACTGATAAATTAGGTCTCACTCACCATGTTAATCTGGGTATAAGGGCACTAAAATCTGTTTATTTTTTTCTTAGCTTGGCATCATTAGCCATACTTATGGAGGTGGTTGAATTTATTACACATGGAATTTAGTATGTGCATTAAATGTGGGCATGTTCATCAGCAAAAGTAAAAATAGAACAGAATGTAGCTCTGTGCCAGCAGACAGAGGCGAGGTGATTGGCACGTTAATTAAAGGTGACCTCGGCGCTCGTAATACTAACCTCTTGATTTCCTCCAGTGTTCCAGGTGGGAAAAAATTATTCTTCAATATTCGTAAGAATGAGCTTGGATAAAAGACACAAATGAAATCCAGACCAAGTACAAAAACACCGGCTCCTTCTTCTGGCTGCTCTGCGAGCGCAGTCTCCGTCTGAGAGGCGATAGCTATCTCGACAGCCATTCCCCCGCTCAGACTTCGAATTACAGTAATTATGACAATTTGTGCCAATAGCCACGAGGTGGGATTTTTGATGTGGTTAAAAATAACATCTGTAGAACCCAATAAAAATTACATTCTGCTAATTTTCTGATAAGATACTATTTTAACTATCTGTGTCTTCGGCTGCTGCCAGTTTTCAATTAGAGCATTCCTTTAAAAAATTTTTTTAACCCATTTTGTATATGGGATTCAATCCCACCATAGGCAGTGCATTTGTTTTAACACTTATAATTAATTGTTTTGTGGGATTTTGCCTTTCAAACTGATAGTAATCTTTGCCGCTTTATTAACGTGCTGATCCCTGAATCTCAGTACGGAACGCCCTATCCACCTGCTCAGCCAGAGCAGGGCAGCAAAGATCAGGGTTAACGTGGCTACTGAGAGGACCAGAGTGTGGGTGACTGAGGTCCAACTAGCTTGGGAACCACCTGCTCACTCCAGTGAGCAGCCATGGCTGAGCTTGCTCACAGGGGAATCTGTCATAGAGCTTTGTGTGTTCATGCAGAGCCTCCCCAAACCATTTCTTCCCAGTTCTGTATGTGTTTGAATTATTTCCATTTATTCCATTCTAGGTTGAAATGTTTAGTTTCTACGTTTATCCCCAAATGATTTCCTTCTGACTCTTCCTTGCTTGTATATACTTACTGTACCCTGATCATTGCCACCCTGTCCTTTCCCCAAGCCTTTACATCTACGGTCATCCTCAGCCTAATTGTATGCCTCCCTCTCCCCAGATTCCCCAAAAAAGAGAAAATGCACCGTGTTTGAGTGTGGCTCATTTTGCTTAATCATGGACTGCATGTTCCGTTCATCTGTCAGCAAATAAATGACTTTGCTTATCTTTATGGTCGAATAACAATCCGCTTTCTTTATCCCAGGGTTCATTGGTAGACTTCTAGGCTGATTTTATACTTTCTTTACTGTGCCTACTGTATCTCTATTGTACACAGATTTGATTCCTTTAGTCACATACCCAAGGGTGATACAGCTGGGTTCCCTGGGGGTGGTAGTGTGGGGGTGGGGGTGGGGCTCCACAGTGACTGCCCACTTCACACCCCAAGCAGCTGTGCAGATGCCTCTCTGTGCCGACTCTGCTACTGGAAACTGTACTGGAAGATTAGGGACAGTTCTCAGCCTCCGTTCCCATGGTCTGCTAGGCAGCAGGTAAGTTAACCATTGCTTTGCTGACAGTTACCATAATTATCAGCAGGACAACCGTCTCTCATATCGATGACCTGTATTTCTTTTCTTTTTCTTTTTTTTTTTTTTTTTTTTTTAAAGATTTATTTTATTTATTATATGTGAGTACACTGTAGCTGTCTTCAGACACTCCAGAAGAGGGAGCCAGATCTCGTTACGGATGGTTGTGAGCCACCATGTGGTTGCCGGGACCTGAACTTATCACCTTCGGAAGAGCAGTCGGGTGCTCTTACCCGCTGAGCCATCTCACCAGCCCCCTGTATTTCTTTTCTTTTTGTAGTTAGCTTTTAAAATGTTCCTTACTAATTGTATTAGACTTCTGTAGTGGCACCACGGAACTGGTGGCTCAAAACACAACCTGCCCTTTGTCTCTCCAACATCTGTGGAGAAACTAGGGCCAAGGGATGGATTTTCCTAAAAACTCATACCTAGAAGACCACAGTGTTTGATGTTGAACTTTGGGAAGCTGTAGAAAACACAAAGGCCAAACTGCAGGATAAGGAGGAAATTGGTTGTGGTCAGCTAAAGCTGCTCTCCCGGGCAGGTAGGCGGCCTTTCTGGCTGCTGTGCCAGGGGGGTGGGGGGTGTAAAGTGAGACTGCATGGTGGCATGAGGGAAGGCAGAAAATCTTACGTCTTGAGAAGAAGAGAAAGCAGGTCAAGTTCTGACCTGGAACATTAGAAGGCGGTGTAAATGGCACACAGAAAATCCTTGCAGCAGTTGAGATGAATGTGGTGCTGCGTTTTGCTTGGGCAGCCACGCAGACAGACCTGTGAGTAGAAAGAGCAGAGGGTACTGGGCTGGGACAGTTTCTAGAGGTTGTCATCTATCAATGTCCAAAGTGTCTGTGTGAGACAGGACTGTTTTTCAACCTTGGAGCTTCCCATCTCTGTCTCCCAAGTGCTGGGATAACAACCCTTTATCAGCCAAGGCTGTTGTCTTAGCAATCAATTGCCTGGGAGATTGCCTTTCAAGATTTTATATCAAAGAGGAAGTTGAGTGTGACTGGCTTGAGTTTCATGTGGGAATATGAGGTGAGAAATAAATATAGCTTAGGCATCTCCCTTTCTAGTTTCATGCTAGACCACTAACTATTGTATCAAATATTTGGAATGAATGAATCATTTCCTCTAATAGACAGCATGATTTGCTCTAAATGCTAAACAATGGCAGGGTATCCAGAGGGTTCAGGTGGGCTGGTTGTCATGATTTCTCTACCTGAAGCACGTGTTGGGTGGGGCGGTGGGCCACAATCCGCATTTCCACATGATGCTCGAGGTGACGAGCCAGTCATCCTATGGGTGTGGCAGTAAAGACGCTTGACACTTTTATGAGATCTGGTAAACCTAGGTAAAATTCTGCCTGAAGGATGGGATTATAGATGGTAATGTCTGAGGTTCCCTGTGACCATAGTCAACACTATAGTGAATGAGGACCTGGATCCTGTTTGGCTCTTCATTTAGTGGACTGGAGAAAGCCCCTGGGGTGGCTTGCCTTGTCTACACTGCAATGGAGACAAGGTGTAAAATGGAGGTTCTGTTACCCCTGGACGTGGAGGAGCTTCTTAGACCACTACCGTCTTCAGATACCATTTCTCCATGGCGTTGGGCCAATTCCTCCCTAGTGCACCGCAGCTTTTTACTTGGTAGAACAGGAGCTGTTACAGTGTGATTAATTTGTCTCCTGAGGGGGGTGTTTATATTAATTAACAACTGTTAAGAGCTCTGGAGATGAAAAGTGCTAAATACTTATGCCATGATTACCCATGAAATAATGCCATATAATAACTACTCCACCAGAACTATGGCTAACCTTCACTCACACACACACTGTGACGGGGCAGAGGGCCAGCGGAGGAACCAGCCATGTGGAGGAGCATTTAGGTATGAATGAGCCAAGGTTTTAACTGACTGAACTCATTCTGAAATATGGTTTGAAACCCAACACCCCTTGACCTGTGTTTCACCGTGACAGTGCTTCTTTTGGGGGTATATTTCCCCCCAGACAATTCAATTGCCTTTACCTCATATCCCTTCAGAATTAAAAGACTTTTTACATTTTATTTTTAATTACCCTTTTAGAGCATGCTCACACTCACACAGACAGCATAGGGATCGTCCTTGCTGATAAGGACACACTGCTTTGCTGTGTATTGTTTGAGGCAAATAGAAGTCTTTAGTGTGACATGAGCAGTCCTTGCTTTGAGTCAATGACTATTTAAGGATATTAGTAATTTTTTCAGTAGTCCTCAAAAATTACACACGTGCACAGATGCCCGCACATGTGCAACACATGCATGCACACACATGTGCAACAGGACAATACATCCTTTCTAGACTATGTGCTCACTGAGGTTGGTGCTTTACCCTGATGGTGGTGTTGCCTGTTGATTTGTGACTTTATGAGATCATGTTTCTGTCTCACCTTTCTTTTTCATTTTTCTTTTATCTCTTTCCTTTCTTTCTTTTCTTTTTTTTTTTTTTTTAAGCAAACCATACTGTTAAACCAACATGGTCAACACTTACTGCTGTGGTTTATGAATTTATTTCAAGAACATCTCTCTCTCTCTCTCTCTCTCTCTCTCTCAAATCAAAGGATCAAACCTCTAACATTCTTTGCATAGGACTCTGAAAATAATTTAACATATTTCATCTAAGGTATATTTCTGGGAATCTGATCTTGCATCCTAAGGATTCATTGATAATATTTAGTTCTTTTATGTCTTGAGAAAATTAAAAAACTTTTCTTTGATAATTTTCTTAAATTTCATTTTTCTACACATATATCATTTTTGTTTTTTTAAATAAAAGATTGAGGCAGCTGCCTTTATTAGAAAATACCTTCTCTCCATTGCTTGTTGACGCTCTAAGCTGATGAGCCTGTCAGGACAGGGATTATGGGGAATCTCAGACTTAAACTAATTCTCATTTCTAAAGCAGTCAGTGGAATATGTAACATTCATGTCTGAGAGGAACCGCAGCGCAATGAAAGGCATGGTAAAGTTTCAGTCCGAAACCCGATGTACACGCTTACCCGACAGCTTCTTGGCGGTGAACCCTGACACATCAGTAATCGTACTCAGGTCCCGGGAACGGTGATAGCTTCATCACAGACTGCAGGTATTCAATGCCCACGGTTTGTGAGCGCTAGAACATGTGCGCCGTGCTAGGGAATCCAGTTGTGTTCCCTGCTGCTGGGCCATGTGCACTGTGCTGGGGAATCCAGCTGTGTTCCCTGCTACTGGGCCATTTTTTACTTTATTCCCCAAACTCCTGTCTGTGTGAGTTCTTTTTCCAGGAAGGATTCATTATTGAGCAATTCTCACAAGTTCCAGTGGCTCACACTGTATATCACAGCTTTCCTACCAGAGGATCACTTTTCAAAAGGAATTTAATCTTAAGGGACAAACGATTTATTCCTGATATTCTCTTAGTGAGACGTGAATGACCTAAGTGGAATACTTGACTATTTATACATTTACAAAGGCTTCTAGAACAGCAGGTGGAGGGTATTCTATATGTCATAGTTTACGGAGCAATTTAACTTCATAAAGCTTATTTACAGGCTTCCAAGGAGTACTTCCTTCAGCAGAAGACCAGGAAATCCTCAGATAACCTTTTAGACAGAGAAAGGAATGGGGAAGGATCACCTCCTTCTGGAATGTAAGCCCAGATAAATATTTGGAGAGGAATGGTCTCTGCATGCATGCAGCAGGGCATGGGCCCTCCTGGCTGCACATTTTGGCAAACTCCCAGGTTGACTTCATTACCCAGCCTCACCAAAGACAGCTTTGTATGCAAGCGTGCATTGTAGCCCCGGGTGTTGAGAACCAGACCAGCAAGGTGCTCCCAAGAAGATCCCTTGATTGAACTAACTTCCCAGTGCCCAGACTCCTCGTTTGTCCCTCTGTCTTCAGCAACCCGGTCATACCTTCAAGTTCCTCTGCGTCAAGTACCTTTTAGCTGCACCTTCTTACACTCCCAGATATCGGAGCTCTCTGCTGGCAGGCAGGACTGACAGCCCTTCCATCCCGAGGGCAGCTCTTGGTGGCAAAACTCCATGTGTCAATTAACTGAGAGAGGAAAGGCAAGCAGCTAATTAAGATCTCTGCAGGTTTAGATTACAACTGTATATGTATGTGTATGTATGTATGTATGTATGTATGTATGTATGTATGTGTGCATGTATGTCTGTGTATGTGTTTATGTATATGTGTATATGTAGCTCTATTAGCCTTACAAGGTCAGCATATTCACATGTTCAGGACACAGGTTGAAAGACCCCTTGGGAGGGCCTCGCTAGCCACCATGCTGGCATCCAAGGAAGTAGATCTGAGGTCAAGGACCTTACTTGGCACCCAGTACTTCATTCCCACTAGTGGCTCCATTGGTAAACCCAATGTAACAAGTATCCAAAAGTTAGTCTGAAAAATGCCATTATTTTCTAGGTAAATAAAAAAAATGCCAGAAACAAATGTTATTGACCACACACATCCCTGTGGAATGACCCCTTTCCTTTGCATGGGAAGACTTAATATGGGAAGACAATCCACACTCCAGGCCATGTTTGGCATGCTCTGTCCCTGACCACACGCTGGAAGAACTGTCCAAGCTCCGTCCACGGAAGGGAGACACTTCTGGAGTCCTGTCTTCATTTGTGTCCCTTCAAGTCAACATCTGCTGCACCTGAAACTCTAGGCTGACACATCCATCCCAGGTCTTCTGGTACATGGTCACCACTCTACAACTCTGCCCATTGCCCTGCCTTTGTTTAGATCCACGTGCTGTATAAACCCTGGCTTCCTGTGACATCCCAAGGCTTCACAGATGGGATGACTTCTGAAATGGTGTTTTATGAGGGCAGGGTATGTGAATAGAATTAATAAAATCTGCCTCAAAGAATTTATAGGTGTGTGTGTGTGTGTGTGTGTGTGTGTGTGTGTGTGAAGCAAAAAGATGTTAGCCTAGGGTAACGTTGGCCCAAGTTGCAACTTATCACTAATGTTTCTGGTAAACCCCAACTCAAAGAACAGCAACCTTAAGCTGCACTTTAGGACCTGCTGATATTGTCAACAATACCTGTAGCCATATTTGGCTTGCTTGCTCAATGAGCAGCTGCTGTGTCTGCCTCTATAGCTTTTCTGGCATCAGGGAATAATACATTTTGGAGAGTCAGTGATCCAAGGTCTCAGGTTGACCCAAGGAAGCCAGATGTCCCCAAAAGCCTCTTCTCAGAGACTCCCAGCAGAGCACCATCCTGCCATTTTCTATCTCACTGGGTAGCTGGAGGCAGCAGTGGGTGAATGTACTTGGGATGGGGGCAGACTTAATAGGAACAGCAGTTAATAGGATAACAATAGATTCAAATGGATTTCATGAGCTTGTATGAGGACAAGCGGGCAATGACTCTGGCCCAGAGAAGGCTGAACTTAGTCTTGACTGATTGGTATTTAGCACTCTGTGATGGGGCAGACTGAGGACCCAACTCAGCACTGGAAAGGGGTACCTCCAACATTCCCTTTCTTGACAATAATGCCACTCTTTCCTCTGCTTCCATCAGCCTTTGTAAATTTCCATTGCTAATTAGGTACCAGAAGCGAATGTTAGATTATTAACACTGGTCAATCTCAGGATGGAAGTTTCTTTCATTTAAAAAACTATACATTTTTAAAAATATATTTTTATTTTTTAATGTATATGTCTACTTGCTTGCATGTATGTAAGTGTACCACGCACATGTCTGGTCCCTTTTGGGGCCAGTAAAATCTGTCAGATGCCCTGGAATGGGATACAGATGGCTGTGAACCTCTATGCAGGTGCTGGGACCTGAAGCTCATCCCATAAAAGAACATCCTGTGCTCTTAACGGACGAGCCAAGTCTTCACTCCTTAACAACTTTACATGTTTTCGGAAATATTTATCATTGTCTTATTTTGAAATTTAAAAAGTTAATCAATGTGTCTTTCTTCCTCTATGATTTTCCTCCCTCAAGCCTGAAGAGAAGGCTTCAATCCTTCATGACGGCCCTGTCTTCCCAGGCGCAGGGTGGTTGAGGCAGCCTTTCCATTTGTACATGCGTGAGAAGCGTTGGGCGATATTGACATTGCTGGTTATCCCGAGCAACCCTGAGATACTTGAATCTCATTGGCCCGAGTGGGAACCCTCGTCTCTTGCCTCCTTTCAAGTGTTTGACCAGTCACTTCAGATTATCTGCACCTGTTACCTAACACTAAAACAGATAAGACTCCCACTTTACATATGCCCACTTTGGCTATGCCACAGGACTCTGATAGTTCCTCTTAGCCTGTGATTCACTTGACTTTCTTTGAGGTCTGGTGACGACAACAGGGGTGGGCTGAGGGGGACAGAGGCTAAGACTAGGAAGCAGTTTTCTTCCCAAAGAGTCAAGGCATGTTCCCATCAACACATGAGTTTTCTTTTTCCACTCAAAGGACCATGTAAGCTTAGTAAGTACATTTTTTTTTTTAACTTGCTGACTAGAAACCCAAGCACAACTGTTTGTAGATTAAGATAAAATGGCCTATCTAAGATCACTTGTCACTATCCTATTTTCCAGAGCGCACTAAGACAGAGAATCAGTTTCATACATAGCTGGTGCTTGTCCAGGGACCATGCTACTCTACACAGTACAGAATGATATTTCGTGAAATTAGAAGAAATCAAGCACATTTAAGAAATCAAATGGGTCTAAAACTGCAGCCCCATACAACGCCTACACAAGAAAAATGGAATCATAACCTCTACTTGAACCAGCCCCCCTCCCCTCCTTATTCTTAAGGTAGGAAAAGAAATAAGCCAGCATGGCTCTGTCTGTTTCCATGTATCTGGCATGACTGTCTCATGCAAATGCCTTAACATTTTGAAGCCAAGTCAACAGACCCTGGTTTATTGGCTGAACAGAGGATAAAGCAGCCATTGGAAAATCAGCTTGGAAACACAGGGCAAATATATGAAAGAGGCAAGCCACAGCTTGTAGCAAAGAAAATGTAGAAAACTCCAGCATTACAGGTTTATCTAAGGTGTGGTCTGGAGTAAGCCCCAGTAATTACCCAAGATTCCACAGCCAGTAGCTGAAAAATGAGTTTCTTCACGGACTTAACCCTTTCCCCTGCCTCCGTCAGCCTCTTACAGGAAGCACGCCATAGCCCGGTTTAGATTAGCCTGCGAGAATTTCGTTCTGGTCTTGTCTCAGATTTAAGTCAAAGTTCTATACAATTTGAGCCTCAGTTTCCCCAGTTTGGAGGTGAGCTGCCGTCACCACGTCTCCAAGAGGAATGCTGCAGCTTTGCCCTTCTAGTTTTCATGACATGGGGAAACACTTCTTTCTCCCTGAACCCCTAAGAGTTATACCTAAGCTATTAACACTGTGCTTCAGAAGGCCTAAAGTATGTTAAGTAGCGAGAAAATGACTAACAAAGATGACCCCAGAACATTTATTTATTTATTTATTTATTTATTTATTTATTTATTTTGGTTTAAATTGCATCCAAAAGGAACACAGCAGGGAACAACAGCAACACAACAGTCTTTTGCTTTAACAAGTCTCAAAAACGAGAATTTCCCCCCTTCTGTGTGTCTTGGATTTCCATGTAAATACCCCTGTCTCCTGGATGTATTTTGATGTTTTCTTTTCAGAGAATCTTCTCTCTGCCTCCAGTTTGGGACTTCAGGCTGAGGTTGACTGTGCCCCAGTCTGTTACTGTGGAAGCAAAGAGCGCACTTCGCTTTCGTCACGTGACCACTTTCAACCAGTAGCCTGCCCATCAAATCTTAGAACTAGAAAACAATTTTAGAACAATTTGGTCTGATGTCTCAGTTTCTGAGCTGTGTTAGAGGTAAAACTTAGCAGAAGAGATGTAGAGGCATGGGAAAGTCCTGAACAATCAAGGTGGTCCCCATGTGCTCTGGGTTCTCCATGAATAATTGGGTGGATTTGGTCTAACCTGGGACACATACTGGTACAATATCATTAGTTAAGTACTATGCTCTCTTGGGATCTCCAGCTTTTACTTGATGTGATTTTTTCTGTCTCAGAACTGAGGCTGGCATACACAGCCAGCCAGTCCTCATTTCCTTTGGCTCCGAGTTCAGGAGTGTCTCTGATTTTTTTCATGGCTTTTCATGCTCTTGACATTTGTTGATCATTTCGTTTAGTGTTGTGTAGGTATTTTCTAAAACATCCATCAATTTGGATTTGTCTCTTGTCTTCTTGGGCTTCTGCTTGCACTGTGCACTTTGGGGAGGGGGACCTTCCTGGTGAAGCATCTTTCCCATGCATTATATCCATATTAATATAATGTAACAGTGATTAATTAATATTAATGCAACAGTGATATTAGCAATCTGACTGAATGTGACCTCTAAAAGTTCCCTATCTCAGAAGCAAAGTAACCATCGCCCACAGTCAGGGGATAGGGAGGTAGCCCTGAGTCGAGGTAGTATTTACATAAACCATTGAGGATTTTTCTCTGGTATGGTTAATGCAGACATTTCTTCTGCCCATTTGTTTATCCAGTCTTGTTTATTAATATGGCTGTGTTGGTATGCTATCACCCTGGAGTTCTCATATATCTTATTTAGGGTCTTACTGCTGTGAACAGACACCATGACCAAGGTAAATGTTATAAAGAAGAACATTTTATTGGGGCTGGCTTACAGGTTCAGAAGTTCAGCCCATTATCAACAAGGCAGGAGCACAGCAGCATCTAGGCAGGCATGGTGCAGGAGGAGTTGAGAGTTCTACATCTTCATCTAAGGCTGCTAGTGGAAGACTGGCTTTTGGAAGCTAGGGCAAGGGTCTTAAAGCCCAAGCCCACAGTGACACACCTATTCCAACAAGGCTACACCTATTCCAATAAGGCCACACCTCTTAAAAGTGCCACTCCTTGGCCTAAGCATATACAAACCATCACACCATGCAATTGCTTCTTTTGTTGTTCAATGACCCT
This sequence comes from Mus minutoides, assembly GCA_902729485.2. Classification (NCBI taxonomy): domain Eukaryota; kingdom Metazoa; phylum Chordata; class Mammalia; order Rodentia; family Muridae; genus Mus; species Mus minutoides. Next base: position 2,084,387 of record LR756421.1, read on the forward strand.
ACAGTGGTACCTGGGTACCTTACCACCTCACTCATTTGTGCCTTAAGCATGTCCTTACTTTCTAACATTAAAAGGCTGATCTTGTATATTTCCTGCCCTAGTCTCAGAATCATTAAGAGTCCTTGTGTGTCTTCAGCAGCTCATGCATAGATACATAGCTAATTGTTTTCCTTTTTTTTTAAACACTTATTTTTATTTAATGGGTCCAAGTGTTTTGCCTGCATGTATATCTGCATGTACCATATACATGCCTGGTGCCTGTGGAGACAAGAAGAGGGCATCAGATCCTATGAAACTCAGGTTATAGATGGTTGTGATCTGTTCTGTGGGTGCTGGGAACCAAACCCAGGTCGTTTGCAAGAGCACTCATTTGTCTTAACAGCTGAGCCATCTCTCCATCCCCTTACTTTATTTTTGTAAGTTTCCATACAAAGTGATGGGTTTCCCTGTGATATTTTTATACATAGATGTTGCTGTCTTTCATTCTTGTTTGCATGTGTCTGCACACGCTGCCTTCAGCTGTCTGTCCACTCAGTTGTGTAAGGTCTCCTCTACCTTCTCTCTATGCCTAACTGTATATTTCTGTGTCGGTGTGAGGGATTTAGGTTCTACCATACGTTGTCCACTGACTCATATTTTTAGTCTTGGTGTATGTGCACAGACCCTTCATAATTGTCAGCTTATACTCCTGTGAAAATGCATTTACAGGAGTCAACACAGCACGGCTCTGTTTACTTAGTCTCAGAGTTTCCACTCCAAGTGCCTGTTTTCAAAGTTACTGCTTATCGCCTTTCCCCCACCGACTCATTTGTAATTTTTTTTTCCTGGAATGTAGAAACACCTGCTTGGCATATCTGTTGAACAACGCAAGTGAACAGTACTCAAGTTCAAGGGCACCCAGTATTTCCTTGTCATTCACAAAATAAATGTATCCAGGATTAAACCCAGGCTCTCATGTGCTAAGCACACACTGTGCCCAAGCCTCCCCAGTCTATTGTCCCCTTTATCGATTTTCTATGTAGATTCAATATGTAAAAGAAACATAGCAGGCTGTTGAGATGGCTCAGCGGGTAAGAGCACTGACTGCTCTTCCAAAGGTCCTGAGTTCAAATACCAGCAACCACATGGTGGCTCACAACCATCCACAATGAGATCCAATGCCCTCTTCTGGTGTGTCTGAAGACAGATACAGTGTACTTACATATAACAATAAATCTTAAAAAAAAAAAAAAGAAAAGAAAAGAAACAGCATTTGTCTTTCTGAGTCTAGCTTATTTTGCCCAGGAAATAATTTCCAGTTCCATCCATAGTCCGCTAATGTTGATCTCATTTTTCATAAATACTGCAGGGTACATGTACCACACTTTCTCAATCCATTCCTCTGCTTATCAACAGATCAGCTGGTTTCATATCTACTTTGAAAAGAGCGGCCGTAGACATGGATGTACAAGTGTCTCTGCAGAATATTGATGGGGCTTCTGGGGTACAGTGGAGGCTGGGTGGTAATGGTAGTAGTTCTATTGTTAGTGTTTACAGACATCCCAAGCCTCTTTCACAAACTAAGGGTAAGTCCCAGATCGCATAGTGTATGAGCAGTAGAGTTGGGAATCTTTTCCTGAAAGACAGTGGCAATACTTCTCATTTGGCAGGAGCGACCTGGAAGTCCTGAAGGTGAGGAGGCATCCAGTGACGTAGTGCTATGCCTTCCCCTGTCCTTCCTACCCGGGGAGCCCTGAAGGAAGAGAGCAAGTGCAAGCCTTTGTAAGCAGCAAACCTGTGTCATCAGAGAGCATGACCCAGAGGCAATTTGAGCAACTGTGCATTTTGTGGCCTAGAAGCCCCTTGCTGAAGAGGAAGGCTGGGAGGCTTTCTATAGCTTTACCACTTTCCTCTGAGGAACATTCCAGAGCTAGTCTCTGTAATCCCACACAATGGGACCAACATCTAGGAAGATGAGGGGTCACATCCTGGACTCACGTGGCCATTTTCAGGGGTTGCTCTGAGGGACTGCAGCAGAGAGGGTGTGAGGAGTTGGAGAGGGGCGACTTGGGTTCTAGGGACTGAACTCAGGCCAAGCTCAGCTGCAGGAGTTTTTACCGACTGAGTCATCATACTCTCTCTACTTTTTGAGAATCTTGTACAAAAGATGCCTTAGTTACTCTCTTCTGGTTACGAGGAAACAGTTTGACAGAAGCAGTTTAAGAGAGGCACGTTCGTCACACTCCACAGTTCTAGGCTACAGTCTCTGATGGCGGAGGACACTATTCATAGTGAAAAACTGAGAGTCACGAGTTAATACTCACCTCATTTTCTGTTTAACTCAGTGTAGAATTCTCTGGCCGGGAATGGTCCCACTTGAAGATGGAGCTTCCTCTATCAGTTAACGTGATGCAGGTCATACTCTACAGACGAGCCTGGGGCCCATCTCCTAAGTGATTCCAGATCCTGTCAAGTTGCAAGCAGTACTGACCATCATTGCAGGCATGCACCACCAGGACGCCGGCCACCACTGCAGGCATGTACCACCAGGACGCCGGCTGGGCCTCTTTCCTTTAAGATGATTCTCTGTGAGAGGAAGCTTGAGAGGGTAGAAGTCCTTCTGAGCACATCCAATGCAGGGTAATCTGCTCTACATTTACCATACCTGAATTCCCCTGAATTGTGTGTGTGTGTGTGTGTGTGTGTGTGTGTGTGTGTGTGTGTGCCAGGAGGCTGGGCAGTTGGGACAGGTGGCTAGGAAGGGAAGCAGCTGAGGGATATGCCATTGCCTTTGTCACCTGGAGGATTAGTTCTGTTATTGTGTAATCATTTTTCTCCACACACCATGTTTTAAACCAGAACACATGGGTCACCTCAACTTCTGCAGGTCAGAGCTCAGGAGCAGCTTAGCCCAGTGCTTCTGGTTGATGATCTGTGGCAAGTCTGTGTGGTGGTCAAGGCTACAGTCCTCAAGTCCTCAGAAGCTAGGCTGGCTGGGGTGGCTTTAGGAGAGATGTTGCCCTGGGCTACAGGCAGGCAGCTTCAGTTTCTCCCATGCCTATCTCTTCTCAGAGATGCGTGAGTTTCCTCATAGCATGGCGGTCAGCATCTCCTAGTGGGTCGACCAGTAAGCAGAAGTGGAAACTTCTGCAGTTTTGGGATCCTTCCTTGGAAACTCCCCACCCCCACCCCATTTCTCACCATTCAGTATGGGAGGAGAACACACAAAGATATGAATGTGGAAACATGGCTTTGGATTCTGTGTTCATAAAGTTGATGTAGTTTTTCCCAACTCTCAGGGTCACCAGGAAGCCCTCTAACAGTGACCACCCTCTGACAAAAGGCAGGTTTGGCACACAAAGGCCTTACACCCTAAAAGACCTAAAAGAAACTCACAAACTCCCCCGAACTTCCTACTCAATGTCCTATTGTGATTCTCAACCATGATGTCTACAGCAAACGATCATCCTGCAGACACAGCTGTGAGACAATGGGAAAACTCTACTAATTAAAGTTGAAGTCTACCATTGACGGGATTACCTTCTGGGACTCTGCACTATAGCAGAGGACTCCCTTCATTGGCAGAGTTTCCCCTTCTCTGACCTTGTCTGGGGAGTTCTAAACCCTCTACCTGTAGAATGTCACGTAGCCTTAGTTAGATTACAGGTTCAACTTCTTTTCTCCTGGTAAGAACCTGTTCAGCTAGCACCTGAGATTTTCTGAAATGCTTCCCCATCCTAATGAGGCATTTTTGGTACCCTAAGCCTTCAGCCAATGACATTTGCCCATCCTGGATGTTCCTCCCCCTCCCCTCCCCCAAATTATATAAGCCTTAAATCACCCCAAGTAGCGTTGTTGATCTGACTGTGTGATCATTTACTGTATGGACTCACAGGGCTTCTGGGCTCACCCCTCTCATCGTCTCTGCTCCCATTGCTCCAGCCACCAATACCAACCTACAGAGGGCAGAAAGAGCCACAGACATAGTTTGGCAAGGGGCTTCTAGGCCACAAAATGCACATTTGCGCAAATTGCTTCTGGGTCATGCTCTCTGCTGTTAGGACTGTGTACTACCTTTGAGTAAGATCCCAAACAGTTCTGGTTAGCATCACATAGCCAGAATAGACACTAAATGAGCTGAATCTCCACTGTGCTACTTTCTGGTTTTAGAACTTTGGGCAGATCATTCTCACCAAGACTCACAGTCTTTCAAGGGAAAAAAAAAGTAGATATATCCTCTGCATGCTCAGGATTCAATACGATAATGGCATTTGAGTATGTGTGTTCCTGTTCATGTGTGTGCATGTGAGTGTGAGGTCAGAGGACAACCTCAGCTGTCTTGATCACACAATGCCCAAATTATGTTTTCAACTAGTGTCTGCCACTGGCCTGGGACTCCCCAATTGGCTGGGCTGAGTGACGAGTGGGCCCTAGGGATCCTCCTGTTTCTGCCTCCATAGGCGGCTGGGATTACAGGTGAAACCACTGCACCTAGCACTTCACACTGCTTCTGAGGACTGACCCTAGATAGTCATGCTTACAGGGTAAATGCTTTACCAATTGAGCTCTCTCTCCAGCTGCTAAACATGGTCAAGCAGACAAAGTATCTTTCAAGTAAATGCTTTCTCTCTATTTCTGTTTTAATCCTATCTATCTATCTATCTATCTATCTATCTATCTATCTATCTATCTACCTATCTATCTTATCCTGTTCACCTTCCTGCATTTGAAAGGCTCAACTGTTTCCTGTGAGAAGGTATAGTCTGCGTCTAGCATTCATTGTATATCTTACCACTCCTTTCCTTCACGGGGTTGGGGGACATTTGCTTTATCAGCAAATCCACCCACCAAGGGCTTGGCGCATAGCCTCACTTGGGAATTATGATGCTCTCTGTATTGGAGCAGTCTATGCCACTGCTCCAGAATGGATATAGACCTGTGCTGGTTATGTATCCACATTAGGCAAAATTTCCTCTACAGCAACAAGTTGGTTTTGCATTTTTGCAAAATCATTTTAGTTGAGTGACAGTCTTCCCGTGAGCCATTGAACTGGCCTAGACAGTTTTTTTTAGAGTCCATTAGTTAAAGAATTTGTGTTGTGTAAAACTGACCATAGAGATCTGGGAATAGCTGAGCAGATTGGAAAGGACAGTGGGCACTGAATGTTCAATGTAAGTTATCAGTCTGGTGTATAAAAATTAAAGACCTCGTTAGCTCCCGGTGCTTGGTGTGAAAGCACCTAGGCTCACACAATAGGTCACACTTACGTGACTCTCTACTTAAGAGTGACACTGTCTTTGTGCCATGCATTGGTACTAGGGGATAATAAGAGGCAGCTCCCCTAACCAAGCTTTTCTTAAAGGAGCTGGCCAGGTGACAGATTGGAGTCGCTGTGCGTGAAAAAAGAAAAAAAAATACAAAAATAATTTGACCTCCTAAAAGAATCAATTTTTCCGTGAAGTGGAGCAAGACGCTAACAAGTGCTCCCGTGAGTTTCTTTGCTATTGAGACGCTCTGTGACGGTCTTGCTTTTGCAGGAGGCATTAGAGACTGGGTATTAGTGCGGGCCAATTCTCTTGTCTGGTCTAATTGCATAGAATCTCTGACAGGGTACACCTGGGACCAGGAGCCTGGATTCACTGCAAGAGTGTGTGTTTGCGTGTGTCAGGGAGTCTTCAGGACACTGAGCATGGAAGCATCACACATGCCTGGAAGGAATAGAGTATGAATTCTACCGGAGGTTCCCTAACTAAGGGAACACTTACTTCTCTGTGTTTTAATCTTTTATTATTTGCTTTAAAATGACATTTTAGCAAGTATTAATGGGGAAAAGAGAGAGGAGTAGCTGGGCTGGAAGCATCCAGTTTCCCATGAGGACCCTGATGTCTCTCCTGACTAAGGTGGCAGTGCATGAGACTTCATTTTCAGTGAGAGGCAGCATCAGCCTGCTATCACGTCCTCCGGTGAACAAGCTTTTTATGTTCTTCATAGCTGAAAATGACTTGGTTGCATCAAAACAATGACTGCTCTAGGTGTCCTTTGGGATGCAGGAGGGGAAGGGGGTGTGGGTATAAAACAGAGCATTAGAAGTAGATATGATCAAAGTACATTATAAGCGTGTACGGAGGTATAATAGTGAAAACCCTTAGGTACTATTGTGTATATACACTAGGAAATTTTACAAAGACTCAAAATGAACTGTTTTACATGAGACCTATCACACAAAACGATACTCCTAGGGTCACCCTGCAGCCTGGGTAGGGTGGGTGACTGAAGACATACTGGTCCAGATAGATGTATGTCATTTTGTATAGAATAAGTAGGGAAGTGCTTACTTTAAAGATGCAGTGCGCAAGCCAGAGTGACTGCCATCCAGACTAGCCCATCTCTCTGCTGATCAGGGTTGAGAGAGACTGGCTTGTGAGAGAAACTAAAGGAAGTAAACATGCCAGCTGACCAGGCACATTCGTAAAGCGAAAAGAAACTGCGGCCGCCACAGTGAGGTAGAAGTGACCAGGAACATTGCAGGTCTCTGCCTCCCAGTCATGTGTCCCCATCTGCCATCTGGACAAAATCCCACCTGGAAAGGGAAATATAATGCCATTTCCCTCAGTTTACATACACTCCATCTGAAAAAACATCCAGAAACTCTTAGGAAAGATATTTTGAATCTAACAAGTTTAGATGGAACCCAAACTCACCTTGCAAATTAAGAAAATAAAAACAAAAACAAAAAAGTGTAAGCAATTTAATATCTTTCATAGAAGGTCTGGATGCCAGACAGTACAGAAAGCAGGGATCAAAATGATTACTATCAAGGCCAGAACTTCAACAAAGCATTTGTTCTGAAATGCACAGACTGTTATGACAAAAGTCTAGACAGTGATAATGACCCTTAATGTTGAAAAGAAAAAAAGACTTCAGAGAAAAGAAATGGAGAAGGAAAGGAAGGGAGGGAGAGAGGAAGGGAGGGAGGGAGGGATAGAGAAGAAAAGAAGGAGGGAGGAGAGATAGGAGAGAGGAAGGTAGGAAGGATAGAAGAGAGAAGAAAACAAAGAAGGAAGGGTGGAAGGGAAGAAGGAAGGGATGGGAGGAGGGAGGAGGAGGAGGGAAGAGGAGGACAGGACAGAGACAAGGAGGGAAGGGAAGGCTGACTCTCTACTTCGAGCTGCATACTTTCAGTCAGTTTATACAGAGCATGCACTGGGAGAATCCAGGCTGGCAGGCAGAGATGTAACACAATACACTCAGATGCCCTCACAAGTCAGGAGCTTTGGGGGCAGAATACTGGAGGGTGAAGGAAATTAACCAGGATTTTATTGCCGTTTATGAGAAGTCAGGTGTGAGAGGCACACACCAATCTTTGAAAACAGACTGGATTTGCTTAAAAGCAAATGGTTTTTGTTAGGGGGCTTATTTTACTCATGTCAAAAATATGAAATTACACCATTAAAGGAAGTGGTAAAATCTACATCACTGCAAAGCCTCGGGGATATATCCACGTGTTCCCACACGCTCAACAGCTATGAAAAGTGTGATTTTCATTTTACCTGCTAATCGAGTACTTGGAGATATTCAATGGGGGCTTATCCTCTTACTTTTGATTTCTGAGCAATTTCAGAGACACATTCTACTGCAAAAATAAACCCAAATGCTTATAATTCCAGAAATTCATGTTACAACCAATGTTTAATGTGGCTTTTACCCATGGTTTAAAGGAAGCAGCCATTTCTGATCCACATTTGTGGTCTCATTTAAGGTTTCTCTGGTTGAGGGATTAAGAAAATACTTAATGATTTTGTGCATCTCATTTATATAACTCTCTAAAAAGGTAATAGGGGAAGTCCTGAGAATTGAGAGAAAAAGGACTTTGGTCTGAAAATTTGAAAATTTACTTTGATTCTCAGTTCTGTGATTTCCCCTTCCTCCCTCCCCTCTTTCCTCCCTCCCTCCCTCATTCCCTCCCTCCCTCCCTCCCTCCCCTCTTTCCTCTCTCCCTTCCTCCCTCCATGCTTCCCCCACTTCTTTTCTCCCTCCTTCCTTCTCTTCCTTCTTTGTCTCTCTGTCTCTCTCTCTCTCTCTGTCTCTCCTCTCTCTCTGTCTCTCCTCTCTCTCTGTCTCTCCTCACTCTCTGACTCTCTCTGTCTCTGTCTCTTTCTCTCTGTGGTGCCACTGAACAATCACAGGCTAGTGTGTTCCCCTGGTTCTCACCTCCCTTTCCTTTTGACCTCACAGTTTTAGGTGGGTACTGTTAAACAAAATGGGGAGACCCGTCTCTGCAAGCTTCCACTGAAGCATAACATCCTCAAAGCAGAAATTACCTTATATTTTTATAGTACTCTTTGAAAAGTTTAAGTGCAATAAAATCTCTTCAATATTTCAATATATAAAATATACTAATTATTCCTGCAATTAGAAGGAACAAAGCATTAAATCACTTTTTATTAAGTTACTTTTAATAGATGTATTTTATACTTACAAAACCATAAATTTTGCATATAATAGGCATAATATTTATTAGTTTTGATTCACATCCACATATGGTGTTCATGTAGTATTTCAGCACATCTTTATCAGGGAATTATCCACACAGGCATGACCCAGCTCCATAAGAAACACAATAACTAGAACAGGGCACAGAGAGACACAATGTAAGAGAAACTCACACGTAATGCACAGCATGCATTTCTTATTGTGCTCTTGAGCATAGCCTCCGAGTCCCCCATGAGAGAACCCATGAAGCAGCTATAAGACACTTAGAGATTATAAGACTCTTTTATAAGCAGTAGTAGGGAACAGTTAAGGCCTGCTGAAAATCTTATACAAGCAAATTCACTGACGTCAGAGGTTATCCTGTCCCTCACTTAGTTGATGACTTCCTGGGTTTTGAGGGATGAATGGAACCCAGGGTCTAGAAATCTAGAGCAATGGGGACCATAGGTGGCTGCCCCTGATGTTCTTGCCTTCCTCCTCTGCTGCCTGGACAGGGGCCATCAGTGGTTACTGAGACAACCCTGATATTACCAATGGAAGGCATTCATTACGCTTTATGTAGCTGCCGCAATGCGCTTTGTGGGCTTGCATTTGTGTCAACTAGTCTTTGAGTTCAATACAGGCAATTGTCATGAACCAAACATCTTCCTAAGGGTGAGATGAACTTTCTTGCTCCTCATACTTTCTGGATGTCATTTCCTTGAGAGATAAAGTAAAAATATGCATTTCTATTTATCTGGGGTCTTTGCCATGGAAGCATGTTGTGAAGACAACCTGTGATCCTGAAGAAACTTCTCACCAGATGGATATACCAGCACTAAAGCACTCACGCAACCAAGTGACCACGGGATTATCTCAGCTCCTAGGAGCTAGAGTTCCTTGCAATGTATTTGCATTAGCATTCTCATGTGCATAAAATATTAGTGTTGACATTCAAGGAGTAGAACACATGAGCTGCAGACAAAGTAAAAATCAGCTTCAAACCTCAGTCCCTGTAGGGTTCTGCTTGTTTTGCTTACCCTCAGGGGACTCAGGAGCTTTCGACAGTCCAAGCACATTGCTCCTGGGATGCTTGACCTTGACATTTGACCCATGAGGCCATAATTTGCATTTGGCTATGTACTATACAGCTGAGCCGTTTTCCAGCCCCGAGAGCATCTTTGAACATAGCACCTCTCATCCCACCTTATTCTCATGATGCAGCAATCAAAGGGGCATGGAGAGCTCTGAGGCAGGGTCAGGAGTAGCCTGCTGACACCATTGAGATACTTGCTGTGAAGTCTGGGAATGGGGCAAGTCATTCTTTAAAATCCAAGTGTTTCCAAAGGAGTTTTAAATGTTTAATTACTACGTTTCTTTTCTGTTGAAGTATTTTGGCTCCCCGTGTGCCTCTGAAGCATCTACACGGCCACCGAATGCTCTGGAACTGGAATTATAGACAGCTTGAAGCCACCACATGGGCGCTAAGAACGAACCCGGGTCCTCTGTGTATTCAACCAGTGCTTTGAAGTGCTGAGCCATTTCTCCGGAACCCCAAAACAATTTCACAATTTAATCACCACATTAAAAAATGTGAAATTTGAGTAAAACAGCTGAATTTAATCACCGCATTAAAAAAATGTGAAATTCGAGTAAAATCTTTGTGGGAGAAAATACGTGTACAGTTCAAGTTAAAGAGCGAGATCTAAGAATTTACCTGTGATGTCCAAGGTGAGACTGATTTCATTCATGGAACAGATATTGACTGGGGACTCACTGTGCACCTGGAGCCAGGCTGGAGAGAAGGAGGGAGCGTTAGGAGTGAAATATACCTGTCCCTAAAGTTCATTCACATTCTCCTGCCACATCTCAAAGATGGGTGCCCAACTCTCCAGTATGAGTAGCGACAGTGGAATATAAAACACAGCATCATCCTACGGGGGTACAAAACACAGTATTTGGGTGTCAGAAAGCCTGTCGAAGAAAGACCTTTTGGACCTTGGATATGGTGGCCCATGATGGTGAGACAGTACTTTGACTGCTAAAGCAGGAAGGTCAGAGGTTCAAGGCCAGCATGGGTGGGATGAAAGAAGGAAAGAAAAGGTTACTGTCTTTAACACCTCACATTAGGAAGCATGTGAGGAACCAATACCAGCTTTCCCCCTTTTGTTAAATTGGCACTCATATTTCTTAAAAAAATTGGAAATGCATTCTAAAATTTATGACTCAATAACACTAATTTTAATTGTCTTGGCCTCCCCATTTTATTTTATTCATTTTTTTCCCAACAACAATAGAAAAATCAGCCTGAGGAAGTGTGGTTTTGGTGGATTGGCGCATTGTGGAGCTGCAGGGAAGTTATAGAAGGAATTTTTGTCTTTCTTTTGTTTTTGTTTTTTTGTTTTTTTTTGTCAGCTGAACAACAGACCTTGAAAAACCAAGAGTAAGCAAGGGAGTCAAAGCTTTGGGAGTTAGCAGGAATATTATCGACTCGGAATTACATTTTTCATTTTTCTGCGCTTTATGAGGAGGGCAACTGACTTTAATGCAAAATAAATGTCTTTCATTCTGAATTTCATGGAAAACAATGGCTTAAAATTTAAGTTTAGCTGCATGTAGGAATGGGGGAAAGAGCAAAGATCCGACTGAAAGCAAGCCGCAATCTGGGAGCTTTAGAAAGGGAAACAGGTTTCTAAATGCACCCGGTGGGTCTTGAAACCATCTTAAATGTATTCCAGAGACTGCACCATAGCTAAATAAAAGAGAACTTACTCAGTGTTGTCTGCGGTATATAGTAGTTTTACCATCTTGTCACTAAAGACCTTATACAGGTCACACTACACAGGAAGGCCTAAGATGCCCACCAAGGTGAGCCCGAGAATGAAGGCAATTGCATAGTTACAGCTATCAGACAGCATTTGCTACTGGTCACAGTGATCTCTGAGGTAGATGGATGCTACTTCATATTTCAGAGAAAATCAGGCAGTTCGTTACAATGTGGGAATAAAGGCAGGCTCCCCAATCGCTAACAGAGATGCGTGTGTTCTCCCATGGGTAGTGGACCATGCAAGACCCACAGGCTTTGAGTGAGGTGGACAGAGAATAACCCCACTGTTCTCAGTTCCTAACTCAGCCTCTGGGTTTGCAATTGTTTTCCCGTTGGATTTTAATGTAAAATAAGGAGCATGTGCTTCAGAAAGTTAGCAGGCCTAAGGTGGTTATATTTTTCTTAATAGTAACACTAGTTAAAAAAAATACGATGCAGTATCTTTACAGGTATTCTAATAATTTCTTATCTATGATACCTAACATAAAAGTTTTCAGTGTATCGCAGTATATCACATATATTAATTATTGTTTTGCCTTTTCATTTTAATATTTTTGCAACAAGCATAGATTGCCTCAAGAGTTCTTTGGGTGGTACAGGCATGAACAAATGACATCTTGTTTCTCAAATTTCCTTTTCAATAGCTCTCCCTCATTATGTGTAATAAACTTATGTGAGTTCTGAGATCTCAAAAAAAGAAAAACAAATAAACGAACAAACAACCCCCCCAAGAAATGAGGTTGCCCTTTGTGACTGAAATTCAGTGACAGTGTCACGAGAATCGCACCCAGGCAGGTGTTGCTCCTGGGAGCCACCCCTGCTGGCCAAAGGCTGATCTAGTTGCAACCTGAACTCAATAACTTGGAAATAGCAAACCGGTAATTTTGTGAATCCAATCAGAGAACAAAAAAAAATCACAGAATATTCCAGCAAGTAAGAAAATGGAGTTGTAAATATCAGCCTCGTTTATTTCCCATTACCACAGCTGGAGGTGAGAAAAGAACGCGGCTCGGTGTAATACAGTCCGCTCGGAACTGTAACGCACACCGAAGTCGAAGACATAAGAGAAATTCTACGAAAAGAAGGCATGGCTCTCTGTCCTTCATTACTTTTAGAAATCACTCCTAGATTAAAGAGGAGTTTCCTTGGAAGTTTATAATGATAGATGACCTATCCCCGTTGGTCCAAAAGTAAATTAGAAGACCGTTTCCCAGCCAATATTACTTGTAAAGAACTAGGGTATCTCTTTTGTAGCACCTTGATGGTAATTTTTACAAAGGCTATCATATCCAAGTTTCCTTAGTCTCAGCAGCATATATGCTGCGAGTTCTTTTCCATCATTCTTCGTGCATCTTGCAACAAAACCCTTATCTGCTCACCCTTCACAAACACTGACCTCAACTAGCCCAGCACTGTCAGTGTCGACAGCATCAGCTGACCAGCTGTTGAGAATGTGCTGTGTCAGGCCACAGACTAAAGGTTTTCAAGGTACATATGTCCTCTGAATTATACATTTCCTCGACACCCTAAAGTCCAAGTCCCTTTCTTTGTTTCTCTAACTGCAGTGACACTCTCATTTTCTTCTGATGTCAATGACATTGAATATTTGTATGTTTAAAAAAAAAACAACGACAAAACTGCTTAGAGGTGGGAGAGATGCTGGGGATGGGTGGAGCAGGGAGGTTAGCATACTTACTGCTCTTCCCAGGATCTGAGTTTGATAGGACTTGTGAACCAGCTAGCAGAAGGGCCACCTCAGTAAACAGATGGGTACATTCTGTTTGCAGTAAATGCCCCAAATCGGTGTGGTGTGTAGGTGTGTTCAGGAATCTGAGGAAAAGATGTGGAATTTTAATCCCATACGCATTAGCCAATGTTCAGCTAATAACCTGTAAGAAGAAATGGAGAGATGTGTATAAGGAAATGGTCTCAGTCACAGGGGAACCGAGGGACAGAACTCCCCAAGGAAAGAACTCAGTTACCTGAGGCAGGCACAGGCTTTCCCATGATTCCAAGAGTGGGGCTTCAAGGCGAGAATGATGTGCCCAAATAGGACACTCGTGCCATGATGTCCATACTTCAACTGAGATGGCGGCTCAGAAACTGGAGGGCAAGGAAAGATGACTTCATGTTAAAGGGAAAGAGATCAGGAAGAAGTAATGTTTATTACTAAGAAAAGAGAGGGGTGGGGAAGAAAGAGAGAGAAGGGGGAGGGAAGGAAGAGGGAGAGAGAGAAAGGAGGAGAGGGGAAAGGAGATGGAGGGGTATGGTTAGAAGAGGGAATAAAAGGACCAACTGGTTGGGTCTAAGCTCATCTTTGATATAACACAAACCCAGAAGACCAGATGGCAGGCAAGAGAGGTTGATTAATTAATGCTCCCAGCTTTCTGGAATTCGTAAGCAGAATTACAGAAGATCATGTAAGAGCAGCACATTGAGTTTGGCAATTTCAAGCATGTGGGATGAATGCTAATGGACTGGGCAGAGCTGTATTCTCTTCAATCCCCACCCAGACTGGAAACGTAAATGACCTTACAGTTGATGGTAGGACAGCATTTGAGGCAGACCAGGCCATGTAAGGTCTAGTGTGCATTCTACCAGGGCCAGCCTGTAGACTATACATTGTGTACCGTACCAGAGCAGGATGCTGGAGGGACCAGGCACGGTTTTGGGAAAAGAACTCCCCCTCACTCTCTATTACCAACCATACTCTGGCCCCATCCCCACCTTCCACATTTAGGGGCAGCAGAAAATATACAAAGTGGGCAAGCGGCAGTTAGAGAAGAGGGTAATTGTAATGGGAAGCCACGCTGGAAAATAAAAGAAACATCTTGAGATTGATCGTGATGGCATTTGCATATAGTCTCAGCGCTCTAGAGGACACACTAGGAGGCTCGCAGCTTTGGGAGTAGCCTGGGAGATAAAGTGAGGCCTTGTGAAAATAAGTAAACAATAAAACAAACCAGACAAAACTAATCAAATGTCAGCTTTTCATGAGGAAAGACAGGTAAAGCGAAATTGGTTCAATTACCTAATAATAAGGTAGAAACGAGTATCTGAAGTGGTTTATTTGTTTGCTTTTAGTAAAAAAAACCACATTTAATTAGGCTTATGGTCCCAAAGTGTTAGAGTCCATGATGTCAGAGCAAAGCCATGGTTGCAGGAACAGCTGAGAGCTCACATCTGAATTTTCAAGCATGCGGCAGCACTCTGGGACCTTCCCGGTGGCAAATTTTCTGCAACAAGGCCACACCTTCTAATCATCCCCAAATCCTTCCAACTGAAGACCAAGTTTTAAACAGATGAGCCTAGTAGGAGCCGCTATCATCCAAACCACAACAGACCATTGCAGTCTGTAAGTTAACAGAGTGAATAACCGATCTACTTTGTTGGGTGGAACTTTTCGGTGTAATCTAGTTGTCAGTTCCTGTTTACTCTAATTTGGAAATCTTACTGAGGAAGGATTCCTGTGCCGGTAGGTACCTAAGCTGCTCTCCTTGAGTCTCCTCTGGCTCCATGGTTACGCCTCCAGTGTGGCTTTGCTCAGGTTGGCTACTTGAAGCCTTTGCACTCTCACATGGCCTTTGGGGGTCTGGTGTTGGCTCCAGTGATGTACAGATATTCTTGGTGTTAAAATCACCGCTGTTACATCAGGCTGAGATCTCCACTTTATACTTTATGTGATGTTTTGTTCTTTACAAAACAATGTGCTGTTCCAAATCTGAGGGCGTATACATTTACATTTCATTCCTATTTTCTTCAAGTGGCTTTGAACATATTTTGCTTATTACCTCCTACTTTTCTTGTACATTTTAGTTTACTATGTTAGTAATACATGCTTTTCCTTATTTCTCATTGACACAAGTCTTTTTTTCTATCAGAATTTCTTCAGACTGGGCTTTCCTAAATCCTTTCTTTTCTGGGTCTAGGATTTTGTAATGCTGGTCTAGTGAGTCGTGAGTTCCCTTAACTTATCCTTTTCCTGGGAGGTTTTTTAATTCTCCTTCAATTTTGAAGGACAACCTTGATGTTTTCAATAGTCTTTGCTGGTAGTTGTTTTCTTCCTGAGCCTTAAGTACATTGTTCTGAGCCCTCCTGACATTTAGAATCCTCTAGCGAAATTTGCCGCTCCTCTAATGTATTTGCCTTTAAATGTTACTTGACACATCACTCTCACAGATTTGTAATCTTTCTTTGTTCCGTAGTTTTTAAACAACTTAATAGTGTGACGTGATGACACACTTCATTGACCATGCGTGTTTGAGGTTCTAAATGCCTCTTGTACTTGGATGTACATGTTTTCCTCAATATTTGAGTATTTTGCTGAAGCAATTTTCTATGCCCCCGACTCCCTCAGCCATGCCAATGAGACAAATAATTGATTTTTTAAGGCATCCCAGAGCTATTGCATTTTCTCTATTTTCTCTTTATCTTTTTTATTTCCCTTTTATTCTTTCTTTCTGTCTGTCACTAACAATTCAGTAAGAAAACCATTACATAATATCATAAAAGATACACATCCTAGCAAAGAAACCACTGTCAACATACAAATATACAGGGGAAAACCCCCACATGAATAGTTAAACGAGTTAAAGAAGGCATCACAGGATCTGGAGAACTGTACAGAAATTATGGAAGGCATGAGTAATTCTGAAGATCAGATAGAAACATTTGCTGGCAGCCTTGGTAACAGATTAGATCATGTGGAAGAAAAGCCAACGGAGCTTGAAGACATATCTCTTGAATTGTTAGTGCATATGTGAATGCACGAGAGACCAATAAAACAAAACAAAAAACCCAAACAAACAACAACAACAACATCTCAAAGCAAAACAACTACAACAAAGAAACAAAAACTGTGGCATCCCCCTCTCCCCCAGATTGCATATGTCCATTCATTCTCCTGGCCCTCTGGGCTTCTCTCCTGCCCCCCATACCTTCCCCCACCCAAGCAAGAGATTTTAAATATTTTCTGGTTTTCAAGCAGAGTTCTCTGCTTGCCGTGCAAGGCCCAGCCACCAATGTCAAAGAAAAGGAAGCCGAATTGAAAATGCATGATTAAAAAATACATTCTTATCAGAAAATATTTATTTCAGTCTATTATTGTAGTTGTCCCCGCTTCTGGCCAGGACAAACACTTACAAATACACATGTGAGTTGAATGTGAAAAATGCAAGCAGTTGTCTTAGAGGACTTAAGGATTTCCAGTCTCAAAGTCTTAAAGAAATGTGGACACAGGCTTCTGGACAAGGGTTTAGTAGCGCCATTTCTAGTGCTTCATATATAGTTTCCATGTTGATCCTTTCCTTTAGAGTATCTCAGCTCTCTTAAGGATCCTACTGGACCAAGCTGAAGATTCCACTTTTGATGTTGTATTTAATGATTTTCCTTTACTCTTTTAAGGAAGCATTTAATCCGATTGATTAGTTATTTTGTTTATTTTTTGAGATAGGGTCTCCCGTAGCTCAAGTTGGTTGGTCTTAAGTTCTCTTTGTAGTGGAAAACTACCTTGAACTCTTTTTTTCCTTGCTAATTATTCTTTTTATTGGATTTTTATATACATTTACATTTCAAATGTTATCTCCTTTCCTGGTTTCCCCTTCTGAAACCCTCCTCTCCCATTCCTTCTCCCCTGCTTCTAAGAAGAGGTGTTCTCCCTCCCATCCACCCACTCCCACTGCACTGCCTTGGTGTTTCCCTATACATTGAGGCATAAAGCCTTCACAGAACCAAGGGCCCCTCTTCCCATTGATACCAGATAAGGCCATCCTCTGCTACATATGCAACTGGAGCCATGGGTCCCTTCATGTGTACTCTTTGGTTGGTGGTTTAATCCCTGGGAGCTCTGGTTGATATTGTTGTTCTTCCTGTAGGGTTGCAAACCCCTTCAGCTCCTTGGGTTCTTTCTCTAAGTCTTCCATTGGGAACCCCGTGCTCAGTATAATGATTGGCTGCGAGTATCCCCTGCCACTCTCTCCAAAGTGCTGTAAAGATACCAGAGAGTATTATCATCTTATTTACATAACATATCTCCAGTATTGATGGTTTTCTACTCTTCAGTTATCTAAATGAAGTTTCACATGTAGAGTGTAATAAAAAGTATTTAAATACTTGACACATCATGCTCTACAAAGGTATTAGTGCTGTCATATAGAGTGTAATAAAAGTATTTAAATACTTGACACATCATGCTCTACAAAGGTATTAGTGCTGTCATATAGAGTGTAATAAAATTATTTAAATACTTGACACATCATGCTCTACAAAGGTATTAGTGCTGTGGAGACTCAATTCTTATTTCATAGGCTGTCTTTATCACATATAGAAATGGTCATTAATTACCTGCATTACCTGAGATTCAGAATTGTGCATTAAGCCAATATAGAACTATGGAAGATAAAAATGTCAAACCAGACACTTTGTGCATCATTAATACTTAGTTCTCATGTTGACAGTGTTATAGAAACACAAACAAGATACTAGAAGGCTGTTGTTATTAAGAACACAGAAACTGCAAAATTCAAACATGTAGGGAGGCAAAAATCATAGGCAGACCTGGTGGTACATGTTCTTTCTCTCTTTTCCTTTTAAAAATTAAACACACACTCCCACACAAAAAGACCACTAAGAGAAGAAAAATGCCAGAATCACAACATAGAAACAACCCCCATCACCTCCCCCCCAAATCCGTGAAGTTTGTTTTGTGTAGACCAGCTGCTCTCGGTTGTGGGGCCTGCCCTGGTGTGTGGTTCATATACTTGGTGACAGTCTACTGGGAAACACACCAAGCAGGTATTGTAAATAGCTTCTTGGTTAGGGGGCTGGAATACACACTTCCACTCTCAGTGCTAGGACACTATCTGACTTGAACCTGTGCTGTCTGTGCTGCCACAGTTTTTGTTTCTTTGTTGTTGTTTTTGTTTTTGTTTTTGTTTTTTGTCTTATTTGTCTCTTGTGCATTCATGTGCACCTCGGTTCTGTTGTGTCTGGAAGACTCCTTGGAGTCACCCACCACCTCTGGCTCTTACAATCTTTGCACCTCTTCTGCAGAGCTCTTTGTGGTCTGATGTGAGGGGCTTGATGAAGATATCTCATTTAAGACCAAGTGCTCAAAATTACCCAGTTGTGGGACTGTGGGCTAACTCTTACCTATTGCAACAAGAAGCTTCTAGATGAGGGTTGAGCAAGGCACGGATCTACAGGTACTGTAACAGGTCATTAAAAGTACTTTTATTGTTATGTTTCCTTCACATTATTATAGTAGGTTTTGCCACAGACCCATGATCTGTTTCATCTCAGGTTCTTGGCCACATTAACAGTGTCGTATATAAGTTCTAACTCATGAAGTAGGCCTTAAATCCAGCTGAAAAGTGGTTGGTTATTTTCACAACATTCGTGCTATTGTACTGGCTAGTTTTATGTCAACTTGACACACGTTAGAGTCATCAGAGAGGAGGGATCATCAGTCTAAAAGATGTCTTCATAAGATCTGGTTGTAGGGAATTTTCATAATTAGGGATTCATGCAGGAGAACCCAGTCCATTTTGGGTGGGATGGTTTCTCTGAGCTGGTTGGCAGGCAGTGGAGGCGCACACCTTTACTCTGAGGATTTGGGAGGCAGAGGCAGGCAGATCTCTGCGAGTTCGAGGCCAGCCTGGTCTACAGAGTGACTTCCAAGACAGCTGGGGCTACACAGACAAACAATATCTCAAAAAAAACCCCAAAAACAAAAACAAAAAACAAAAAACCAAACCCAAGCAAACAAACGAAAGAAAGAAAACAGTCTGAGCATGCCATGGAGATCAAGCACCCCTCCATGGCCTCTTCATCGTTCCTGCCTCAGGTTCCTGACCTGTTTGAATTCCTGTCCTGATTTCCTTTGACAATGAACAGAGATCTGGAAGTATAAACTAAATAAATCCTTTCTTCCCAAGTTGCTTTGGTCATGGTGTTCCGTCACAACAACAGAAAGCCTAACTACGACAGTCATTATTGTATCATTTTATCTTGCAGTCACAGCTGTAGCTCACAGCATTTGCACTCTCTTCCCTAATGTTTGGAGACCATATGTCTCTCACTGAACCTGGAACCTACACATCAACCAGGCCTTTAAGGCACTGAGCTCCAGGACTTTCCTGTCCCTGCTCCCCTCCATCCTCACTAGGTTATGGATATGCATCATACCATACCTGCCTTCTCTGTGCATAAGTGCTGGGAACTGAACTCAGGTCCCCGTGTTTGAGAGGCAAGTCCTTTTCTGACAGAGCCACCTCCCCAGTCCTCACTTATATACGCCTTTTTGCCTGAACTCAGTTCTCCTGATGACTCCTTTGTTGTTATTTGTTTTTTTTTTGTTTGTTTTTTGTTTTTTGTTTTTTGTTTTTTTTTTTTTTCGAGACAGGGTTTCTCTGTATAGCCCTGGCTGTCCTGGAACTCACTTGGTAGACCAGGCTGGCTTCAAACTCAGAAATCCGCCTGCCTCTGCCTCCCGAGTGCTGGGATTAAAGGCGTGTGCCACCACGCCCGGCTCTTTGTTGTTATTTGACTGACTTACCTTCATTTTATGTGTAAGAGTGTTTTGCAAGAAAACATGTCTTTATATCATGCTTATGCCTGGTGCCTGGAGCCAGAGCAGGCATCAGATACCTGGGGACTGGAGTTACAGATGTTTTTGAGCCACCATGTGGGTGATGGCAACCAAACCCAGGTCCTCTGCAAGAACAATAAGTGCTTTTAATCACAGAACTAACTCCATCCCCCTCACCTGATGATAGTTAAAAAATTTTTTTCATTATGAAAAAATTCATATGTATGCACAAAAGTAGGTCAAAGTCTTGTGGGAAACTCCCAGCTATCCCTCGCCCTTTGATAATGATTAATTTATTAGGAATAATTACTTCAGTTTGATTGTACCAACTTCTTCCCCCATTTTGAAACATGTCCCAGAATCAAATTTTATCTGTAGTTATCTCTAAAGGATAAAGGCTTTTCAAAAACCTACCTACAAGCTATTACTACTCTAAAAATGTGACAATCTAAATATGATTAAATATACATTCAGTATTCAGTGTTCAAATTCCTTAAAAAGTCATAATTTGAAAGGTTTCATATATTAAGAAAATAATATCCACTCATGAATTCATTGATATCTCTTTTATATTTCCAAGTTTACAACTTCCTTTCCTACATTCCTTTCCTTTCTATCCCCTTTCTTTGTTGAAGAAGCCAGTTTAATCATCCTGCATGTAGCTCATTGTGTAGATTTCCCATAGCTAGGGTTTGCTACTATATCTGTGGTGGCCTTCTGCTTCTTGTGACCTTCACTAGAAAATCAAAAGAAGGTCTGAAGTGTTTCAGATTAGTTGTCTAGTTCTTGGATCAACTTGACATAAGAAAGGGTCATCTGGGAAGAAGGAATCTTAGTTGAGAGAATGCCTTCACAGCATTGACCTGTAGACAAGTCTGTAGAGCTTTTTCTTGGCTGATGATTGATATGGGAGAGCCAAGCACACTGTGGGTGGTGTCATCCCTAGGCAGATGGTCCTAGGTGTATAAGAAAACAAACTGGGTAAGCCAGGGAGAGCAAGCCTGTAAGCAGTTATACTCCGGAGCCTCTGTTCCCATCCTCATCCATAGTTCCTCCACTGATTCCCTTCAACTATGGATTTAAAAGCTGTAAGCATTTCCTCCCCAAGTTGATTTTGGTCATGGTGTTTTATCACAGCAGTAGAAACTCTGCCTAAGACAGAAATTGGTTCCATGGTATATTACTGTGACAGAACAGACCATGTTGTTTTGAGGAAAATTGTGGAAGGACTTTGGAACCTCGGGCTGGAAAATTCATTGAGTGCTCAGAGGTCAGCAGGCTTCTCTGAGGGAGCTTGAAAGATAAGCAGGCTGAGAGCAGTGTGGAAAATGGAAGCCCAGCTTCTGAAATTCTGGGTTAAGTTTAAAAGTCCCTTAAGGACTCTATCACAGCCATCTGATATGTTTGTGAGTATGATCATCTGGATCTGAAGTGTTAGAAATGGTGAAGAAGAGACCAGTATTATTGAGGTGAAATCTTCTGGGGTATTTCCTCAGGGTCAGAACACAGAACCTGTGGTCAAGGGGGTCTGAGGCTTCGTCTCATGTTGTCAGTTGAATCGGGTAGTATATGAAATAGTACTGATTCTGAAGATATAAGGAGGCCATAGCAATGTGGTGAGGCTTGGCACTGGTGGGAGGGTTATAGTCCATGAAAATAGGTTGGGAGAGACCATTGGTAAACATGCCAAAATTGCAGTAGAATGTGTCCTGGAGAGAATTTGAGTTTTGCCACCAGGAAGAGTGCCCAGGAAAGGTACTTGGTGAAAGTACAGCCCAATTGCAGCAGGAAACCCAAACATTTCAGAGATGTTAGTGTTATGGATGACTGTCAAGGATGGTAGCTACTGCGAAGTGGTTTTTGCCTGAGCCTAGGGGAAAAACTATGTGAGCTGTGAATGGTAGACTAGGAGAAATGGAGCCAGCTTGCTAGGCCCTTCAGAGCCCACAAGATTGTGGGTGAGTCCCAGATGTTAAGTACTGAACTTTTTATACTGTTGGAGTTTGGTTTTGCTTTGCTTTAATTGTGACTGTGTCCTGGTTCTTTCCTCTTGCTGCAAGAATGTATTTAACTTATTTCTATTTTACAGGAGCCCACAGTTGAGAGACACTGAATTTTTAGGGATACTATGGATATTTTAGAGAGACTAAACTTTTTTATGTGTTTGAATTTTTAAATATTGTGAGACCTTTAATAAATAATAAATAATTTATTCAAATTATTTATTTAATAAATAATTAAAAAGTTTTATATTGTGATGTTGACATTCATTATCTTGGGAACAAGAAAGAAAAAGTTATGGCTTAATAGGTGATATGTGTGTGGGTCAAATTGTGCTGGCTAGTTTTATGTTAACGTTACATAAGGTAGGGTCCTCTGGGACAAAGGAATCTCAACCATCAATGATGGATACATGAGTGCCCAGTGGGTGGTGCCACCCCTCAGAAGGTGGTGCCACCCTTAGGCAGGTGGTCCTGGGATGCTGAGCAAAACAAAGAAAGTGAGCCAGAGAAAGCAAGTCTAGCAGAGCAAGCCAGTAAACAGTGTTCCTCCACGGCCTCTGCGTTAGCTCCTGCCTCCAGGTTCCTGCCTGGAGTTTTTGCTCTTCCTTCCTTCAACAATAGACTGTGATGTAGAATGGCAAGCTGAAATACCCTCTCCACAAGCTGATTTGGGTTAAAGTGTTTGTCATAGCACTAGTAACTCCAACTATGACAGGGATGATGGATAAAATAGAATCACTGGGGCTCTTGTGAACACCTGGAAGTTTAACTAACTGTTTATCCAAACCTCAAGATGTCCCTGTGACTGAGGAAACAGAGGAAACACTCAGAACTGACTTGTGTGGCTACTAGTACATTTGGCAACATATTTTCTGAGCGATCATTAGCTAGTGCTTCTGATTAAACATCCTGAAACAATCATGGTTTGAGAAATAGGTAAATGAATACTTACCATTGAAGAAAGTGTGATGGTATTTTTGTTTGAATCTGCATTCTAATTTCAGCTTGCTCTCTATGACTTTATTTTTGAGAACAGGTTGTTCATGCTCATTCCTTCAATATTTCCCTTGAAGCAGACAGTAAGTTTACAACAGATGCTGACCGTGCAGCCGCCACAGACCTTGCGTTAGGCACGGAGCTTGCTTGGTATCAGTCAACGCCAATGTCTCTTCACATCTGAAAGCAGAAACATTATCTTTGGACTTGAGACTCACGATAGATTACTCTCCACTTAGACTTCAATTCTTGGTCATATTCATATTACTCTATATACTCATTAAGTGAGTTTATGCTAGATGTGATTTAATATCATAAATATGACTCAATACCAAAAATATACAGCAAGTGGTAAAAAAGTTTATTTCTGATGCTGGTAATGTCATCTTTCTGTTTTTATATCTGTGTGACTTTTCTTTAATGTCACTAATACTACTTTAAAGAACAGTGAGTGCTGTCAATTCTTTTAATTTTTCTGAAAGCAGATACCATTTATATAGCCCCTTTAAAGAGCCATAGAACTCAGGGTGTGCTGAAAAGAAATACAGTTGAGCTTTGTGGAGTCATTTTTGACACAGAATAAATGCTCAAGAAATATTTATTGATTGAAAACAATTCAGTATCTTATTGATTTCTTGCTATAATGTTTGGAGCCACTGTAGCTGCAAACGGGTCATAGTAGATATCTGGCCTCTCACCAGCTCCTGTCCACCCTCCTCCCATTCTGCAAAACTCCATACTATCTCTTTTCCTTAATAAAAGGTACCCACGTAGGAAGAAATAAAAACAAAATCAACAGCTAAATGTCCTTTCCCACCACTACTATCTGTTTAGAGTTCTGTTAAATGTTACCCCTTTCACTTTCATACAGGTTTAACCAACAGTGTTGTCTCCTCCCTACCAGCTAAGACTTGTCCACTCCCTAACCTTTAGGTCATTCCAATCATGTTATTTCTCCAATAATACTAGAAGTAATGGAGTAGGCAGGAAGTGAAAGTACACGGGATATAGCTCTGCTCGCCTGGCTTTTGTTTGCTTGTCTCTAACTACCTGAAACTACTTCCTTCTTATCTTTACAACAATGGAGCAAAATGGCTCCTTCTAAATGGTCCCAAAGCCAGCCAGACTTTTGTAACCTATTATTATGACCTTTCTCTCATCAGTAATTGTTCTGCAATTTGTGCCTACAGAAGCGTTATGGGCCCACAATGCCCACCTAAGATATGGTGCGAGTAGATTGGGGGACAGCTCTGGTGATTATCACATACCAGGATCTCACAGGTCACCAATCCAAGAGGCTTAAAATACTTTGAGGTACATGAATAGTAAAGTGGTGGGCACATTGTCCAGTGGTCCTTTAATTTCATTTTAATGGGGTGAGAGAACCAAGTTGAGAAGTTGTGTGTCTGTTTGGCAGAACCTGAGAAACAGCCATTCAGAAGAAGAAACAAAAGAAGCAGAAAAGAATCGAAAGAAGAGGAGAGGTTGGAGGAGACACAGACATGGAAGTACGTACTGGGGTTCATCAGTTGCTTGTAAATCACAAGCTGTCATTTCCCCTGTGTGTTGACAATGCAGAATATGCACCAGTGAGCAGCAGGCACAGTCACAAAAGGGACATCTACAGAAAGATGCTTTCTTTTTGTGTCCTCCGAGTGCCTCCTTTGTGCCGTTTCTCCTCACGTAGCACTTGTTTGCATAGCATTTTATCAGCGTCAGAATTTCATTCAGCATTATTCCTGGAGCAGTTTTATGAACATGATGAACATTCAATAAGAAGTATTAATTAAAGACTGGTATAGCATGTGTTCTGAGCTGTATGCTTAGCTCTCTAGCCTGATCACTAACAGGGACCTTATGGAGTACCAGGATGGTGATCCTGGGAGGCCAGCACAGAATGACTTGTGGTTGTATCACGATAAAAAATTATGACAATTCCCACATAATAGTAAAAGTTACCACACAGTAGTAAAAATTACCACATAGTAGTAAAAAGTACTAGAGGAAGCCCTGAATGGGAAGATGTGGTGCTTAAGAGATGAGAGGAGTGATCATTACGGTTAATCCTTACAGTTCATTTATTCTAAAAATATTTGGAGTTTTTCTTTGGCTTGAACAGAAATACTTTGCCACCACTGACCGACCATTTGCCAAGGTTCTTTGTATGGTCCTCTTAACTCACAATGTGTGCATGTTGTAGATGGTTCCTTAGCTTCCTATTCATAATAAAGACAAGGCATACAGATACTCTTCTGAGTCTCCTAACATGTGTTCTGGGAACACAGGGGCTAGGCTCTAGGTATTGGTCTTGCTTTCAGATTCTCCCTCCCAACCCCTACCCTCAGCTCCTTGTAAGTGTGTGTGTGTGTGTGTGTGTGTGTGTGTGTGTGTGTGTGTGTGTGTACACTTAGGCAGATAGTATATTAGTTAATATTGTATCAATCAATCAACAAACACAGGTTTTAGGACATATGTAGGACAGTACAATGGGGTAAATTAGGTAACAGGGGCCAGGACATTTAGGAAATAAGATCAGTCTGTTAGGTATAAAAAAATAATTTTTGCTCTCTAGAAACTCAGGAGTCATTTAGTTTTCCTCAATAATGACAAAAAACAAAGAGAAATGACAAAACAGAAAACTGGATTAACAGGGCAAACATCTTTCTTCTGATTTCTCTGCTTCTCTCCGTAAGGTTTAGAAGCCAGGAAGCACCTATCTCTTAGAAGCTAAAAACCAGCTTGGGGAGACTAGGCTAGGCAATTATGAACTTATTTCATGTATAAATGTAATTTCCATACCTCCTCAGAGATTCCTGTAGACGCAGAATGAGTTTTACTTAAGAATTTCCGGCCTAAAACTATTCATAGAGGGATCCAAGCAGACTTCACCTCTGATAGCATTAGCGCCTCTGTGAAAACAGAGCTCTGAGTCTGTAATTCTGTGTCTGTGAATAACTTTGGAACGCTACACCAACTTTCTTTATTTCATCGTGTCTAATTATATGGAAAATCAATGAGATGGTAGAAAGTATGTATAGGGCGTGGTCATGGGATGTTTGGAAACAGTGTAGATCAGAGGAAGGGTTGATATGTCATTCTGGAGGTCAAGGAGTCATCCACAGAGAAACTATCTCAACACAACTGCAATTATCAGAAAAAAATAATAGCACTTGGGGTTCTTTTGTTGAGTGGGCTTCTAGAGAGGAGAATTAAAACCTTTTGAAACAAATGTACCACTAGTATATTTAAATTTATATACCATGTATTGTATACCATTTCAAAGAGCCTTCTTTTTAATTCAAAATTTTTTATTTGCAATTTTTAAAAATGAAAATATAATTATGTCTTTTTCTCCCTCCCTTTCCTCCTTCTAACCCCTTACAAATTTCCTTCCCAGACTCTCTCAAATTCATGGCTTCTTTTTTTTTCTTTAAAATTGTTATATGTATAGATATATAAACAAAACTTTACAAGTCAGTCCATTTAGTATTATTTGCATGTGTATGATTTTAGGATTGAGCAGCTGGTGATTGGACAACCTATCAGGGCTCAGCCCTGGGGAAGAGTATTAGTCTCTCCCCTTTAGCTCTCTTCCATGGTTCATGGATGCAAGGAGCCTTCTTGATAACATTTCTCTGAGAACACAGAGATATGTGTGTCCTCATATCAGATAAGACAAGGTCATTTACTTTTTATTTGTAAAGTGACCAACAATAGCTTTTATTAGAAGCATTCTCTCAGTCATACATTTTCTCACAGTAATATTCCTTATGTTCCCCAGTACACTTGGAAGCCACATGTTCATTTGGGGAGTCTGTCCTAACCGATAAATGGAATGCGGACACATGTTGACATAAACTGACACCATGTGCTAAAGGACAATGGAAGAGATTGAAGGTATCATGGTCCATCTTGGGCTAAACTATGCTGTGGGCTGTCCTTTCTGTGAGTCACAGAATGATATCCAGTGTCAGTTCTAATATTGAAGTTTTCAAATATCAGTGCTTTCTAATTTCAAGATAAATTCCTAATCCAAGTTAAAATACTCATGAATCAAATGTCTAATCTCTTCCAAACAGGGAACCTTTTTCACTTAACGAGGTGTGTGTGCCTCACTTCCAGAGAGCCTTGGTCTGGAATATTAGCGTGAGTGTCAGATCTCTGTTAGCTTCACACTTATTCTGAAGAGGTCTAAGTTTATTCAAAAGATTAAAATCTTTTACTGTGTGGTAATAAAATCTTTTTATAGCCCTTTATTTTGGAGGTTCAAAGATCATTTGGATTTGGGCAATATCAAAATATACAGACATGGAAAAATAAAACCACAACGCTGAGTAGCTACAAAGCCCCAGTGTCTCTGAGACATAGCAGGACGATCGCACGTATGAGCTCATGGTGTTTGAGACAGCATGCACAAGGCCTCAGCAAGCCCGAGCTAGACAAAATTCCACCATGAGAAGGAGAGGTGGGCAGGAAGTCCCATCCTAGCTGAGGAGATATTGGCAATTGATAGGTGCTGGTGGGGTCGGGGTGGGGGGTCATTTAAAAAAAGATTATAGCCCCTGAAACATTCCAGTAGAAGTTGACACATCTGAAATACATGGTTGGGACAAATTGACCTTACAGAGTTTAAATAAAAACTCTGTTGCACCTTGGGTTGGGTGGGTGGATCCAACTATATATTTTCTATCTCTTTTTGCCCCATTTGCTCATTTTTACTGCAGACCTGCAGAAGAGTGATCCCTGATCACCATGAAACAACATCAACACTAGGCAGTTCTAAAATCTACTCCAACAAAGAAATTAGTACAAACTTCTCAATTCAGCCCCAAGCAGATTCTTACAAGTGCATGAGGCAGCCACATTCTTGACAAAAATATCACAAGAATGGTTGCTAATACTGTTCCTCTCTGAAATCTTTTGAGCTGATTCTCCACAGTATACACAGCTCTATGCACTGTTATCTTTTAAGCTCCTACTAGGATGACCTGAATGCTGACAGCATTTAATCACTTTCCTAGTCCAAAGTCCCCAAAGGTTCCATACTCTAAAAAAGCAAAACAAACAAACAAACAAACACCCACAGCAATGGTCTACTCCTTGGTACCAACTTCTGTCCTAGTTACTTATCTATTGCTGTGATAAAATACCACGACCAAGGTAACATATACAAGAAAGAACGTAATTGGCCCTCCAGCTCCGGGGGTTTGGAGTATCTGATGGTGGAACAAAGGCATGGCTGCAGGTGATTGGAGCAGCAGCTGAGAGCTCATATCCACAAGCAGGAGTAAGAACATACTGAACATAGCATGAGTCTTTTAAAACCTCGAAGCCTATCCCCAATAGTGCATCTCCTCCACCAAGGCCACACCTCCTAATTCTTCCCAAACAGTTCCAACAACTGGCAACCAAATATTTAATCATGTAAGCCTCTGAGGTCCATTTCATTCAAACCCCAGAGTTTGTTTCTGTATTTTGACCAACTGTAGCTTTATATAATGGTTTCTTTGTGTGAAAAGCATATTATTTAACGAAGAGCTGTTAGTATAATGCTAAGTATTTAGAGTATAGTTAGGAGTTATATTTGTTTAAGAAGGTGACAGTAATATGTTCTCCCCTAAAATCAATGACCTGAATACTTCTACGTGGTTGATCACATCTTCAGTACCAGGCTTGATTTCCCTCCTAACGACCACTCAAGTAGACCATCCAAATAGGACTATTGAATGCTTTCTTTCCTTGGCATCTTGCATAGAACCTTCTGCTATTATAAAAGCTTGTTTTCAGTGAGGAAGCTTTTAGGTTAGATCCTGCTCCATGCCTTAGAGTACTATTCCCAAAATGTGTGGTGTTGTCAGCACAAGTGACTTATATTCAGCTTCTGGGAAATACAGATGGCAACAGCAGTAGCCTATATTGTTTGTGAGTCTTCTGGAATCTTCTGAACAATAACTCAAAAGGAGGTTTCTCATTTCTGGGATGGGGGCACTTTTTAGATAGTCTATAGCTCTTTAGGGGAACATTATCATCCAAGTGGTATAATGTCATTTAAACTATACACATGTTTTTACACATGAACCTATATGTATTACATGTAGTTTTAGGTAAATATACAACTATATGTTTCTTTGTTGACTTT
The DNA here is from genome assembly GCA_902729485.2 of Mus minutoides. Classification (NCBI taxonomy): domain Eukaryota; kingdom Metazoa; phylum Chordata; class Mammalia; order Rodentia; family Muridae; genus Mus; species Mus minutoides. Next base: position 2,113,390 of record LR756421.1, read on the forward strand.
TCAAGAAGCCTTAGTGTTATTTATCTCATCTTTCATCTCTTCTTCTATATTGATAACTTCCCACCTCCCGCTTTAAGTCTCTCCCCCACTTTTTCCATTTCTTCTTTCATATAGCCTCTCACAACAATTTACATTTGATGCTCAGGGCCAGCATGAAAGAGGGGACAGAAATTTTGAAAGAGGCAGAAGACCAGGAAACCTGCTGTAGGATTGAGTCTTCTAGATGTAGCAGGAAAGCCACACCACACCACTGAAATCTCAACAGTATGGCTGCTTAAAGGAGATCTAAACGATGGTGACACAAGTTGACACCACAGTGGATGGCAGAGATCACATAGGGTTTCATTTTCAGATGAAGAGCTACAGGCAATTAAAAGCATTAAAGACAGGAAGAATCAGTTTCCCCCAGAGATGAGCACTGTGAATGGTTATCCAACCCCAAGTCGTCGTTTCTAAAATATATACTTACAAGCAATAATAAATAGACTCAACAAGTAGCATATATATATATATATATATATATATATATATATATATATATATATCACGATAATAATTAAGGAGTAAGAGGCCACAAATTTGAAAATGAACCTGGAGGGGGGGTTAACATGGAAGGAACTGGAATGAGGAGGATGGCTGATGTAATCCTATTTAAATGAAAAATTAAAAATGGAAATGATGGAAGTACATTTTCCAGAGATTATAGGCAACATATTCTTCAACATGGAAATTTCAAAGAAATTTGAGAATATCAATGAAGCAGTCATTCACTTTAGAGAACTTTCAGAACAGTAAAGATGAAAAGAGGGTCTTAGGAACTCGAGACACAAGGGTCACTTGTGTAGGCATCACAATTAGACTGGAGCCACCTTCTCAGAAGCAGCCACAGACACGTGAAATGGTATTATAGCAAAGTGCTGGAAAGCCTAGAATTTTATATTCTCTGAATATACATTTTAGAAGGAAAAACAAAACAAAAAACAGTATTGATGAACGCATACCAAGTGAGGGTGTCATCTAAAGAGTATATCTCAGGCAGGAAGAAAGTAATCTCAGGTAAGAAATGTGAACTGTAACAGAAAAGTTCTAAAAGCATCTTTGTTATATGGGTGTGTGAGGTTGGCATAATATGAAGTCATAATATGAAGTCATAATATGAGGACAGCTGTGTGGAATCAATTCTCTTCTTCCATGTTTCTGTGGGTTCCTGGGATCAAACTCAGGTCATCAGGCTTAAAAAGTAATACTACCCACTGAGCCATCTTGCTGACCTAGTAGAAAGAATTTTTAATAAGTGGCAAACAATAAGTGAGTCTATGCAAAGATGAGCTGTATGATAAATGACGAAAATTATGAGGTCCTAAAGTAGAAGTAAAATATAAAAAAAAAACCCAAGCAATTGGGAGTGTTTCCTGAGCATAGAGTTATAAGGCTGACAATGTTATCATTTAAGTGGACGTACTTACCAGCCATGGGCTTCAATAAAGTGTGAATGCATGTTTACCCAAGGAGGAGGATGTTTGAAAAAAACAGAAGTGTGTAACATCCAAACCAGTAGTGCAGATGATGGAAATAGAAAAATAGCTAAACTTTAAATAGTTTAAATAAAAAGATGTGGGGCTGGAGAGATGACTCAGCAGTTAAGAGCACTTACTGCTCTTGCAGAGGACCCATGTTGGGTCCCAGTACTCACGTAGTGGCTCACAGCTGTCTGTAACTGAAGTTCTAGGACGTCACATGTGCTCTCCTGGCTTTCATGTGGGCCAGGTACACACGTGGGGCACATAACTATATACATGCAGGCAAATACTCATGAACAGAAATTTTTTTTTAGAAAAGTAAGAAGTTTAATAAAGCAAGACGAGAGAGAGAGAGAGAGAGAGAGAGAGAAATGCCATGGCAGAAATAAATCCAATTTATAAGGACATGTCCAGCACAGAGATATTGACAAACTAAAATAAAGGGCTTGAAATGGGAGTCCCCCCAATCTTTGACCAATAGGACCTCAGAAAGCAGTGTTGAGAGAAGTGGACTTGAAGACAGTTGAAATGGACACCTTGGACTTTGGATGGGACTCATGTCAAAAATGTCTGAAGGTCAAGGAAGTAGGTTGGTCCTGAAGTGGGTATATTTAATACATATCCTCAAGATGCATAAGCAAAGACTGATAAAACTGTGAAAGAGGTTTAAGTTGTCAAGACAGATAATTAATACTAACATATCTGAAAAGCCACATAGAAAACTACTGCATTATACACTTTATAACACACACACACACACACACACACACACACACACACACACACAGAGAGAGAGAGAGAGAGAGAGAGAGAGAGAGAGAGAGAGAGAAGTGTTTAATTGATTTTACCCTACACAAGGGGATTATTCTCCTGCTAGAAGTCAAAAGTTGCCACTAAATATAATAGTATAATTTTATATTACATGAAAATACTAGCATAGAGTATAGGATTCCTCCCCTTGAGTTGTTGGTCAGAGGTGTTTTGGAGACCCCACCCCTACCTCAAATCCAGGCTATTGCCGTTGCTCTTGAGTAGTTGTTTTCTTGACTTCTTGTTGAATTCTTTACACATTCTGAATATTAATCCTTGGTCAGATGTGCGCTGACAGAGATTTCTTCCCCTTTAGTGGCCTTCTTCTGTACTCTATTGATTGTTTCCTTAGCTATGCATAAGGATTTTTAGTTTTATGAAATCTCACTTGTCAATTGTTGTACTTAGTTCCCAAGCAAATGGCGACCTATCAAGAAAGCAGTTTCCTGCGCCTGCTTCATGTAGCATCCTGCCTACATTTTCTTCTAGCAGTTCAGCATTTCAGGTTTCACGCTGTGGTCTTTGATCCATTTGCAGTTGATATTTTTGTGCAGGGTAATAGATATGATTCTAATTTCCTTTTTGTATATATGGATAGCCAACTTTTTCCAGCACCATTTATCAAAGATGTTGTCTTTCTCACAGCATATAATTTTAGAGAACTTTGTTAATTATGAGATAGCTGTAATTTGGTCTTCTGTTTGGTCCCACTGATCTACATGTTCATGTAGTTTTTATTACAATAACTTTGTGAATATGGCTTGAAATCTGATATGATATTTCCTCCAGGATTGTTTCTTTTGCTCAGGATTTCTTTAGGTATCTGTGGTCTTTGTCATTCCATATGAATTTTGGTTGTTTTTTTCTATTCCTATAAAGAATATTATGAGATTGAGATTAGAGTAATATTGTAACTGCTCAGGAGGATGGTCATTGTCTTAGTGTCTTGTTGTGAAGAGAAACCATGACCATGGCAGCTCTTGTAATGGAGAACATTTAGTTTAATATAGTTTCAGAAGTTTAGTCCATTTTTGTTGTGGTGGGAAGCATGGTAGCACACAGGTAGACATGGTGCTGGAGATGTAGCTAAGAGTTCTGCATTCGACTCCAGAGGCAGCAAGAAGAGAAAAACGCTGGGCCTGCCTTGAGCATTTGAAACTCCAAATGCCACCTCTAGTTATGTGTTTCCTCAGCAAGGTCACACCCACTCCAACAACAGTCACATTCTACTTCCTGTCAGATAGACCATTCTCTAAGGACCAAACATTCAGATGGATGAGCCTGTGCGAGCCATTTTTATTTAAACCACCAGTCACTTTCACACATAAATTCTACCAATTCATGAGCCTGGAAGATCTTTCTATTGTTCCAATCTCTTCAGAGGATTAAAGTTTTCACCACAGTGATCCTTCATCCCCTCAGTTAGGGTTACACCCAGTTTTTTGAAAGCTCTTGTGAGTGGGAGTGTTTTGATGATTCTTTTTCTTGTTTTATTTTTCCTTTCCTTTCCTTTTATTTTCTTTCTTCATTTTTGAGTATGCTTGTTATTAGTATGTGAAAGGATACTGATGTGTGCACATTGATTTTGTATACTGCCATTTCATATTGAATATGTGTAGGATAAGTGGGTTACCCTGTCTTATTACTAATGGGATTTCTTAAGAGTTTTTCTCCATTCAGGATGATACTGACTATGGGTTTGTCATATACAACACTTACTGTGTTGTGGTATGTTCTCTTTGCTCTTTTTAGGCCTTTTAGAATGCATAAAAGCATGTTGGAATTTGTCAAAGGCCTTGTTTGTATTTATTGAGATAACCATGTGATTTGCCTTCAAATACATTGCTATAATTTACTAACACATATTGAAGCATTCCTTCATCTGTGGGATAAAATCAACTTGATTGTGGTGGATGTATTTTTTATATATGGTTGCCTTGTGTTTAGAAGAATTTTGTTGAGAATTTTTGCATCTGTGTTCAGGGATTTTGGCCTATAGTAGTTGCTGTTGCTATTATTATATCTTTAGCTGGTTTTGAAGTTAGAGTAACAATGGCTTCAGATTTAAGCAGTATTGGTTGTAGTTCTTCTTTGGAAGTTTGGTAGATTCTGTTATCTTCCCTGACTGGGTCTTTTTCAGTCATAAGGATTTTTATCACTGTTTTGAACCCCTTATTAGTTATGGACCTATTTAAATTATTAATTTCTTCTTGGTTTAACTCTGGTAGTTTGGATGAACCTAAACTTTCATCTGTTTCTTTTAGATTTTCTAATTAATGGATTACAGATTTTCCCTTATAATAATTGGAATTTATTTATTATCTATTGTAATGTTTCTCTGTTCATCTCTGATTTGGAGTCTCCTCTTTCTTTGAAAAGGTTAACTAGGCCACAGGTCTGTCAATCTTGTTTAACTTTTCAAAGAACTAGCTATTAAACTAGTTGATTCTTTGCACTATTTTCTTTGTTTCTATTTCATGTATATATAACTGCTCTGATTTTTCTTATTTCTTATTGTCTATTGCATTTGTGTTTGGTTTACTCTTGTTTTTTTCCCAAATTCTAGAATTGTGTCACTAAGCCATTTATTTATGCTCTTTCTGATGTTTTAATGTAGATAATTGAGCTGTACATTTTCCTCTCAGGACTGCTGTTAACGTGTCCCAGAAGTTTTTCTTTGTTGTGTTTTTGTTTTCCTTTAATTTCAGGAATTCAAGAATTTCTTTCTTGATTTCTTCTTTGGCTTGTTCATCAATCAGTAACACGTTGTTCAGTCTCTATGAGTTTGTATTTTTACTAGAGATTCTTTTGCCGCTGACTTTAAGTTTTATTGAATTACACTCGATTAGGATGCATGGAGTTATTTCAATCTTTCTGAATTTGTTAAGATTTGCTTTATGTCCCAGTGTGTGGTGTGTGTTAGAGAAACTCCCAGGAAGTGCTGAGTAGAATGTATATCCTCTAGTGCTGTGTGGAATATTCTGTAGGGATCTGGTGGGTCTGTTTGCTGTGTGATGTCATTTAACTCTTCTCAACAGTCATGTTGTTCTGTTTGGTTTCTGTTTAGAAAAAAAATCCATCTGCAGAAGTTGGGGTGCTGCAGTTTGCTCACAGTCATTGATTTGGAGCTAACCTTGTCTTGGTATCTATTTGATGCACATGTACTTAGTATTGTAACGTTGCCAAGGTTAGATCTTCTCTTGATCAGAATGACTCTTCTTTCTCTCTTCTGATTAATTTTAGCTTGAAGTCTATTTTGTCAAATAGGATGGTGACTCCCGCCTCATTGGTCCCAATTACATGAGACTCGTTTTTTCTTCCCTTTACTCTTGGGTTGCACTGATGCTTGAATCTAAGAATAGTTTCTTGTGCATAACAACAACAATAACAACAATCTATTTTGCTTTTCTTTTTCTGTTGTGACCTTTAATGTTCGAGTCATCTCTGCAACCCAACATGAATTTTATTTCCCAACTCTTTAATCAAACCAGTGCCTTTTGACACGGGAATGGGCACCACTGATATTTAGAGTCCTTATTTGAGAGATGTGGGTTGCTTGCTGCCGGTCATTGTGTTGCTTTGGTGCTGTATTCTGTCCTATTTTCTGTTTCTATAATTGTAACTTCATTTGTTTCCTTTCCTACAGTCTCTAGGCTGGACTTCTTCTCTTCAGTCCAAAGCATCGCTTCCAGTATTCTCTGAAGGGCTGATTTGGTGAACACGAATTCTTTTGCTCTGTTTATATCATGAGATGTTTTCTTTCTCCTTCAATTATGGCAGATAGTTTTGCTGGGTAAAGTACACTAGGTTGGCATTTGTGGTCCATTTAAAAGTTGAAGTACATGGCTTCAGGCTCTTCTGGCTTTTAAAGTTTCCACTGAGCAATCAGCTGTTGTTCTGATGGGTTTTCCTTTATCTGTGACTTGTGCTTTTTCTCTTGCTGCTTGAAGTATCTTCTATTTGTTCTGTATATTAGTGCTTTAATAATGATGCACTGTGAGGAATTTCCTTTCTGGCTTTGGTTATTTGGTATTCTGATGCTTCTTGTATCTATATGGATATGTCTTGCCTTAAACCGGGGGCATTTTCTTTTATGGTCCTGTTGAAGATATGATCTAAGCCACTGACCTAGGATTTTCCTCTTTTTAGGTCTATTATTCAAAGGTTTGGTATTTCAGAGTTTCTTGCTATTCCAATATCTTCCTTTCACATTTTTAAAATACTTTGTTTGAGTTCTCTTACTTTTCATCAAGTCCCTACATTCTATTTTCTACTGACCCATCCTATTGGTATGTATAGCTTTTCTCTGTTCTGAAGAGTTAATTAGGGTGAGTTTTTCAATTCCACCTCCATTTCAGCTTGAGCTTTCTTCAGTATTTTTTATCTTGTTAGTGAATTCAGTTTTTAAATCTTGAAATAGCTTTATTATTTCATTTAGTCATGTATTTGTGTTTTCCTGAACATCACTGTAGAGTTTACTTCTATCCTTGTTCATTTCATTGCCATGTTTGTTCATGCCTTCTTTTAAAGTCCATGAAGTTCTAAGATCATGCATATGATGCCCTTTTAAGTTCTGGATCCTGGGGTCTACCTACGCTATTCTCATTGGAGAACATTTATTTAGGGCTTGTGTGTGTGAGAGAGAGGGAGGGGGAGGGGGAGAGATAATGTTCTGGACACAGAGCCGTCTTTCCTATGATAGACAGGTCGCTTCTTTGTGGTCCCCTACAGTTCCTAGATCTCTTCCTACCCAGGACTGCTGCTTTGGGCATTGAAGACCCAGAGGAACTGGAGCCTCAGCTCTGGCCAGGTCTTGAAGACACATTAACTCCACCTGGAACCCACTGTGGCGGCTGTCCATTTGTCAGCCAGGATGGAGGACCAGGGCTTTTACTGGATGTCCATGATTTATACTCTTCGGAACCCAGGCCACTCCAGGTCTGACTTCCTTCAGATCCTCCCTCCCCATCCTCTCTCTCTCTCTCTCTCTCTCTCTCTCTCTCTCTCTCTCTCTCGTTTTTTTTTTCTCCATCATTCTTCTCCTCACTCCAGAGCCTTTGCTCTCAGTGAAGCTCGACCCTCTGGGCCCTCTGTAGCTGTGGGTGACTCTGCACCTCTGAAATGTTTTGCAGATTCCTCCTGGAAGAAGTTGAATGAAGAGAAAGGCTTTGCTCCTGGAGGAGATGGGTGGTCGGGCTCCCATCCGTGGGCTCCTGCCCAGCAACCACGCATGCGTTATTTGTCCAACCCGAGAAAGCTGGACCAAGCCTTGGCAACACTTTTTGCCATTTCCTTTTGCTTCGGTGGAAGATGTTTCTTGTTGTACCCCACTGCCCACTCCCTGGTCTGGTTTCTCTGCTGGCTTCCTTCCCATAGCAGTGCATGTTTGCTCTGCAAGCAACAGAGCAGTGAGCCTTTCTTCCCTAACAGAGGTCCATTTGCATACCATGCAAACAGGCCAGCTGCTGCAGCCTGGCTCCCAGTTGAGACAAATAACGGTCACAGTGCTTATGCGGATCCCTCCTGGGGCCTTCTGGAGGCTGGGGGATAGCTCCAGGGAGAAGGGGGTTTACTTGGTGAAAGAGTGCTTGAGCTAACACTGCAGAGTCACCCTGTGGGTGTGAGTGCGAGTTGAGTGTGTGAGTGGGAGATGGCCGGCCAAGAAGAAGGCTCAGTCTTGTCATTTTCTCTGAATCACTTTATCAGCATTTAGATTATGTGTGATAAAGTATAAGGTTTTTTTTGGTCAATGTAATAGAAAGAGATAGAGGACCAGGACTTTTATTGGATGTCCATGATTTATAGTCTTTGTAACCCAGGCCACTCCAGGTCTGACTCCCATCAGACCCTCCCTCCCTCCCTCCCTCCCTCCCTCCCTTTCCTTTTCCCCATCCTTCTTCTCTTCACTCCAGAGCCTTTACTCTCACTGAAGCTTGTTTTTCTATGCCCCATCCTGAGGTCATGAATTATATTAGTAATTCCAATTGATACAGTGTATCAATTTGTAAGACCATATGTTGGGAAATGGCAATGATTTAAAATCTGATCAGAAAAATTTTCCTGGAACTTATTAATACTATGATCAATCTCACCCCATGGTTTTCTTCTTCATCTTATTTATTTATTTCTGTATTGATTTCTCTTTTGCTTCTCTTTTCCCCGTATGTCTTCCCAGGAATAAAGCATACATACTGAACTGACTACAGAGAGTTACCTTGTCTGGAACCACAAGAGGTTGTGTACTGTCTAGATGCACCCTTGACATACCCTTGGTCTGTATAGAGTGCTCCAGTCTGTTAGCTGTGAACGGGTCGAAATACACATGTATATACAAATATATATGTGCATTCAATAACATTTAGTTTAAAAGTAGAGGACAAAAGTTTGAATAAGAACAGGGAAAGATGTATGGAAGGATTTGGATAGAGGAAAGGGTAGGGAGAAATGTCATTAAATTATAATCTCAAAAAGAAACAAAAAAAGTATCGGGACAAAAGCAAATATATTGGCACCAATCTTACTTTCAAGATGCTCAGAATGCAGGGGAAATGAGGTTGAAGTTTAAGAATTGCTGAAGCCCCTGTGTATACATACCATGTTTTCTTCTCCGCTTGCCCACGGGGGCATGTGTGTATGTGTTTTATGTTGTGAGTGTGTAAGTCTCTCTTTGACATGTTGACTCTGTGTCCTCTGGTTATCTCGGGCATGGGACAGGCCACTCACTGGATAATCTGGGTTAGTTTCTGATGGAGCTGCTTTCCATTCAGGAGTTCATTACAATTCAACAGTTTCTGTGGGCAATCCCTTTTCCTACAAAATCTTGCCAACCGTTTATTTCATCAGTTTCCACTATAAAACTGATAGATAATATCGCATTGTAGTTTTGATTTGCGATTCCCCAATGGCTAAGGATTGAATACTCTTTCCCATAATTTTATTGATCATTTTTTGTTTCCTCTTGGAGAGGTATCTTTTCAGAACATTTTTTTCTTTCAACTGTTTGGGGTGTTTTTTTAGTTCCTTATATACTCTGAATACGTATCTGTAAAAGTTTAGTTACATATAAATATATGGGTGTTTGTCTACATGTGCACTGCCTGTATGCTTGGTGCCCGCGGAGGCCAGAAAAAGGTACCAGTTCCCATTTAACTGGAGTTACAGGTGGTTATACAGCATTTGGGTGTGGGAAACCAAACCTTGGTCCTTTGCAAGAGCAACACGTGTTTTTAACCTTGAGCCATCTCTTCAGCATCTAGATATTAGTCCTTCAAAAAATGAAAGTGGATGGGGTTGGAGGACATTTTGCATTGAAATGGACCAGATAAAGAAAGACAAGCAGCGTTCATCTTCTCTCTTCTGTGGAACCTATAAAAACAGCACCTGGAGTGTAGAGTTTTGACTTCTTGGAGCTTGTAAAGGGCTGTGGTGGGTGGTGAAAGACACGGATTTAATTAGGGCATGTTACACGTATGGTTGAAATTTCACACCAAGCCCCATTAACATGTTCAGTGAACACATGTTAATAAATATAAAACAAGCATGTCTTTAAAAACAGCTAAGCACCCCTCTGATTAAATCACAGCCTTGCCTGCTACAGCATTTTCCTTCTCGTGGTATGTTGTGTAGTCTGGGTTTTGTTTATTCAAGCACATGCAATTCATGAATGTAAAGTGAGAAGGGATGAGAGGAACTCATTAATTCCTTGGTTCATTCAAGTAACCATGAAATAGGAAAGAAAAGCACACGAGGTGAGAGAATGAGCTGGCAATACAGTGGGGCAAGAAGACTTCTGAGTAACAGATTAAAATGCATGGAAAAAACCCAACCAGTGGGAAATGAAGACCTGCCCACAATCTGTGCAAGCATCATAGGAACCAGGGGGGCACTTGCAGAGAGAGCCACTGCCGGAGGGCCTGGGAGGTTCCATCAATGGGGCTTGATGATGGTATTTCAGAAAACATGAACAAATGGTATATTAGGTCAAAGCCATGGCAGGAGCAGAAAGTGTAGGTTTGGAGAGAGCCCAGTGGTTCTGTTAATGGAACTGAGCAGGAGAGGAACCTGGGACCATTCAGTAATCATTGCCAAAGGCATGTAGCTCTGTTCATCATGTCAGAAGGGACCCAGGTCCTTCTAGAAGATAGGTCTTGCAGTCACAGCTGGCTTATGGAGCCTCTCAGAGGGCAATGCCACCTACTTATGTCATTGGAAGTTAAGATTGGAAGAGTTGCCAGGCCAAGCTCTGTTACACAACTGCATTGCTTTCCAAACATTTCCCGTGTGCTGACAGCCCCTGTTGTCCAGGATAGAAATGCCTTTTATACCTAGCCTGTAGTGATGGAATATTTGCTACAAAAGTCATTTATCTGCTATGATGATTAATCTCAATTGTCAGCTTGGTGGGTGATAGAATCTTATGAGCATTTGTCTTCATGCATATAAATGCATATAGGACTGAAACACTGGACTCTGAGCACACCTGTGATCATCTTAATTACACTAATCAAGGCAGGAGGACACCACTCAAAGTGGGGAGAAACATCCCCTGGGTTGTATAAAGACAAGACAGCAAGCCAAGTACTAGCCTTCATCGGTGTCTGCTTCCAAACTGTAGATACAGGATGACCAGCTGTCTCAAGCGCCTATTACCTCCCTTCCACGATGGGGAGTAACTTAGAACCATGAACCAGAATAAACTCCTTCTCCCTTAACCTTTTTATCTTAGGGAAATTATTTAAGCTACATGCCTTTCAGAAAAAGTTTGTGTTTTTAAATTTTTTTTGTTTGTTTGTTCTTGGTCTCCAATGCCTTCAGGGAGTGAAGCCATTGGTCTCACGGTGCAGGCATATTTATGTTGACTTCATTGGTGTGCTGAGGGTTGCTACCTTGGATTATTTATCTTTATAATTGACCCGTGATGGTGATGAAAGCCGGAAGGGAAGGTGGTTAGGATGACTTCAGATGGAAGAGACACCATCTTCAGCTGAGTGAGCACCACCGCTGGAGAACTGAATGGAAAGGTGATGTGGCCATACGCATTGCTTTTCTCATTGCTGTGACCAAATACCAAGCAAAAAATAACAACCTAAGAGGAAGTGCACATTTTGGCTCGAGGTTTGAGAGGATTCAGTCCATGATGGAGATGAAGGTATGGCTGTAGGACACACGATGTATACGTGTCTTTAGTCAGGAAACCAAGTGGGATGGATTGTGATGCTTGACGTGATTTCTTCCTTTTATTCCGTCTTGGTCTCCAGCCCATGTGATGGGGCCACCCACATTCAAAGGAGGTCTCTCTGGGAACAGCTGTATGGACACATCCAGAGGCACATCTCCAGGGATTTCTAGATCAGTCAAGTTGACAGTAGAGGTCAACCATCACAGAGGCTTTGGGTTGCTTGGTCATCAGGCAAAAGACATTTGGGAGTGTTGAATGCCATCCTAGTCTCTGACAGGAAGATGTCCCAGTTTATGACTGCAAACCCACTGGCCTCATTTTACCTCCCACAGCCCCATTCTTCCTTTATGACAGAGTCGTGGTTTACTTCATAGACTTAACAAGAACAAAACTGAGATAAGAAGTATAAAATGACTAGCACCCTAAATGCACAGAATTAATAATTCTTACAACCCATAGACTGGATGCCTTGAATATATCATCTCAGATCCTTAAAGTATCTATTGAGGCTGCTGTCTTTAATGTTTACAGGAAACAGACATACATGTCAGGAACTTTCCCAAGTGCCTGAGTCGGCTTAGTTCCCAGACCTCTTCTGCCTGGCTTTGCAAACCTTTATATGTTCATATTTACAGGTTTCACTCTGATTATTTATTCATTGGAAATGGACCATAGATTAGAATAATGATGATGACCCTGATCCTTGAGCTCGGTGTGTGAAAACCTTAGTTGTGGTGAGAGATGCCAGTGTTTTGTACCGTATGGAGTTTGGGAGCAAAGAGGGGCTCACCAACACAGCTGAGCAAAAATGCAAACGTCAGTGTTGATGTCATTAGACGACTTAGAAGCTGGACAGACCACCAGAAAACAGCAAGGAACGTCCAGAGTCTCATTTCTGAGACATGGTAGGAACGTTCCTGTCACAACGGCTTGTCAAACACTTTCTGTGTTGAGCCTGCTTGATCCAACAAGAAGGGATATTCACCAAGAAGCCACACCCACGAGCATGTATAAACATTTAATTGCAAAATTACTTTCCTGAAAATCACCACAGAAGTGTAACTGAACTGTCTCCCTCTTCTTTTGGTATCTTCTTGGTGACGCCCTACAAATAAGGGACATTTTTCTTATTAATTTCCCCAAAGACTAAATCTTGGTGGCTCATTGAAACATATCTTTTTAGCAAGATTAATTTTAAAGTTTGACATTATGAGTATCAAATTAAGCTGTCAGCCTAGGAAGCGATACAGAGAAAGATCTGCGCCGAGCACCAGGGCCGAGGAGGCATGTTTGAGTGACTCTTTTCTCATTATGTCATTCCCAGCTTGTGGGTAGAGAGACACTTGTCCCAGCCTCACCATCAACCACCATATCATTGCTGCCTCAAACTGTTACTAGAGCCGCGGACACAGGGTATTATGTCTGTCGACAGCTCCAATTAGCTGGCGTGTCTGACTAGTGACAGCGCCATCCACTTTTGTTTACGGCGACGGTGGGAGCTGTATCTCGTCTCCCACCTCCAGCAGCAGACAGATGGATGGAGCTGTGTAATCATCGAGGGAAGCATGCGATCCTCTCCCTTCACAAGCCGCTGCGAGGAGCAGAACCAACGGCCCTTTGTCTGCGCTTAGAAGTGACTGTCAAGTTCACCGGCTGAATATAGATGAAGCGCTTCACATGTATGTATGAGCGGAGCACTCTAGACTGCAGGGTGTTGACATCCTACAGATGCTTTCCCAAGACAAGGTGATGCTTCATTTGTATCGAAGTGGCATTGTTTGTAAGTCTTCTACTTGAAAAATTTCAATGTACCAACCAGTCAACTCTACGATTATTTCTATAATGGGAGGAAAAACTGTTTAATTAACATTTTATAACATCTTATATTACCTTTTACTCCCATACATGATAGAATCTTTTGCTTTGGTTTCCCTACATTTATTTTCTCCACTAATTCTGTCTCCTGCTCACTAGAGACCTGGGGAAGACGAAGTCCACCACGTTGATAGTGGAGAGAGCTGTGTGTAGTTCAGAGCATGCGCCACACAATTCCCTTTTCAATCAATGGACATATAATGCAGGAGCTTCGGAGACAGCTCAGTCCATAGGGTGCTTAGCTTAAAGGAAGTTCTCATGGCTTGCTCTTATACCATGGGTGTTCTTATACCACCAGCTCAGGGCTGGCCCCACCCATGTAGGGCTGAACACTTCCACATCATCATCATCAATCAAGAAAATACTCCACAGGCTTGCCCAAGGCCAAGCAGATAGCGGCATCTTTTCAATTGAGGCTCCTTCTTCCCAAGTGACCTTGGCATAAGCACCTGAGTCTAATCCTTAGCACTCATGTGAAAAGCTAGGTGTGCAATAATTGCCTGTAGACTCTGTGCTGGGGAGGCAGAGACACCAGCATCCTGTGGCTTTTGGTCAGCCAGTCTAGATGGATTGTTGAGTTCAAGTTTCATTGAGAGACCTTATCTTTCTCTCTCTCTCTCTCACACACACACACACACACACACAGAGACAGAGAGAGACAGAGACAGAGAGAGACAGAGAGATAGAGACAGAGAGTAATTGAGAAGTACACTTGATGTCAACCAACTTCTGGCTTCCAAGTGCACACAAGCACACACACACACACACACACACACACACACACATTCATGTGTGTACTCAGTGATAGTCTAGAATAATCTTATTAAAGGCATGAGTCATTGTGAAGTCTTGTTTACTAGTCTTACAGTGATGCGACAAAACCCCCCTCAACGTATGACTGAGTTCAACAATTCACTTTCTTCTGTGTCGGCATGGGTCAGTTCTAGAATCTATTTCTTGCTCTTAGGAAGACTCTCACAGGACTTTTAGGACACACACCCACAGCCTGATTCTCTTCCTTTCCAACACCTGTGGCAGTGGGTGGGCATTCTACACCAGGGCCTATGACGTCTCTGGCACCCAGGGCATGGCATACAGATGGGGCCTCTGAAATTAAGAAAATGCCTCCATCAGGTTGGCCTGGGAACAAGCCCATGGGGCATTTTCTTGATTGATGATTGATGTGGAAGGACCCAGCTCACTGTGAGAATAGGGTCCAGGAGAGATGTGTTGAATAATGCGAATGGCTAATACTGGAACCTTAGAGTTCTTTGATTTCCTAAGGCTAGAACTTCTCTTGGAGAAAGACTTCCTTTTGTCTCCTCTTCCCTCTCAATTTAGCTAAGATCTAGATATAGGTAGGTGGTCATACTGGCTGTGGCAGCTGGGCTAATTGGACGATTTGGACAAGGGAAACATGTCCTAGAGGTTACTAGGTAAACAGAGCATCTGTGTGTACCCTGAGGGAGAAGTCTCAGAAAAGCAAGGTTGAGATGGCAGGCTTTGAAAAGTGGACCCTGAGATCTGGAAACAGACAGATAAGGTTTAAGGGAGATTCAATCCCTGAACCCCTCACCTTTGCCTTTACACAAGCATAGTGAGGACTTAAACATGGATCTTGACCATTTGTCATGCCCCAGACAAAAGGATGGGTCACACCCTGAAACCTGTAGTGATGCTGTTCCACATGGTAAGTGGATAGGTGGCATAAAGGAGAAACGGTTGTGGATCTGGAAGTCTGGGTTTGTTTGGATGGCATAGCCTACCTTGCCCTGTCCTGCCTGATACATTAAAGCAGACTGTTTATATAGTACATAGTTGAACAGAAAGCATACTTCACTCTCACCATTTCATACTCAATAAGCTGTCTGTCCTCCAACCCCCACCTAGCCAATTTCCAAAAGGGAGCTTGAAGCCATGTTCTAAACAAATATTTGGAATCTGAATGTCGGAGTTGGAATGAGTGACAGCCCTGTGAGGGCAGAGGCCACACCTCTAGAACCTGTCCTCCAACTACAGACTCAGAAAACAGAGTTAGAGAAGGCTTGGTGGTGGCCTTAGGAAGTGCATCCACCCGAGCTGGAGCCTGCCGTTCCATTTTTCTGCAGGTTCCCAACACTGAACCCCTTTCTCCATGTTCACCTGTACATTTCAAAGCCTCCCAGAGATCACACAGCCAGTACCTATGCAGAGCAGTGCTCTGTTCCCAAGGGAAGTCTGACCTGCTCCATCTCTCAGACCTTGTTTCTGTTGTCTTTCCCCACAGAAAGCTGTTCTCCTGTTATATGCCTCTTTATACACTATCATGAGACATTCACTTAAGATTTTCTGTTTACTTGCTCCTAATTAAATTTAATTGACGTGTTTCTAAGACAGACGCTCACTATGTAGCCTTGGCTTGTCTTAACCTTGGAATACTCCTGCCTCAGCTGAATGCTGGGATTAAAGCATTAAGGCCTGTGCAACCATGCCTGGCCAGACTTTCAGTGTATTGATTTTCACTTAGCACTTCATAAGCAAGTTTTCCCCCTAAGGCCTAGGAAAAACAGGGAGATAGGCATTTCTCCCGTTATGTGGATGGGTGAGGAGAATACAGTCCAAAGAGGTCACGTGAGTGGGACATATAGCACTGAGGGAGTGGCAGGAGTTTTCTTGTACCTCTGCCCTGCTGTACATACCTGCAGATTGGGTCTGTCACAGTGTACAAGAAACTGTAACATGGAGTTCATTTCCCTCGGCAAGGAGTGATGGGTTTGGAGGTGATGCAGCACCCCCCAACCCCCAGGGTGAATGACAGAGCTTTTCAGAGGGTGAGGTAGCTATAGGGAGAAAGGCTGAATACAGCTCAAAGCACTTACTGGGTTTTCAGAATGCTCTTTCCCTCCCCCTCCCCCAAATCAAAGAGATGATTACTAAGACATGGCATCACCCCGCGTGGACAGCGACTTTAAAAGGAACATACCTCAAAGGAGATAGGGAACTCTGAAAAATGACATTCTGATCATGTATTCATGAATAATCTCCATGTGAATAAAGGTGGCTACATCTGAGGCTGCTTTGGTGACTGCCGAGGGCCCTCTGGTAAGCTCCCGTTCAAAGGACTCATGGGTGCAGGGGAGGCAGGAAGGCATAATGATGGATGCCACCATGAGCCCTGAGGGCTGGGGACCAGATTCCACAGGCTGCACAGCCATGTGGAACATGGCCTGGACCATTTCTTGCTTATGAGGGCTATAGATTATCCCTCTCAATCTCATGTTCCCACCAACAGCCTAACAAATACTAAACACCACCCCCAAAGAGGAGTTGATTCAAAGTCTGTTCAGATGAGAGCAGCTCACGGAAACCAGAAAGGAAGTAGTGGAAGCAAAGGCAGACATATTAGCAAATGTGTTCCGGGTCTCAGAAATAGAGGCCATGAGGAGACTGGCTCCGGCCAGTGAGAGGGCGTCTGTCTCTGAGCGATGCGAGGACCCTGACTCCAGCTGACAGGAGAAACAGTTGTTTGCTTGGGGAACTTTTTGTTCTCCCCAGAATCCCTTTTTGTTTGCTCTGAGTTGATTTAATAATGATAATCATTTTGCAGCCCAAAGGGTGGAACATATATTGTGAAAAAGAAACAGCTACAGAGAAGAGGGAGATCATCAAGGCTGCTGAGCAAGAGGCTATCAGTGTTCGGGGGAGCCTCATCTCAAAATGCCAGTGCCCCCAGTGATACTTTCAGGGACCAGTCTCCATGCTTGTCGAGCCACAGAGAATAAGATGACAAACCTGGGTGCTGGAAAGCAAACACCCCCAGCAAAGCTGAAAGAGTAACTCATCTGTCTAGAGAACATAGTGTTGGCTTCTACAGAGGGCACAGAGTAGAACTTGGCTCCATTTCATTTTGTATATGTGTCCTTTTAGGTACATGTATTATGTGTGTGCATGTATGTGGTTCTAGGTACATGTGTGAGTATGTGTATCTGTGTCTTCTCCTGGGTATGTGTATGCACATGCTTATCCTTGTGGAGTTTTTTAGGTACATGTATGCATATGCCTTATCTATGTACATGTATGTTTGTGTGCATGTAGTTCTATGTACTTACATGTGTATGTGTGTACTCGTGTGAAGGCTAGTGATCTACAGCAGACGACTTTTCCAATGGCTCTTGTTCTTATGTTCTGAGATCAGATCTCTCACTGAATCTGAGGATCACCAATTGGCTGCCCAAGTGAGCTCAGTGATCTTCTCGCCTCCTTGCTGGTGCTGGTTGTAGACATGTAGAAGCATACTGGCTTTATATGTGAGCTCCGGGATTTGAACTCACGCTCCCATGCTTGCACGGTGTGTGCTTTACAGACGCATCCATCTCCACAGTTCCCCAGAGTAGTACTTTAAATGGGAGCATCTGCACATGTGCACTGCGAGGAAAACTGGATACTGAAAGTCAGTACCTCTTTGAGAGTGGGCGCGTGTGCCAAGCTCACTCCCAGCAGAACTGGATCAGTAAGAGTCCAAAAGATGTCCTCATCCCCATCTCCGTGAAATGCTGTGTTTGACTACATTGCAAAGAGGAATTAAATCCTGTAACCTGCCAAGTTGGAGTCAGGTTGTTTATCATGGATGTTCTGCATGGGTCCAGTGAAATCAGAAGCCGCCGTAGGTGACAGACAAAGCAGACCCGTAAGTCTCTGGCTTGAAGATGCCAAGAGCCAGGAGCCAGGGATGGGAGGCAGTCCGTGGAGTCGGGAAAGCAAAGGAGATTCTTATCAAGGCCTCCAGGGATACCTGAGTCCTGCTCAGATGTGATTTTATTTCAGAGAGACCCGTGTAGACCTTTAACCTCTGACCCAAGAAGCTGTGAGATAGTGAATTTGTGGTGGTTCGTTGTAGCAACAATGGGAATGGAAGCCAGGAGGCAGGGGAGTACCTTGACAGCACAGGCTTTGGGAGGTGTTAGAGACCCACAGGGCGAGCCATGGGAAGCGTTGTTTAGATAGATTGTCAGCTTTGTGGTGCTCCTCCTGTGTCAATCCAACAAAGTTGTCCCATATCCCAAACTACATGAAAGTTTTTCTTCTTATTAAAATTCATCTTATTAAAATTCATTACTGTGTTCTCATGATGCAGGCCATTTTACTTTCCCAAGACAAGTCACAACGGTAGTCCCTTCCTTTCCTCCACACATTTCTTCCAGATCTCATAACAGTGTTTATCGTTGATTTGTGCATCACACTGGGTGAGGGCAGGTCCTGACCACTGACCAAGTGTAGATCTCTCACGACTGTGAATGCGTTTTGGAGAACCGCTGGCCTTTGATTCAGTAGCATGGGGGAAGAACTGCCTTAACCAGGATGAGCAGATCGTCCACTGGAGGCCAGACAGAATAGAAAGGTGGAGGAAAGGCAAAGTCATTGGCTTTGTGAGCGGCGGTACTCAGTGTCTGTACTCTGCCTTAAGACTCTGGCACTCTTGGCTTTTAGGTGTCTTCACTCTGGGACTCTCTCCAGCAGCACTCTGTCTGCCCTCTACACACGCAGCTCTATGGCCTTCAGACTCTGTTAGGGCCAATACCACTGATCCCACTGGCTCTCGTCTTTGGACTCTGACTGAATTGTACCACTGAGTTTTGTAGTTCTGTTGTTCTCAGGTGGCCAATTGTAAGGCTGTCTACAAGCACAAGAACCAGTTTCTAGGACTGGTCTAATATTGTTAGCATTACTTTTCTGACAAAGTCTTTCTATGTTAGCCTGGCTGGGGGTTCCAGCTCCCACTGTTCCTGTCTCAGCCTGCTAAGTAGCTGAGACTACATGTACGAGATTACATCCCACTGCAGGATTCTATTGGTTTGTTTCTTTGGGATCCGAACACAGACATAAACTTGCCATTTAGAACGCTACTTTAGCTTCTTCACGGTACTTGCTGGGGTCTAGGGAGATCCATATGAAAGTTAGCTGGGGCTATGGTTCCCCAGATCAAAGGTTTCAGAGCTGGACTAAGGTTACATTGTTATTGAAGACACATCTTTGGAAGCATCTATTCCCTGGGCTTGCTTGGTTGCTAGCAACATTTCCTTGCTTACAGGCTGCAGGCTCCAGGCCCCCAGCTTCTGACTTTTGGCCCAAGGTCATACAGTACTTTTCCATCTATCTAAAACCTCCCACCTTGGCAGTTTGCCTCTTCAAAAATACCAAGCAAATGAGTTGTATATGTGTAATGGCACCAAACCCCTTACCTCTGCTGTGTTCTGATAGCCAGAAGCATGCCATAGGTCATGCCAATACGCTGGCAGAGATAGCCACACGCAATTCATCGTCCCGTTGTTATTTTATTAGTGAGTACCTACAGAGGAAACTCACCCAGGCGTAGAGCTGTTGTGTGACTACGTGTACAAGTCGGAAAATGAATGAATGTTTAGAGGGAATCCTCATCTTTTCTTATGTAAAGAGCAACCGCAGGTACAGATTTGGTCTCTGTGAGTATCAGCTGACTCATGGGATCCCTGATATTTCTTTAAGACCCAACTGCCTGCCTGCATGAGTAATAGCTGATGCTCTCCCTTTAAGACACAAGCGCCTGCCCACCTGCCTTGTCAGCCTCATTTTGTCTTTCTTCAGGACACTGTTCTGCACCTCAAGCTCACTAGGCTTTTCTGTATTATCCCCACTGCATGGAAACTGCCTCAGATGCATCCCCAGCCGGGCCTCTTCACAGCTCTCAGGCCTCTCTCATCCCTGCGTAGACTGACCCATCACAGGCTTTTCTGTGTCTCAGGTCCCCCAGAGAACTTACTCAAAGGGGCTGTTTTCCAGTCTGAGTCAGTAGATCTGAGGTGGAACCTGGAAAGGTGTATTTCGAACAGTCTTCTGAGACTACACTCTGAGAGGGGCTGGTCTATCACGTGATCCTCTTATGTCCTCTGTGCCTGTGACGGCTATTCTTGGTTGTCAGATTGACCACACCTTGAATTAACTAAAAAACCCAAGTGGTTGTTGGGTGCATGCATGAGAGATTTTTCTTAATTCCATCATTTGATGTGGGAAGATCAGACTTTTAATCCAGATCTTTTGAGGTGGGAAGATCCACCTTTAACCTGGGCCACATCTTCTGCTGGCAGCCGACATGAAAGGCACAGAAGGAGGAAGCGTTTGCTCTTTGACTGCTTGCCCTCACGCTTGACACATTGGTATTGGAGCCAACTGTTTTGGGTTTCTAACAAATACTCAGAACCAAATGTGACATCCAGACTCATTGACTAACAATTACTGGATTCAGCCATCGTTGGACTAGCTGAACGAGAGCCTGCAAGCCTTACTTTCTCCCTCTCTGTCTCCCCATCACTCCCACTCCCCCGACCCCCTCATTCTGTCAGTCCTGTTTCTCTAGAGGACCCTGACTAATATGTACCTCACTCCTCTTGTCAATGGTTTTCTATGATTTGCTTATTTCCTTACTTATTATTCATTATGATGCCTAACTTGGCACAGCAGTGCCTGGCATGAGCATTTGGTTTATTGGTTGGGTCAGCAAATGAATGGGTTGGAATTATGGATAGAGATTCTATTGGGGTCCGTGTTATCTTTTGTAGCTGAATCGGAGGATCCAGTTTCATATATGATTTCATAAAACGATATTAAGAATTTTCCATAAAATGTGTACATTAAGCTCTACATTACAGTAACTAGGAATAACATCTACAGATACATGAACATAACACTGGGTTGCCGGGCTACTCATCTGAGGTCAAGTGTAACATTAAACATGTTAATTTGCTAAGTTACACATAGAATATTTCAAGGGAATCTTAAGCTTAATACATTTTAAGAAGAATAGGCTATAATTTGATCTGAAAAAAAATGTATTTTTTTTTCTTGATTTGCACTCTTTCTCTTTCCTTTTCTTCCACGGATTATGTTCTTGCCCCACGTGTGGATTGGCTGCACAGCTAGCCTTATACCCATGGGGTATCTCTATCAGTTCCCTTCATTCTTTTATAACTGAAACTTCTGCTAACACTTTCATCACCAATTACTCGTGACACCTGTGGCTACCACACGCAGAAGGGAAATCTTTCTAAATGAGCAGTCTGTTAATGAGAGAGAGAGACTCTGCTAAGCGTATGACATCTGCCTTCCAAAGCGAAGTGTGCATAACACACATTTATTCCTTAAATCTCTGAAATTTGCTTTCACAGTTAGAAGGAAAGGGCTGTTACTTAGGCCGTGCATACATATCAACACATAAAGTGGCCTTGAGCTCTTTCATTTCTGTCCCAGAAATTCAGGTATCAGCTCACTTTGATAGACCCAGAGCTTGGCTCAATCTTATGCTGAAGATTTCCTGTTATCAGACAAAATGCAAACACTTATTCTCCAAACAAATAAATTTCATCGCGTAGCCACTGCTTATTGACTGCCTCATCTCAGGAGGGGTAGCCTTGGATTGGCTAAATTCTAAATGAAGTAGATCATAGGCGTTACAGTTCGAAATAGCTCCTCTCTGGTCATTACTCTTAAGTCCCCTCTTTTCAGTGATAAGAATATTGGCATATTGATAAGTAAAGCTATTCTCTCAAGGTCACATGAAAAGACAGCGTCAGAAGTCAGCCTCCTCCCTTAGTTCCCCCTTTTGCTGCAAGGTGACCCACAGAAAACCCCTTGCCTGAAACACCCATGGTTTTAAAATAGCGTTAACATGGTGTTCGGACTTCTAATGGACTGAACTGATCTCCAAAATGTATACATTAAACTTCTAGCCTTCATTAAGACTGTCTTTGGAGACAGGAGCTCTAAGAAGATAAATATGGTAAAATGGAAATCATACAGGAAGCCCCAATCCCATAGGTCTGTTGTCCTTACAAAACGATGAAGATGGATTAAGGATCTCAGGGTAGAAAAAAATAAAAAACAACCTTGAGACCCCAGTAGGTGGCATTCGTTCCTCTGCAGGCCAAGGAGAAGGTGGACTTGCCAACAGCTCCACTTTGAACGTCCACACTCCAGAACCTTTCCATTGTTTCAGTAACCTTGCTGGTTGCATTTTGTCATAGCCTCACCAGCAGACCATACTGGGCTATACCTGGAAAGAGCTTCAGAAATGAGCTCATTGGTTATTTTTTTGTCTCTAAAAGCCAGAGATGAAGCCAACCTGTCCCACAGATAGTGAGATTATTTCTTTAGATTATGTCTCTCAATCATTCTGTAATGAGATTGTACTTGGCTGACACTAACATTATGAGTTAAGGTGAGACTCAACAGGTTGTATCTTGGTACCTCTGCCTCCTTCAGCTTTCTCCAATCTTGATTTAGTTGTAAAGTTGTAATATTACTTTAGAAAGACAAGAAGGCACAGGCACATAAGGACACAAGACTATTTTTGTCAACGAAAACCCCCATAGGTGTCGGTGAATGTTGATTTGGAAGATGACTATCAGCTTCAGCAATGCATTATGTAAAACACCAAATAGTAAATTGGTAACATTATCCCTTTCACGGCCTCCAAGTCAGGAGCAGCCCATGCTTTGGTCTATGAGGAACTGGCCAGACTTTATATGATGGGAGAGGATTTGAGAAGCACATGAGCTGATTGCAGTCTTCCCTCCCTGATGTGAGAAGAACATATAAACAGCAGAGGCTATCTCAGTCTGGTTCCCTGTTCCATGGGATGTCCAAATCTCTGCCTTGGCTTTACATGTTCCTCTGCTTATCTGTCCCATCCAAACCACCCAGAAAAATGTCATAAGGCCTTCTTCTACTCACAGGACTCTTCCCTAATATCTGCCAGGATTTTTGTTTTGTTTGCTTGGGTTTTGGTTTTGGCTCAAGTCAGGGCTTCTGTGTGTAACCAGCCCTGACTGTCCTGGACTTGATTTGTAGACTAAGCTGGCCTCAAACTCACAGAGATTTGCTGCCTCTGCCTCCCTAGGGCTGGGATTAAGGGCATGCACCACAATGCCTGGCTATCTGCCAAGTCTGTAAAGTTCCTCTTGAGTCCCCTTTCATCTGAGAACTCGGGAAGACTCCATCATGCTGATTTTTGCTAGACTGTTTTTGAAATCAGCATCAATACAAGAGTAGCATCCTCTTAGACATTCTCAGACCCACAGTTGCCTGTTTCAAAGACTCTACAGTGCTGGTGGGTACACAGAGGCAGTCTTGCCTAGAACAGTGGTCATACTTAGAAGCAGCTAGAACTAAATTGAAATTTCATTGGCGTCATGCATGTGTTGGGTGACTTGGGCGGTCACCGAGTCTTCCTAAGGCTTAATGGTTTCATCTGTGAGCAAGGGTAATGAATGGGAACTCCTTTTTGCTGTCCTTGGTAGAACAGAGGGGTTCTCTATGGTTCTTGTCTTTCAGGGATATCAATTTCCCCTCTGCTACCTCTAATACCATCATATTAGAGGTAGCATATACTACATGTAGTCTTGTTAAGTTTCTAAAGCACTCATCTTTTGTTGTCTGTGATCTCAGACTTCTCCCCTTGGGGAAATGATTCTTGAAGGTTCTCTGAGGGTTGGGATTATGTTGGCCATATTTATTATACAAGAACAACCCAAGGCATCTGGGAAACTTCAGGTCCCAGGAAGGCTGGCACTTTGCCTATTTTTTTTTTTTTACAAAAGCAAGGGGGAGACCAGTAGCAGTGGGAAGGAATGAAGAGAGCTAAGATGCTATAAGACTGCCTTCAGCAGGGTCTCAGTCTGGCCCACACCTACCATTTCTTGAGTTAGTATTTGATCAAGAGCTAGTGCAGGACAATCAACTGGATGGAAGTCAGAAACAAGTCTTATGGACGGTTGTCACCATAAGTCAGTTGGGTGACATCATACTTTTAGGAAGTCAGTTTAACAAGATGCCAAGAAGAAATGCATACATCAGAGCCTTTAGGAAGAAGGGGAACCATCCAGGCTCCAGCTAAGACTCCAGGATCCAGGAACAAGTCTTGTTTTTGAGGAAACAGAAGCAGCAGCTTTAGCCAACGGGATAAAGACCAGAAAAGTCTCGAGCCCAGAGGCCAGATGTGAGCCTGGACTCTCAGAAGGCAGAACAGACAGTAGAACCATGGTAACAAGACCAGGTTCAGATCTCACCAGCTGGTCACCTGGGCCCTGTTCTCTTCCTTCTGCCTCTGTCCCTTCAAAATCAATGGGCCACCTGGTAACCTTGGCCTGAAGCAACAGCCAGGGTAACAGGCTCTGGTCCCGGGAATGCTTCAAGCTTCCCCCTCACTTCCCTCTTTGTTCTGGGTCTACATTTCTGGCAGCTCCAGCTCTTCATATATGTTGCTCCTTATTTCTGACTACTTTATTCAATAAATTGTCCCTTAAGGTTCAGCTCTTTGTGTGTTCGCTCTCAGTCATGACTTCATTCTGCAGACATGAACTTAGCTTGAATCAGAGCATGTAATGCTTGAATAAAGGCCCTGCAGCCTCGTCCGAAGGACCACACCTTCTCATTCATAGCTGGCCTCGGGACTGACCAAAGCTTGCCCTGCTTTAGGCTGTCCAGGACTGGACAGAGGCTGAGAGGGACACTGGGAATGTATCAGTGACCTCATCAGGAAGAGCCAGGTCACCAGTGACAGATATTTCTCTATTCATCTGTTGGGAGACACAATGAACTGAAGAACATCCTGCCCTCGAGAGTGGGGGATTTAATGTTCAACTAGAGGCTCTTGCCTTGGCTAGCTTACTTAGTACCTAAAAGGCACCATCTGCTTGACTCCCTATGTCCACCTGCTCACTGGGAAAACAGTATACTCTCCCATTAGGCCAATTCTCACACAGGCAAGGATTTGAAATGCCAAGAATTCTTCCCAATATCTGTTGAAAGGATCAAAAGTTTACATTATTTGGAAATATATTTTCTAATTTATCCCTTAGTTACTTTTGGAAAAGTTTCCAACACTTCCTTTGGCATGATTTCTCAATCAAGAAAGGGAAGATGGCTCTGTTGGTAACCCATGATAAGCACTAATAATAAGCTCCTACTGTTGTTAACTTGAAGCTAAGGTTGGCTGATCACTCAGGGGGCCAGAGTAAATGAGGGTTATACAATCATAAAGGGCAGAATAATTTCAAAATAATTGTTCCATACAGCAGCATGAAAAGAACCACTCCCTATGAGTTTGTACTGCAAACAGCTACTTTTGTGTTTCCTAAAAGGCTAGCCACATTTACCAAGCACGGGGCTTCTGGTACCCTTGAAAGGTATCTCAACTCTTTGCCTCCAAATTTGTATGGAAGGAAAGGGGACTGACTCTTCAAAACCTCCAGTGTCTCCTATTGTACATAGCTCGGATGAGGATGCCTCAAACTAGCAGAATACTTTCTGGTTTTCTCCCAATAACTTCCCAGTCTCTCCTTCCACTCTCTTAGGAGTAATGCCTGTGAATATCTACTCACTGAAACCTAAAAGTTAGGTCAGCACCCCCACAATAAGGCAAGTATCCTCACCTTGCACGTAAGCTCATTTCAACATATCTATGCAAACAGTAAGAGTTACTTAGGTGAGAAGTTCTGAGACAATGAATATTATAAAACATTTGCACCAAGAAAACCTATTCCCTGGGGCAGAAAGTCAGCTACTCAGGAAACCTTCCCCAAACTGTAGGCTTGCATGGGGACTTTTAATGACTGCTTCTCTCTGGGACTCTCAGAAAGCTGACCGGCTTTACACCAGCCTTCCCATAATCTTCTCACCCACCCCAGTTCTAAACTTTTTAAAAAATATGATCTTTTTTTCCTTATTAGATATTCTTTACATTTCAAATGTTATCATCTTTCCTGGTTTCCCCTCCAAAATCCATTTATCCCCTCCCACCTCCCCCTGCTCACCAACCCACCCACTCCCACTTTCTGGCCTTGGTATTCCCCCACACTGGGGAATAGAACCTTCACAGGACCAAGGGCCTCTCCTTTCATTGATGACCGACTAGGCCATCCTCTGCTACATATGCAGCTGGAGCCATGAGTTCCACCATGTATTTTCTTTGATTGGTAATTTAATCCCAGGGAGATCTGGGGTTCCTGGCTAGTTCATATTGTTGTTTCTCCTATGAGGCTGTAAACCCCTTCATCTCCTTGGGTACTTTCTCTAGATCCTCCATTGGGGACCCTGTGCTCCGTCCAATGGATGACTGTGAGCATCCACTTCTGTATTTGCCAGACACTAGCAGAGCCTCGAAGGAGACAGCTATATCAGGCTCCTGTCAGCAGGCTCTTTTTGGCATCCACAATAGTGTCTGGGTTTGGTGGTTTTTTATAGGATGGTTCCCCAAGTAAGACAGTCTCTGGATGGTGATTCCTTCAGTCTCTGCTCCATACTTTGTTTCTGTAACTCCTTCCATGGGTATTTTGTTCTTCCTTCTAAGAAGGATTGGAGTATCCACACTTTGATCTTCCTTCTTCTTGAGTTTCATATGTTTTGCAAATTGTATCTTCGGTATTCCTAGCTTCTGGGCTAATATCCACTTATCAGTGAGTGCATATCATGTGTGTTCTTTTGTGATTGGGTTACCTCACTTAGGATTATATCCTCCAGATCCATCCATTTGCCTAAGAATTTTATAAATTCATTGTTTTTAATAGCTGTGTAGTACTCCATTGTGCAAATGTACCACATTTTTCTGTATCTATTCCTCTGTTGAGGGACATCTGGGTTCTTTCCAGCTTCTGGCTATTATAAATAAGGCTGCTATGAACATAGTGGAGCATGTATCCTTATTACATGTTAGAGTATTTTCTGGGTATATGTGGTATTGCTGAATCCTCTGGTAGTACTATGTCCATTTTTTTTTTTTTTTTTGAGGAACTGCCAAACTGATTTCCATAGTGGTTGTACCAGCTTGCAATCCCACGAGCAGTGGAGATTTCTCCACATCCTCACCAGCATCTGCTATCACTTGAGTTTTTTATCTTAGCCATTCTGACTGGTGTGAGGTGGAATCTCAGGGTTGTTTTGATTTGCATTTCCCTGATGACTAAGGATGTTGAACTTTTTTTTTTTTAGGTGCTTCTCAGCCATTTGGTATTCCTCAATTGAGAATTCTTTGTTTAACTCTGTACCTCATATTTTAAAATAGGGTTGTTCATTTCTCTGGAGTCTAAATTCTTGAGTTCTTTGTATATATTGGATCCCAATCCTAGACTTAAACTACAACCTGCTAAAATATTTCAGGAGTGTTTAAGACCTCATGTGCTTCAAGGGTCCTGACTACCTCCTTCTTATAGAGCACACAAGAGTGTCTACTCTTTACAGGGATGGTGGATAGATCTTCATGCACTGCCCAGACACTATGATCTGCATACGCTACGTTGCCTGCTGTTGCTAATCCTGGGGCCTACCCTAATTCTTAGAGTTCTTGCCTCATTTTTTTTTTATTGCAGGATAACAAGTATCTTGACTGTAATCTATTAATTGAATAATTGAATAAACTTGTTTCCCTCCAGCGCAAGCATACTGTTTGCACACAGTGTCATCCCAGGCCCTCTAGCTATGGAAGGCCTGCCAGATATGTTTATTAAACCCCCTGTGCTTGGAAAGAACACAGAAAGCTGTCATCTAGAGCGATACAAAAGTGCCTATCTCAGCTGGAGATCTCGCTGTTATGAATAAAGGAAGAGTTTGTGGTACAGTTTCGAGATGTAAAGAGAAAAAGCTTCCCCACAGTGCAAATGTGTTGTAACCCTCGGGCGAGAGAAAAAAAATATTGAATTGTTGCTGGCAGTACAATGTAATTACTGAGTTAGCAGTGGCTACGTTTCTAAGCTTCTTAAGGTAGAAATCACATTAATTTGGCCTTCTCCAAAGGACATTCCAGGTTGTTAAATTGAACTGTTGAAACATTTCTCACTAATGAACCTGGCCAATGAACAGCCATTTTCACATAAGTCAAATGTTGGACAAGTTGGCAGCAAATGGGGAGATGTGCTATGAGGAAGGCTTTGTTAGTGTGCAGCCGTACTGCCTTAGGATGTGTATTCCAGTCCCCGCTGTTCAGACATATGACCCAGGCTGTAAAAGAGTGGGAGACAGGAGAGCGACCACAGTACTGTACTCAGAAGTTAAGCAAGACCTGGTGTCTCACTGGAGCTCAGAGCCGTTCATGGTACACACCCAATCATTCCAAGATGCTGTCTGTTGAACAAATGGATAATTAGCTCTTGACAAATGGGTGGTGTTTTTTTGTGTGTGCCTTCACCAGTTCCTTAGAGCCTCAGACATTTCTCAGGGTCATAGCAGACCCTGGCCCTGAAGGATATCACTACTGCCAGGCAGGAAAGATGCCAGTGGATCCTGTCACCCAAACTCAGAAGCTGGGTGACCCTGCGGTAGTCAACCAACTGCTTCCTACAACTCTGTGTCACTGCAAAGGGCCCTCACCGAGGTGCCAGTATGGCAGAAGTATCCATGCTTCCTAAATAGTGACCCCAAGGCTGCAGGTGTTTGGTAGGTTCTGTTTTCTGGAACTGGAAGGATGTTTTTCATGATTAAGAGTGTTTGCTGTACACTGTTCTGGGTGGAGTCAGGATAATGTGCATCAACAAAGGACATGGTTGAGTGATAGAGACAGAGGGTCCCTTAGATGATTCTGTTGCTGTACAGGACCCCAGAGAAGTGCACTGTAGTGGAAGGAGGGAGATACAGTGGAGAGGGAGGGCCTTGAAGCCTGACAGGACTGGACTCAATTCACCCAGACTTGTAGACACAAGCAGGTCTTAATCTCTCTGTAGCAATTTCAACATCTATAAGCCAAGTTTAAAATGTTTCATTTGTAAGGATTAGACACAGTGTTTCAAAAAAGGCTAGAATTCTATGTGGCAATCTGCAGACTGATACATTTCACTACTAATTTTTTTTAAGGTTGGTCTAAAAAAATCAGTCAATTAGGACATTTTAAAAATTATTATTATTGGTCTTTGTTTTGAAGGGGCCTCCTTGGGCTTGCAATTTGGGGCTCAGCAGAGGTGCTGCCTTGTATGGAGAAATCAGGACCTCGCTTTCCAACCTCTTTCTCTCTCCTTTTTTACATTTAACACATGTATCCATTAGCAGATGTTGTGCTCCAAAGCCAGGTGGCTATACCTGGATGCACAGCAAAGATTTCCCAGGCCTTTGGTGCTAGGCTGTCCACCTGTTTTCTAACACACCTCTATAGCTTAGAAACAAAACAGGAATTCTTAGTGAAAGATCTTCAGAACATGGGGTTTTTATCACCACTTGTAGAGTAGAGGCTTCTTGGCTGGGTTGAGGGTGTGTCTCTTACATTCAAAATTGTCTTGTTGGCAGGAAGAGAGATGTGGAATTTAGAGATGCACGGAGAGAAAGAATGGCAAAGGAATAGACATTTCATCTATGAAGTTAACTTCTTAAGAATTTCAGAAATTAGACTTTCCACAGTCAGTCAATCTTCCTTTGTTGCTGTTATTAAGATAGTCTTATGTAGCACAGGCTAGCTCTAATCTCACCACACAGCCAAGTATGATCTTGAACTTCTGAACCTCTTGCCTCTTCGTCCTGAGTGCTAGGATTACAGATTTATGGCAGTATGCCCAGTTTGATGTAGCTCTGAGGACTGAATCCAGGGCTTTCTGCAATGATGGACAGGCACTCTACCGACGACGCCACATCTTTCAAAGCGAGAGAGATGTCTAAAACTCTGCTTTTGACCAGTCCAAGACTTAGGTGTCCTTGAAAGTACTTCCTAAATTGTATTAATGACTACCTCTACTTGGCAAGCAATGTACAGTCATGACCTGTTTATGAAGTGCAATGGGAATCTATAGGGGAATGGAATGAGTGTGCTATAGAGTTTCATAGAAGTCACCATAATCACTTAGCTCATGATGTCTGACGTTCTTACCACCTCGGTCAGAGCAGAGATAAGTTCTTCCTCCTTGTATCTTGCCAATTGGCCAAAGCTCCCAGCATGCTTTGTAGCACTTCATGTAACCGTAGTCCTTTCTCCAGGGAACAAAAGCTGGGGGAATTGTGTGATGCACGTGGTATTATTTGCATGGCCTAATAAAGCTATCTTGCTACAGATGTAACCTTCGATAATTTATTGATGTAAAAGTGGCCTCAGGTACCAGGTTTTTTGGCAGCTGTTACACTGTCAGAGTACACTGTAGAACATGGGATCCATGAATATTTTATGTAGAGAAGAAATGGAAAATACAGCTTTCAATATATCAGTTCCCAGTCCTGATCTTCATTACTGAAATATGAATCGAATCCCATCTTTGAATTTGATCGACCCAAACTGTGCAAACTGAGCACTGCCCAAATTAGATTTCAGCAGAGAACTGATTGGAACCCTAATTTTTGTCTAGCTTGTCAGTTGCTTAGGACAGCTTGGCCTGTAAGGGTGGGTTAGTGACTTCTGTGTAGGTAGAAGCTATAGTCTTTGCTGCTGAAGGCCTGGCCTGGCCTGGCCCTTCACTTTTACCATCCTGCAAGTTTGCTGTATGATGGTCTGTTTAAGCTTCTTAGTAGTTTTGGAACAGTGGGAGGCCATCCCTCTGCCAAATACTTCTCCATTGTTGGGTTATTAAAATATGAGTTGAGAGGTTGACCCTTTTAGAAAGAAACACTTAAAAAATAATTTAAAAAATTGTGGGATTGGCATGGACAGTACTTTAAGTGTTGTGGTTCTGATCTCCTGGCCACAGACAACACTGAGAGGCAGCTCTTCATGTGTCCAGGGCTCACTGTTTCACCACTTGGAGGTCCGTGGTCATGTGATTTGGACCCCTGAGAACTGTAGAATGCAGAAGTGTTGGATATCTGCGGAGTGCTTGCAAGCTATTGCTTTTGGTGTTTGTTTGTATGTTTTGGCTTTCCAAACCCGCACAGGGAACCACTGAGTACTACTCACTCTGAGCCCCTGCCTGGCGCAGGGATTGGCCACTCTTCTCAGGTGAGCCTGCCAGGTAAGGGCTTCATTCCTATCTCAGTTGCTTTGCTTCCTGCTTTCAGTACATTAGGATGCCTTTTTTGCATATGGGAGTTTGCATTTTAACCTGCCTTGAATCCCGTCCTGTCTGATGAACGCCTGACTCAGCCTATCTATATCTTTAATTGATACTCTCTTCAACTCTGTGCTAAATTGCAATTCCCCAATCTCCCTGGGAGACAGACAGTTCAATCAATGTACAAGTTACTCTACTTATTTTAAATAAATGCCTTTCAGATTTAGTAAACACCATTAGAGGAAACATGGATGGTTTAAAATAAGGTAACTGATTTGTATTTCTCCAAATGAAACTCCTAAACACGCTTAAGTAAAGACATACTTATATGAGCCCCAGAAAATTGCTTTTTGTGTGAAGTGTGTCTTAGCTTTCAGAACCATGTAGTTGAGCGAGATGCCTTTAGCAACAATAGACAGGTGGGCCTGTGCTGGTAGCTGTTAAATTTTCTGGTACTGTGTGTAAAGTTCTAAATTTAGGCTGCCAAGATAGTCCTCCTCTTCTGATACTATATCTGGCATGTAGCTATCACACACTTAGTTAATATGACACTTAACGTTCAAGAACTAAGGGTTTTAGCTTTTATTCTTTTGGAACATGTATGTTAAGGGGATGCCAGATAATCACTGAGTATAGTGGATAATTCTAAAGGGTTTTTTGTTCAACTTCTAGAGCTTCGTAACTGGTAGCTATAGATGAGAACTGGTCTCCATCTCATTTCTGAGTGATTTAATGCCTGGTGACAGATGCTTCAAAAAGAAAAGGGGACACATTCACTGAGCTGAACTCTACTCAAGGCAATGGGGCGTCTCCTTAGTACAGGGCTCCTTCTATCATTAGGCTGCTTGAACTCATTGTCTGGACATGGGTATCTACCACAATAAATCCACCAAGCTCTTTTGGTTTCTTCCTTGGCTGGTCCTTCCTCTTGGTGGCCCACTCTCCGGTAAGCCTGGTCATTGGCTCCTTAGCCCTGCAAGGCTGAATCCTGGCTTCCATGGATCTCATAATTTTTCTATCTCTCAGAAGAATGCAGTGTCTGAGGGTGAGGACCCTGAGGCAATACTACATTTATTTGAATACACAAACTCTTAAATCAGACAAAAGTTGATCTGAGTCCTGACAGAAACAGTTACTAACCTTACCTTGAGTAAGATAGGCCTTGCTTCTGGGCCCTGTACTTCATGGGATAATAGTGAAAATGAGTCCTCTTGTTCTCCCCATTTTTCTCTGTTGTGACCTGGGACGGAGTCTAAGATTCTCCTTGTGCTGAACAAATTCTCTGCCACTAAGCCACACCCTCCAGTCATGGATTATGAGACAGAGTCTCAGTTGTTGCCCAGACTATCCTTGAATTTGCCATCCTTCAACCACTCTATATGAGTTCTACCATACTCAGAAATAAAGACTGCATGAGTTGTTTGGAAGATCAACTATGTCATGAGCAGAAAGCCTCAAGACAATCCTGAGTAAATCTGCAGTAAAGGGACAGACACTCTAGTTTGGGTCCACCACAGTTCCTACTGTAGCAACACATTCACATGTAGCTTATCTCAGAGAGCTCGAAAGAAGCAGCCTGCTGGACCAGCTTTACCATCCAGATCCACCCTTGCATTTTAGAGGGTCCAGTTCATCCCTTGTCTTTTCCTATGCTGCTATTCAGTTAATCATGCTGATTTAGTCCTAAAACCCCAAAGGCAATCTCAATAGCTGCCAACATTCCTCAGTGCTAATTAGCACAAGAGGGATGAGCCTGCATCTAGATACTACTACAGTTGGTTGGTCACAGATGTAACACTTGTCTGAGGCACAAAGGGACATGCCAGTCACCTAATTGTCCTTATGGATGGCACCTGACCACAAGTGCTGAGAGACTGGTGTGGTGCTTTGAAGGACATGTCCCTTATGGTCTTCAGCCTTTGAACACTCCACTCCCAGTTGAGGGTGTTGATTGGGTCAGTGTATGTATGGCCTTGTTGAAGAAAGTTTGTCACTGGGGACTGGGCTGTGAAGTTCAAACAGCCTAAACCATAGCCAGTGTGCTCTCTCTGTTTCCTGCTTACAATTCAAGATGGGCTCCCGCAGCCCACCACCTGTTCTCCACCATGACAGACTCTAGCCCTCTGGAACTATAAACCCAAATGAACTCTTTCTTCTAGAATGTGCCTTGGTCATGATGTTTTCTTACAGCAGCAATAAAGTAACTAATACAACTGGGAGCTATAATTTAAACAAGATTTTAAAGAATGTTTCTTTATGTTTATGTGTGTGCGTGCATATGCATACAGCTACCTATGGAGGCTAGAAGAGGCTGATGGATTCTAGAAACCTGGAGTCACAGGAGGTTGCGAGCCACCAGGTAAAGGTATTTGAAGCCTGAATCAGGTCTTCTGGAAGAGCAGTATGTGCTCATAACGGCAGAGTCATCTCCCCAGCTAGGCAGGCCCTGCTGGGTGTAGAGACATGACCACACCTTTCTGTTAAAGGCAAAGAGAGTAGCTTGGAGTCACATCCACTGTGACATTACTAGTGGAAGACAGAATAAGAAATGCAGGTTTGCTAGCTACTGAACTATGAAGTTGCCTACACCTCACTTTGCCATCTGTGTCATGGAAATGATCCCTCTCCTCTCCTCTCCTCTCCTCTCCTCTCCTCTCCTCTCCTCTCTCAGAGATGTGGGGAATCCCAGGAAGGAAGGATAGCCCACTGCACAGTGAATCTTGGGACAGTCAGTGAGTTCTGTTCAGGAAAGTGATTCAGGTCAGAACATCAACCCTCTTGAACAGAATGACTGATCAGTGTAAATAATCATAACATATAAACTACTAACATATATATATATTTTTCTTTTATTTTTGAGACAGAGATTCACGTAGCCCAGGCTAGCTCTGTACTTGCTGTATAGCTTAGACTGGTAGGATTGCAGGAGTGGGCTCCCACTTATAAGGACAAAATAAGAATGATTACCTACACAGCAGCACAGGAAAAGACAACAGAGAGCCTCCTATAACAAGCATGGTGGATCTGGTCGGTAAATCCAGCAGGCCTGCCTTATGTGACACTAGGTATCAAACACAGGACTTCATCTGTGCTGGGCAAGTACTTTGCCAATTGAACTGCATTTCTGACCAAATGCTGGTAACTAACATCCATTCAAGGTGCTAGGGACAAATGATGACTTTCTGGATCCAAAGGTGAGGCATTTATTGTAAGTATCCTTTTATAGACTAATAGTTAATTTTTCCATTTTAATTCTCTTTTTAATAACATTTTAGATTCTAATTACTTCTAAAAAACTATCAAACTCACTAATACTTGTTTTAAAGGTATCTTTCCCAAAAGAAAATTTCTCCCAAGAAACATGGGGTGATTTCCCTTTTTAACTCCATATGACAAGATATTATCCTTCTCTTCCATGTACAGATTAGTCACCATGGTCACCATTGCCGGGTTTGCCTTTTTGTAGCCTTTCTCTGGGCCACCCAATCCCTTTGCTCTTGTGAGATAGACATATAACCCTTATCAGACCAACATGCTGCAGCAAAGCTCACATTTGGGTTTGTCTACTGGTTCACTGGAAAAAAACATTAAGGTGGAAATGATTATTTAGAAGCAGGGGAGGTAAGGAGACCTCAGTGAAGAAATTGCCTCCAATTACACACTGTCCTCCCAATGGCCAGATTAGTTAATTTTCTCCTTACTGTAACCAGACGCCTCAGTGACTCATAGAGGGAAGAATTGACCTTGGTTTCTGGTTTCAGAGAGTGAAGCCCATCATCTGGTTGAAGACATGGAGGAATTTCTGAAAGTGGAAATGTACAGCTGAAATTTGCTCTATCTCAATGGCCCTAGTGACCAGAAGAGGCTAGAACTAGTGTCCAGTGGCTACACTGTAATCCATAAGTCCCATCCTCATGGCCCTAAGTTGGTCAGATAGGTCCATGTCCCAAAAGTTCCAAGACTTCCAAGAACAGTGCTACCAGATGAGACCAAGTGTCTAAACACTGCAGGAGTGTCCATATTCAACTCTAGCAGAGACCATGAGAAGAAACTTGAGTAAGACCCAAGCCTACTGTATTGGTGCTTCCTGGCACAGGAGGTGAGAAAGGGACTCACAACCTCCATTATTGCTAGACACAAACCCCTTTTTGAAACTTCAGGTTGCTCTTCCGGGCAGGCATTATTTGTAGTAGATTGATACCTTTGAAGTACTCAGGAAATAAGGAGGTCACCTGGCTGACTAAAATCCTATGATGTCCTTAATTAAAGGAAACACACCTTTTAATAGATGTGGGATATAACATTAAAACAGGAAAAAATATATTAAAATATAATCTGAATTTGTAGAAAATTCCACTAAGTGTTTTTGTACATTTCTGTCTACATAAACCAAAAAAAAAAAAAAAAAAAAAAAAAAGAGTAATCCTTGCATTAGGGAGGTAAACTGGGCTCAAAAGGAGACCTTGTTTCAAAACAAGTGTGTGTGTGTGTGTGGGGGGGGTGTATGACAGAGAGACAGAGACAGAGAGACAAAGACAGAGAGAGACAGAGACAGAAATAGACAGAGGGAAGGAGAAAAAAGGGGAGGGAGGGAACAAAAGAATAGGGGATGGGAAGAGAGTGGTGGGGAAAGAGATATTTCATTCACAAAACATCTTTTATTTTTGCTTAGTAGCGATGTTATCCGTCAGAACCTGAATTTTAAACACAATGAAAGGAAACTGTGACTTAAGTGAACTGTGGGTAATGGGTTGCAGTTTTATATCAAGGGACCTTCCTAATTCTAATACCCCTTGATCTCGGGGGGAGTGAAAAATATTGGAGTGGTGAGAATTTTAAGCCCCATTGAACTGGAGTTGCATGCTTATTCATTCAACTAGTATGTATGATCTTGGGCTTACAGCGATTCTTTAAATCCAGGAGGGGCTAGTTGAGCTAGTGTAGAACCACGTTTTGCCTATTTCAGCAAATTGTCCACAAAGAACTGAAGGATGCTATGTTTGTTTCTTCCCTTGGATGAATATCATATTGATCTCAACACCCAAGTAATGAGTTTAGGGTTTCTTTGGAATCTAGTCTGGTACCTACTGCAGCCATCAAGAAAACCAATGATCTGAGTGGTTCAAGGACTTGCTTGAAGAGGCAGAGCTGGCCAGTGAGTGGGAAAGCGCATTGAGAAATGTTATGAGCATCACAGTGCTCACACTAGGGTTCCTATCAGTGCAATGGAATGAGAGTATGAACATGTGCACTCTAAACAAATATGATTGGCAAAGGAAGACACCAATGAGAAGACAGCAAGTAAACAAGGGCGTCGAAACTGATTGGTAAACAGGTGGAGGGTAGTCACATGGGAGTCATTACATTTCCTGAGATTCAATGTTTAAATAGACTCTGCTGAGTGAGGTACATTTTATCTTCCCTGGGAACCATCTGGGCTTTGCCTATAAACACATCCCGAGGAGAGCATGAAGGCCCTTCGGTTGAAGCTCTGCTTATCCCAGAATCTGATCAGGTCAGGTCACATCCCTTCAAAAGCAGCCTAGCACAAGTCTTTGAAAATGCCTTTTCCTATTATTAAGACGGGGGCACTGTCTTGCTGAGCCGTCTTTTCCTGCACCTGGATAAGTGTTTCATGAGTCACCTGTGCGCGACCTGCCAGAGGGAGCACTTCAGAAGGTCGCGGCCTCCTTCCCGGCTCTAAAATCCTGCTCGTTCCTGGAATGAGGGGGTATTGTTTCATTGGAAGAAAGCTAATTAGGTTAGAGGCACATTGAGGAGCTGTGTAGGAGTCTGTACACAATAAATAAAGGAGAGAAAGAATGACAAGGCGGGAGTGAGAACACAGAGTGAAAGCCATAGAAAGTTGACTCTCCACACATGAAGCTATCCAAAGAAAGCCAGAGGAAAAAATTTAATTTGCTTCTTCAGACCACAGAGCACAGATTCCCAACCTTGGTTTTGTGACACTCCAGGATGTCCCCAATTATCTCAACAAATGTCATAAAATGTTCCAAAGAATCCCTTAAGGTGAAATTAGTTTTATTTCATTTAAAAATAGATGGCCCATGGCTCTCTCAGAGCAAGGTAATCAAATGATTGATCAGCTGCCGCCAGCCCGAGAAGGCTGCAGAGATGGCTGTCAGAAACACACTGACATTTAGGAAGCAACATCTGAAATACTTATCTCGATATTTTTATCATCTAGTCCCTTGGAATTTCTTTTTTTATTTTTNCTTTTTTTATTTTTTAAAGTAGTAATAATGATGAAATTTTTGAGATGTGCACTTCATATACTAACTGGATATCCCGGAAGGAAGATGAGATCCAGGATCATGCCCCTGCCACAGAAACTGGTTCAGTCCTTCACTAAAGAAGATTCTTGGTTTCTTTTGGTCTAAAATGGGAACAGTAGCAAGTACTGACTTACCAGAGTGAGGTCATCAAATAAGATGGTGTCTGTATCACGTGTAACCTGGTGGCTGCCTTGTGCTCTCTGCTGCCTTTTCTGATGATTTCTCACATTTGCGATGGAAGAACAATCTGACACAAATCCCCCCAGTGGTGGCTCTGTGTGAGGGTGATGATGGTGACCTTGTCTGCTGACGTTTGCTCCAAGTGTGAAGAATGGGCATGTCTGTCAACCCTGAAGACCCCAACAGAGCCCGAGCAAATGTGGCACAGCGCAATTTCCCTCAAGATTGATT
This sequence comes from Mus minutoides, assembly GCA_902729485.2. Taxonomy (NCBI): domain Eukaryota; kingdom Metazoa; phylum Chordata; class Mammalia; order Rodentia; family Muridae; genus Mus; species Mus minutoides. Next base: position 2,151,437 of record LR756421.1, read on the forward strand.
CTGGGACTCAACCAGCCATGCATGTTGTATTTCTCCTATGTTTTAAAAAGGGCACATGAAACTATTCCAACTAGTTAGCTCTAAGTACCCTTCCGGGATCCAGGCATCCACAGAGGAGGATAGAGAAAGCTTTCTTCTGGACGGGAGAGTCTGAGACCATCATAGAGGACCTCCAGTAAGGACCAAAGAAACTAAGACAGGGGAGGTGGTTATGCTATCCAAAGCCACCCACTGAGCTAGGGACTGGTTCTCAGCCGGGTCCATCCTTCTCTTCTGTCTTTATAATGTTAAAGACAACACTAGGGGGAGAGCTGGATTTTACTAACCTTCACAGTTTCCCTGGTTTTATTTGCACCAAGACAGATGAATCTCAAATACCAACCTATTTTCAAAGAGAGAAATTGGTTTTCAGGGGTTGTTAGGTTTTCTGCCCAAGTGCACAGGACCTTCCCAGAAGTGGGTTGTGTTTTCTGTGAGCCTTGAAGCCAAGGCAAGTGGAAGGTTTTAATGAGACACAAGCATAAAGATAACTCATGAAAATAAGCCAAGAACTAGGCAAGGCTGGGGAATTGGACATGTATAGAACTTTGTTCAGCCTTTCTCTGAGAGCTAAGTGTGCCGAGCAGAGTCCACAGCAGCCCTTTAGCAGCACACAAAACCAGGCAAGCTAAGATGCTAATTTACAGCAAGTAAATTATTTGCTTAGGAAAAAGCATACATGTGTGGTGATGTACACGTGTGTGCAGTGCATGTTTGTGACCATGATTATGGAAGTGGGAAGCCAACCTCAAGGGCCATCCTTCAGCCGAAGTATACCGCTTCTGCTTTTGAAGGCAGCCTCTGTTTTTGTGTCTCTGCTCCCTCTTCCCAGGTACGTCTTTCCCTATACAGTGTTTTGTTTTTGTTTTTGTTTTTAAGACAGAGTCTGTCATTGGCCTGGGGTTCAAGGGTGCTCCTGATACTAAAGTCTGGATCACAAGCACACACTAGCACTCCTGGCTTTTTCTTCATGGGTTCTGTGCAAACTCCAGTCCTCATTTTTGCAAGGAACCATCTTCCAGTCTATCACTGTTTCCTGTTACCAAGTTTATTCAGGATATAAAGCTAGCTAGCTATCCAGCTCTTAGGAGAAAAACCAAACCAAACCAAACTTGAGTTCTACTTCACGCCATCTTCTTACCAAAATAATCTGATTGGACATTAATTACATCAGTGAACATTTGACTTCGTACCCCTTCCCCTTGAATCACGGAATCATAGAACTCAACTAAAGCAAAAAGTTCTGTCTCCAACACCCCAGGCAATTTCTGCTTAGCCGCACTCTGTGACAAATTAGTGTTTGAAAGACAAGAGCCGTTTTTTAAAGAGGAAAGACCATTTGAACACAGGTTTGGAGCGGGTAGGAAACCAACACAGCTACGCACCTGAAAGATGTGTTTTGTTAAATGCGGCTCTGTCCAAGAGTCGGCAATGGCACTTCCCAAGCCAGGCAGGCGGCTCGGGGGATTTGCTTCTCAGATGCTGTTTACACATCAGATAGGAGGCACAGAGAGATGGTCCAGGATTCCTAGCTGTGTTCAGTGCAAACACAGCACTTTGGGCAAAACAAACAACAGAACAAGAGGGAAAAGGGCAAGCTCTGCATACGCCACTGCCGATTCTCAGGAAAGCGCCGTGGGTAAGGAAGTACCTGGGAGGTGAGAAGGTCACTGGGGGCACCTTTGTCTACACATCTTAAAGGGGGGTGCAACAGGAACGGGAGCAAATTAACTTTTCACGGAACAAGCTGTCACCTTCCTTAATGGACAGGTGCTTGCTGGTCAAGGTGTAGCCAGGTGAAACCAGTCCCAAATATGGAGAGAAGGAAGAGGAGCGGCTTTATGGGTCCCCATCACAGGTGTACTGAAGAGCATCCTGTGGCATCACCGAGGGACCTCCGGGCGCTGAGGGGTTTGGTCTTCACAGCACGTGGAGTCTCGCGCCTTCCCCTTTAGCCTTTTGAATACTGGAAATGCTTTCGGGGGGTGGGGGTGGGGGAACAAAACTTTGGCTGTTGTTGATCTGTCTCTCAGTTCTGAAGGGTCTGAATTTTGAGCAGTATCAGGAGGCACCGTGCAGTCGTGTCTCTGAGTTCTATTTAGAGCCATTTCAGAACTTATGACACGGTTGTTGTGAGAATTAGGGGGCTCAATGTTTTTCTTCTTGCGTGTCGGGAATTAGCATATAAAATATAAGTAAAAATCACTCCTGCTTTCAGAGACTCTGGGAAAGGTGGAATTAAATCGATGAAAACAAAATGACATTTCTAACTATTTCACTAGGAAAAAAATTCAGATTGAAAAGTAGACTTTCAGTGGATCTGCTGTAGCATTTACCTTTCTCCAGAGACTCTAGACAGCTCCAGGTGTTCCACTAATCGTGCTTGTTTATTTTTATAAAAGAAAGCCTGGGTTTGAAGGTGGATTTGCTATTTATTAGCTATGACTCTGTGAAAATTACTGAGCATATGTCTTTAGATATGTAAAATGGACTTGGTAACATTAACTGCAGTAGCTCGTGGGGCTGTGGACCATCTATCTTTGCGTAGAGTATTGGAAATGTTTAGGCCACTGTGTTTAAGAGACTTTACCCTGTTTCAAGTAGCAACACTGGAAAACACTTTTGATCATAAATATGTGTCCATGGGTAATTTTCTAATCTTCTTAATATTGCCACTTTAGATTTTAATCATGTGACACAAAATATTATTAACCCTTTAAAACATGTAGACCAATAATCCATGGTACTGGTTTAGAATGTGACTGATAAAGTTACCCTCCCCCCCGAATTATGATAGTTGTCAGTATGCTTTCTGTAAGAATAGCTTGGGCAGAGGAGTGATTGGGGGAGAAAGCTGGTCCTTTGTGCAAGGACATTTGAATATGCCCTGGGTGACATCAATACTTTAAGCTGAACCATCTGAGGAACAGTTTGGTTCTACACCTCAACGAACTTTAACAAACTGCATTTTTATCCAGGCCTTATAAACTGAAGCATGTCAGGAAATTTGTCTTATTAACATCACCAAGTGACCTGAAAATACAGTATTGGAAATGAGCACACTGGTGAAAGACTGACATTAATGGCTGGTTATACTTCCCTTAAGAGCTTAATAATCCTTCATGAATGGGAAAAAAAGTCTCCTATGATGAAGAAGCGAACATTCTAGAAAGTAAACAATGTCTGACAGAAGACTCCTCCTCTGCTGGGAACTGAAAGAGACATCAGGGATGGCCTGCACGTGTCTGTCACAGGGACTCCAGGCAGGGTACAGAGACATCAGGGATGGCCTGCACGTGTCTGTCACAGGAACTCCAGGCAGGGTACAGGTCTGCTAGGTTAGGAAGACAGACATTCCCTTACACGAGCGGTGTGTTCCCATACAGGGAAAAAGCTTTTCATATAAGGTTCATGGATGCTGAGGTAAAAGACAGGAAGTAAAAACAATGGATGTTGCAGGAAGCTTGTATCTTATCTAATCTTAATGTCCAAATGCAGAGCAGTGGCAGATCTGAGGGTAACACGTGTGTCAACGTCAACATTCACAGACACTAATATTTAACACTTATACAGGGTTTGTGTCTCCTTGCTTACACCATGTGCTTCTAACTACAGTTTTCCATTTATCTGTCTTCCTGATGCCCATGCTTTCCTGAAAAGAACTGGTGGGTTTTAAAAATTTTTTTTTAATTATTTTTTCTTTATTAGATATTTTCTTCATTTACATTTCAAGTGTTATCCAGAAAGTTCCCCATACCCTCCCCCATCCCCGCCCTGCTCCCCTACCCACCCCCTCCCACATAATGGCCCTGGTGTTCCCCTGTACTGGGGCATATAAAGTCTGCAATGACCAAGGGGCCTCTCTTCCCAATAATGGCCAACTAGGCCATCTTCTTCCATATATGCAGCTAGAGACATGAGCACAGGGGGAACTAGTTAGTTCTAAATTTTTTTTTAAAGATTACAATTCTTTGAGGGGTGAGGAATAATCCCATTTCTTATAACTTCTCTTAATCTCTTTGAGATTATAATAATAAATTAAATCCTTTCCCCCTTCCTGTTCCTCCCTCCAAACCATCCCATACATCCCTCACTGTTCTGTTTCAAGCTCTTTGCCTCTTCTTCCATTTATTGTTGTTGTTGTTGGTGGTGGGGGTGGTGTTTGGTGTGTGTGTATGTGTGTGTGTGTTGTGTGTATTGTGTGTTGTGTGTGTGGATGGTGTATGTGTGTGTGGTATGTGTATGTATGATGTGTGTGTGTGGTGTGTGTGGATGGTGTGTGTGTGTGGTCTGTGTGGGTATGTGTAGTGTGTGTGAGTATGGTGTGTGTGTGGTGTGTGTGTATGGTGTGTGTGTATTATATATGTGTGGTGTGTGTGTGTGGATGGTGTGTGTTGTGTATGTGTGTTTTGTGTGTGTAGATGGTGTGTGTGTTGTGTATGTGTGTTTTATGTGTGTGTGTAGTGTGTGTGTGTGGTATGTGTGGTATGTATAGTGTGTGGGGGGGGGCTGTGTGGTATGTGTGTTTATGTGGTGTGTGTGTGTGGTGTGTGTGGTATGTATAGTGTGTGTGTGTGTGTGGTGTGTGTGGGTGGTATGTGTGGTATGTGTGTTTGTGTGGTGTGTGTGTGTGTGTGTGGTGTGTGTGGTATGTATAGTGTGTGTGGGTGGTGTGTGTGGTATGTGTGTTTGTGTGGTGTGTGTGTGTGTGTGTGGTGTGTGTGGTGTGTGTGTGGTATGTGTGTGTGTGTATTCCTAGTTATGCTCTGCTCAGTTTGTATAATGTTGCTTGTGTGTGTGTTTTCAGGGCTTTTTGGTACTGGGTAACCCACTGGTGTGCTTTTCTCTAGGAAGACCACCATGTCTCCCGCTCCCAGCATTCCTTAGTTGTCTGTAGTTCTTTGTAAGGTTGAGGCCTTAGGGCCTTCCCTGTCTACTTTAGCATTCCTCAGGCAATCGCAAGGCGAACTCCCCGACATTCTGGCTCTTAGAACCTTTCTGCCCTCACTTCTGCAATGTTCCCTGAGACTTTCTTAGGCCTCTAAGCAATCAAAGCCATGTGCTCTGTGCTGTTGTCATGTGAGAGACACATCACAACATGTTTGAGCATCAGGAACAATTGTGCACTGAGGTTATATTTGGAGACTGTCAAAAAGAGAAAGTTGCTTGGCTAGCCAAATGCTTTGAGAGGTGAGGAGCTGGGTGCTATGAGAGCATGGCTGTTCCTATCAACATGCACTGGTTTTCTCTGTTTGGGGAAGAGGTATAGGATTGAAGCTTTCATCCTCAGGTCCGCTCCTTTCCTGTGACATCTTTCCTCTTCTTCCGATACCACATACATGTCCTTGTGCAGGTGTGAGTGATACACACACATGCTCACTCACTCTCACATATGTATACATATCACTGTACACCTATACACACAAATGTGCATGTACATGCATGTGCACACACATGCGTACAGAACAAATACACACCCATATACAAATACCCTCTAGTTCAGCATGCCTTCCTTGGCATAGTGGTCAGGAGCTTCCAGGGTAGCCTTGATATCTTAAAGGCTTTATGAAATTGAAGACAAAATTTTTCACTAGGAATTTACAATTTAATAAAGTACACTTTAGGTTCTCAGCTCTTTCCCCCAGGGTATAAAGGATACCATAGGTGCTCAAATCTGTCCTCCAAGGCATAAAGTACACTGTAGGTTCTCACCTGTGTGTCCCCCAGTGTATAAAGTACACTGCAGATACTCAGCTCTGACCCTCAGGGTATACAGTACACTGTAGGTGCTCAGGTCTGTCCCCCAGGGTATAAAGTATACTGTAGGTGCTCAGGTCTGTCCTCCAGGGTATAAAGTTCACTGTGGGTACTCAGCTCTGTCCTCCAGTGTAGAAATGTGGTAAAACACAGAGTCAGGAGCTGCTTCTGGTTGTTTCAAGCTTGGGCTTGCTGACATTGGGCACTCCCATTTCCTGTCTGTCTTCTCCAGGTCAGCTGGTGGCAGGGGTTGGGAGGGGCCCCCAGATTGCCTCTCCAAGTCTGTGTTTCCATCCAGAGTTTCTCATATTATAGTATACATTATTGATTACTTGTAACTAAAAAGCAAGAATTGTGTCCCAAATGCCTAGAAAATGGAGCTACATCTCAAAGAGAGTCATAATTGGTACGAAGGGTTTCCCTTTGATTTTAAATAAAGATTGTCTTACACACACACACACACACACACACACACACTGGGGACAAAAGGTGCCTTTGTAGGCCTCTTTTTTAAGAGGCTAAAGCTGATAGTGGTATTCTGTTTCTACTTGAAAACAAGAGTGTTCTTACTTATTTACTTGCTTATACTCCAAGATATAATTCACTTTTTAAACTTAATGACAAGTCCTTAGAGTCCCCTGAAATTTCATACAGGAAACATTACTCATCATAAAATTTGAGGCCATGCATTGTAGTTTGAAGGTTGCTTTGGCTGGATCACATTGTCCTACCTCAAGCTGTTCCAACTGCCTACGGAAGACAAGGAAGGGAGGAGACTGAACGTCATGTTCCTACGTGAGGAAATCCAAGCTCAGAGAGGTCTGGGGCTGGCCACTGCCGCACAGAAACTGCCCATGGACTCTGACCTCTGATGCAGGTCCAGTCCAGTGCTAGCGCTTGGAACCAGTGAAGCACCTCAACGATGCCTTTCCCACCGAGGGGCCTAGCATAGTTGCTTTTCTATTGCTGTGACAGGGAATATGGATGTAGCAGGCAGGGATGAAGCCTCTACACTGGAACATAGCTGAGAACTCTCATCTCCATCTACAGAGGGGAGACAGAACGATAACTGGGACTGTCCTGGTGAAGAAGAGTAAGGGAAAGATCAGTTACTAGATGCTAACTTATTAGTGACGTACCTACAGCATAGACAGTACTGCCTATTTGTCAAGCATGACTTCACTTGCTCCCTGGCACTGAATGACCTGGAGAAATAGCTGAGCCTATGGGCTGTTGCTGTCGACCTCGGCAACCTGCTAACTGCCACATACACGGTCTATAAAGTCTTACTTGCCTGCCTGTCCCACCTTGTGGTTTTAGAGTATAAGATGAGACTAGGCACTGTGCTTTCAGCAGCTGGCCTGGCTTTGGTCCGCCTGTGACATTTTTGCTCTTCTGCTCTCATTGGTGTCCAGGAAATCCTGCACCCAGTGACACATGTCCTCCAGGAGGGCCACACCTCCTAATCCTTCCCAAACAGGTACACTGGGTGTGTGTGGGGGGGGACCAAGTATTCAAACCTCTGAACCCAAGTCTAAATCCTGTTACAGTTTCCTTGAGTTACATTCTCAGAAATGCCTTCCTGACAGCCTCTGTTGAGTCACATGCAAAGCTGGAGTTACTGTGAATATTTAACACATGAGATCATTTGTTCCCTTTAGAAATAATTACATCAAGTTTATTCTGAACAAGCCATTCTAAAGCAGTGGTCCTTACGCATAGGGTTCAGCTTCCTCTCAAACTGAGTTTGGACTATTCTGTGACACCTCGTGCTATTTATTGTAAGAAATGTCATGTAAAGTAGGGAGAGTTCTGTCAATGAAAGGGTTAATGAATTTAGATGATCCATTAGCTCCTTTGCAGCTCTGAGCTCTTATTATTACCGTTCAACTTTTTAAATTCACCTTACCTGGAAGAGACGCTGGTTACAGTATTGAAGTTGATAATTGACTTGCACAAATAATACTTATACACACACAATCACACATACTCATACACACAATGATACCTATACACACAATCACACACGCTCATACACACATTCACACTCTTACTTTCTCTCACACACACATACACACACACACGCATATACACACACTCATATACACATTCATACTCTCTCACATACTCTCACACACACACTCATACACACATTCACACTCTCTCACAAACTCTCTCACATACATACACACGCACACACATACTCATAAACACATTTACACTCTCACATTCTTTCTCTCACAAACACACTCATACACACATTCACACTCTCTACATGCTCTCTCTAACACACATACACACACTCATAATACATTTACACTCTCTCAATACTCTCTCTCATACACCCACATACACACATGCATACAGACACTCACACTCGATATACTGTCTCTCACACACATACACACACACACGCACACACACTCACATTCTCTCAATTCTCTCTCTCCTACACACACACACACACACACACACACACACACACACACACGCATGGCATACATGTGGTACAAATGATTTTCAGTACAGACACAGCCCATGTGAAGAGGCTGACACCAGTCATTATGAAACCATTGGACCTACATTAGTAACAACAGTAACGACTACAGTAATGATTGCAATCACTTTGGAAACATCCACTCTACTTCAAACATTGTAGGCAGTCATATGGAAGCTTGACCAGGTCTGAAGGGTAACATGGCCTTGATATGGTGCCAGGGTTGGCCACGGTATGCTGTGTATTGCACCTACAGCTCAATGGCCCACCCAAGACTTCCAAAGCTGTGCAGTTCCAGGTGAGCTAGGAAGACACACTACCACCACTCTAGTTGGGTGAGAATTTCCCACCTGCCCTGGGTGACACGGGATAAGTCACTATTGATCTAGGCTTCAGTTTCCTCCACAACAAAAAAGGAAAAGGGCAGAAAAGAAAAAGCTAGAGCATTTCTGTCTGCCTGCAACAGCCTGTGCCACTTTGATGCATACAGTTATTCTTCAATTTGCCTGAACAGGTTGCCTTCCTGTTAGCTAGACATCTCATTTCATCCTTCGTTTTTGCTTCCAAAAAACAACATAAATATTTGTTTTGTAGTGAATAAATTGGAAATTACGAATTTGCACTGGTATTGGAACCCACCTATGAAAATACATTTTCTATTTAAGTTCCATTTATTAAAGTTTAATTGCAGAGCCAACCCTGTCATTACTGGCTGATGTTCAAATGGCATTAGAGAATCAAAGCTGGGAAGTGGACGGACAAGTCCTTATTCATTTTTCTATTAGTCAGCATTGAACTTCCTGCAGATTTGAAGTTGACTAAACCAATCAGAAAGAGGGGAAAGTGGGCATCAGACAGACAATTATGTACACTGCAATTAAAATGTCTAGATGGGACTTTTGAACTCCCAACTCACCTCTCCCCTTTTAGGGAGACTTAAGGGGGAAAGAAAATCCAGATAGTAGACTGATATTAGCCAGGGAACAGACAGCACCAGGGAGCTAGGGTAAAATGCTCCGCAGAGTGTACAGACATGAAAGCAAGTAAAGGAAAGTTAAAAATTATCTGAGAGCAGGCAGGACACCTGCTAAAGCGCCTTTGCCTGTGTCACAGCTGGAAAGAAAAATGAAAGCCAAGCAAACAACTGTCCTGGAAGGCTGGGGTCGTTCTTTTGTCTTCCCACCCCCCCCCTTATGAACAATTACAGCATGCAAAAATTAGGGGGGGAAATCTCAAAGTATTAGGGTGAAATTTTCATCAGGCTCTGCATATAAATAGCAGAGGAGGGGAGCATGCTTCTTTGAAAACAAGATGAGTTTGAGCGCTCCTACGCCTGGAAGATGGTGGTAATTAATGCAGAGTGGATGACTTTGAATGAAGGATGAATAGAGGGCCGAACAATGGGTAGGTTTTCTTCTTTTCTTTTTTTCCTTCTTTTCCTTTTTTCCCCCTTTCTCTTTCTTTTCTTCTTTTTTTAGGTTAAAGCATTGAAGAGAGAAAGCTGCTGAAAGATGGTTACAGGGAGGGCTAGAACTTCAATCCGTCTTGTGTGGCTTTCCTGTGGGCTGTGGTGGGGTTTTGTTTTGTCCCTCTCCGATAACATCGGAGGTAATTTGCACCAATTTCATTTTTGTGCGTGTTCCTCAATGTTTTCCCTTTCTGCTGGATTCTTTTTTTTTTTTTTTTTTTTTAAATATTATTTTGGCAGGGCCGGCCCTTTGATGATCCTTTTGAGCAAATGGCTTGCCCAAAGTTCAGATGAAGCTAGCTCTGTCTTCTTTTTCATTTATGACATGAAGAGGATTACAGAGAATAACTTTGTTGCCCAACATCAATGGTATATCTTCAGGCTACTAGAAAGGTAGTTCTCAGAAAGTGTGTCTTCTAATAGTTTAGAACCTCCACAGGCTTCAGATAAAACAAGTATTAAACACAGAAGCTCACAAGGGTACCAAGGAAGGTTAAACTCACGCAACCTCCTTCATCTCCGACACCTGAAATACATTTTTTTTTGACTCTCGAAGTGTGATCATGGTAGAGACAGCTGCAAGATCTTATATAACAGAAGACAGACGACGGCAGAGGGGGAGTCACGCGGAGCCATGGTAGTGGGAGAATACAAAAACACCCTTGTAAAAGGACCAGTAAATTTTACTGGGCAAACAGAAAGATATCTGTAAATTCAGAAAAATGTTGTATAGACATTTTCACATAGACACAGTATGATTAATTTTCTTTTAGGAAAGCCACCTAAGAGAAACCAAAGCTGAGTTTTAAAAATAGCTTAGGAATTCTCACAGTTGGGGATGCGCGGTGGAATCCCCACTTAGCACGCCTAGGAGAATGCGGATCCTGGGTTCAGGGCATTATTGATTGCAACTGCTGCTGGCCATTTCCAAACCTGCCTCCGTCCATCCCTCTAATCTGTTGCAAGCTTGGTGGACAGTTCTCAGGGCTGTTAGATGAGAACTGCCTTCACCAAACACCCTGGAATTTGGCCAGTCATGTTTTGTTGTGTTGAGACAGGGTCCCACTAAGTAGCCCTGGCTGTTCTAGAACTAACTATGTAGACCAGGCCGGCCTCAAACTCAGAGATCTGCCTGCCTCTGCTTCCTGAGTGCTGGCATTAAAGGCACATGTCACTATAGCCAGTTTTCAAGGCAAAGTCTTAATACCATGTAGTTGTATTTTTTTAAATTCTTTTTAAATAGGGTCATTTTTATTTTATACAATTTCTGTTTGTTTGTGAGACATAGTCTCGTGTCACCTAGGCTAGCCTTAAACGTCTGATCCCTCTGCTTCTACCTGTGTGTTGTGATTATAGAGAAACCCTTCCCATACATAGTATATATGGTGGTGAGGATTGAACCCAGGGCTCTGTGTGACAAGCTCTCTACCTACTAATCTATACCCGCAGCCAGACACAGCTTTGTTGACTATGGAACTAAATACAATTTTTATTTTCAACCTTTATGTTTTCTCATACAAGGGACCACAAACCGAGAACAGGTGGAGCTATTGCCCCATGCCTCAAATATCTTTTGGGTTCCATTTTTCTTCGAAGGACGTGTGGACCTTTAGCTGAGCCTTCATAGACTTCCAGGGCCTCAACTCAGGCTCCTCTCTTCCTATTGAATCCAACATGTCAGTCAGCAAAGGATTCAAAGTTCTGACCCTGGTCCTGTCTACCTATCCCTCATGCCTCTGGCCACACAATGCCCCCCCCTTCTATTTCCCTTCTCAACACCTCATACGTAAGTCCAAACTTTCTACTTTAAACACTCCCAAGGATGTCAACATATTTTAACAAAGTGGTTGAGAATGGGTCTTTTCCGATCATCTGGGAAGTAGAGTTTACAGACTTTTAGGAAGTCGGTTTAATCATTCCTAGCAAAATGTCAAATGCCATGTGACATAATTATGTGCTTTCCCAAAGACCGGGGGAGACTACAGAGTAAGAAGGATAACAACCACAGCCTCAGAAAATCTGCAAAAATCTTCCTGCCCACAAACGGAGACTTCACTACATAAGTGATCATCTGGAAATGAGAGACTCGCCACCTGCCACGAGTAACGTCACAATCTGATGTTTCATGATACAGGGTTATTGATTTAACTACCTCGTGAGAGACCTCTGATGAGTGTAAGTACTGTGCACACCAACATCACTCTTACCATCAATGAAAACAAGATAGAAAGAATGCATCACACGTTCATTTGGTCCGTGTCTAGGTTCTGGATGTCAGACTTCTTATGTGATGTACAATTGAACATGGCTGTCAAAGCATGCAGAGACGGGGATGATCACTGAATGTGCGTTACTCAGTGGGGGAAACTTGGCCGAAGGGCCTCCATTCTCTGTGATCCAACTATATGGTATTCTTGGAAAAGGCAAGGCTGTGGAGTCAGTCAGGAGCAGGTCCAGATTAGCCAGAAGCTCAGAGAAGGGGTGTGGATGGAGAGGGACATCTTAGGGGTCCAGGTTGTTCTGTAGGATATTTTAATATTGGATATAAGACACTGCATTTGCTGAAAACTCAGGTATGCACCACACAGAGAGAGATACACACAGGGAGAGATACTCACACAGACACAAACAGACACACAGACACACACACACACATGCACACATGGCAGGGAGGGATCTCTGTGTAACCTATGGAGGCTGGCTCATAAGAATGTATCAGTACAGGTTTATTGTCATAATACACGTACTACATTAGTGCTATAACTGGAAATTTAAAGGAGTACTTCCAGAGTCACCACATGAAGCCAGATAAATTGGGGCCTCTTGGTTTTTTGTTTGTTTGTTTGTTTGTTTGTTTTTGTCTCATTAATGCAATAATTTAGGAACAGACTCAAATGAAAGTTCATAAAGAAAAACCCCAAGGCAGGCATGCTGTAACTCTTGGCAGCTGCCTATTGGAGGCATCTAGCAGAGAGAAAGAAGTCACGCCTTTTGAGAGAAGCCAGCCTGACAGCCGGCCATGTGGTGGACACAGAGCCACATGCTGTACAGAAGAGCTTTGGGGAGAGAACGTTCAAGGTCAAAGCATCAGAGAAAGCATATTTAGGCTCTGACCAGCAACCAAGAGAAAGAGACAGAAAAGAAACAAACAAAACAAAACAAAACAAAAACAAAAGAAAAGGCTATGGAGCAGACAGACCATCATGGTGGCCTGAAGGGACTGTTCCTAGTGAGAATTCTGGAAAGGAAAAGCACATTATCTCATTAAAAGGCTAATTATTCCTCCCATGTCTTTGACACAGCTTCAGCTAAACTGCCCCCTTGACTAGGTGATTAACCTGCCCAACTAGGTTAACTCTTAAGGAAAAACACAACAGTTAGTCTGCNGAGCAGACAGACCATCATGGTGGCCTGAAGGGACTGTTCCTAGTGAGAATTCTGGAAAGGAAAAGCACATTATCTCATTAAAAGGCTAATTATTCCTCCCATGTCTTTGACACAGCTTCAGCTAAACTGCCCCCTTGACTAGGTGATTAACCTGCCCAACTAGGTTAACTCTTAAGGAAAAACACAACAGTTAGTCTGCAACCTACAGACTTTAATTAATTAATTAATTAATTAATCTATTTATTTATTTTTTTTCTTTACATCCTGATCACTACCCTCCCCTAGTGCTCCCTCAAACAATCTCCCCTTTCTCTCCTTCTCCTCAGAGATGGTGGAGTCGCCCACCCCCCCGCCCCATCCCCACACCCTGGCACATCAAGTCTCTGCAGGGCTAGACAAATTCTCCCCTTGGCTAGGTAACAGCTTTCCCTTGGTGGGTGGGTCTTCTATGCTACTCTAACTATATAAGGTGTTCCTGTTAGGAAGCTGGGGGTGGGGAGGCGAGAGCTATGGGGAATGCACTCTTCTAGTCTATTGGGCCGAGGAGATGTCCCGGCTAGCAACGTTTGAACCTGAGTTTGATTTCCAGAACTCATATGTAAATAAACAAACAAGCCCACAAAAGGCAGGGCATGGTGGATTACGGTCATAATCCAAGTGCAGGAGGTGGGGGTGGGAGGTGGGGAGAAGCAAGTGGATCCCCTGGGCTGGCTGACCACCCAGCCTAATGGGTGAGTTCCAGGTGTATGAGAGATGCTGTCTCAGAAAAACCTGAGGGTACATGATAAAAAAAATTACACCCAAGGTCGTCCAACAACCACGCACACACGTGCACCCTTCTATCACATAAATGTGCACATACAGACATGTATGCACACAAAATATAGGTTACTCATCTCATGGGGGAAAAAAAACCCAATAGATTTCTGTGCAAAGAAAGAAAACATTTTTGAATAATTCCCACTATTCCTCCAGAGCTCAGTTTGCCTGTGTGCTCTTCCACACGCATGCCTGAAGTCAGTGGGTCCCCTCGGTGAATGCACAAGTTCAGGTTCTTGTCCTTCTGCTCACAAGAGCACCCACTGTAGGAAGAGGCTGGGAAACCCTGCAGCACAGGGCCACACAGGCAAGCACACAGAGGAAGAGAGAGGAAAACGGATGCCTAGCAAAACGCACGTGCAGGATGCTGTCTCAACACCTTCCATTTGGGAAGTATTAAATCAGCTTTCGGAGAAACATGAACGTGCTTGCGTGAAATCTGCAGCTTCAGATACTTGAAAGGAAAAAAAAAAGAATCCTTATTCTTTTTCATCATATCTGTACTAGGTGACATCAGTACTTTGAAGCTTGAACAGTCAACAATATCTCACAAACACGTGCTTTGTTTTATTACCAGGTCTCTTTATGAGAGTCCTGGCCAGTTCTCTCCTGCCCCACTTCCCCCACTACACATATAATTTAATGCTTTCAGCATGCATGAAAGAAACAAAAATTATCTAGAATTAAAATGTCACCGTTTAAGAGATTAAAACGTCACATCTTTATTTTTTATTTACCTTTCAGATTCCCGGTGGGTACTGTGTTCCCCACTCCAGTAACTTCTGGAAATTGTGTGTGTGTGAAGACTGTTTTGTAAGAAAGAGTCACAACTGAAAGAAAGCACAAGGCTGTGACTCTCAGCTGGGGTTTGAAGGGCACGATACAGTTCATAGCATGGTCCTTCCATTGCTTCTGTCCATTGGTAGAATGTGTTTGCTCTTGGATGCCTCCCTCCTCAGAGCCATCCACTGTAGCTAACACTCATGCTCTTAGACATGAGGTAAAGATGCCCCATAGTCTAGACTTTTCACTACTTTGTTTTTATTGGGACTTAAGTCCCTGGTGCCCCATATTCTATATGCGCTGGCATTTCTCTGTATTGGAGAAATATCTCCCTCTGCCTCACTCTCCCTACGGATTCTGGAAGTCAAACTCCTCTGGAGCTGTGGTGGGTGTAGACAGGAGCAGAACCATCAGTAGTAGGGCACCTTATAACTTTGTCTGAATCCTGTCTTTGCCACCATTTTGCCTGCAGCCATCCAAAGCTGGGACTATGGCTCTCCTTACTCTGCTCTTCTCCACCACCTCCTCTGCTGACTCTCATCTGCTCTACTACCATAAACAGTGTTATTTATTGTTATTATGAAGAGGAAACCAGAGTTGTCATTTGTCAGACACTAAACATTCTATTATTATTATTATTATTATTATTATTATTAGCAACAGGCTCTCATTTAGTCCAGACTAGTCTCAACAAGCTCTTTATATAATCAGAGATGGCACTGAAAATCTGATTCTCCTGCCTCCACCTCTTTCATGCTAGGATACAGGCAGGTGCTACTCTTCCCATTTTTGTGAGATGCTAAAGATCAGACCTAAGGCCTCATGCATGCTAGACCAGCAATGTACCAAATAAACTACATTCCACCCCGAGCCTTTTCAAATTAGTCTTTCAAATGTCTGCTCTGAAGTGGGGCCAGGCTGGCTGTAGCAGGAGCCCACAAGCACTTTGGTCAACTCTAAGGTGGCTTTCCTCCTCCTCAGAGATATAACAGGCTTCTCCTATGCCACCAAGTTTGTGATTAGCTGTTAGTTGTAATGTGATTTAAGTTTTTAAAGCATCCAAGCTGCAAGTATGTACAAGTGGATTTTGAATTCAGGCATAAAGATGTACATTGAGACAAATGTCTCTCCATTTACAAAAACATAATTTCACTGCTCAAATAAATGAGTCTAGCACCATCGAGTCTTCTGGAGGAATTACCAGGCCTCTATTTGTTTCTGGCTAGGTGGTGGATGTCTATACTCACACTGCTGCCACCTCTTGCTATGTGTGTAATTAATACAGAGCCAGGACAGTGAAAGCTAAGCGGAGACACGGACTCTCACGCTCTTGGGAAGAAGTCGGGCAAAGTGTGCACTTGGGAAGTGAAGGTAGCAAGACCAGAAGTTTAGGGCTCACTTAAATTGTTCAGGGGGTTTGAGGCAAGCCTGGGCTGCTCTGTCTGAAAAAGAGAAAGAGGGAAAAGAATAATCACAGCAAACATAGAGGTTTCATATTGTCCATGACTTTGTTTGAATGTTGGTGCACTGTGGAGGAGGATTCTCACAGAGGCAGCGTCACCATGAACACTGGGTTCCCCAAGGGCTGAGCAGGATCTAAATCTAGAAGCCTCTCTTCCTCTCCTCCATCTAAATTTTTGCTGCCCATTTTTTTTTCTGAGAGGCAGTAGATTTTATCAGTTTCTAATAACATTTTCTCCAAACAGCTTTAGCCTCCAACAATTCCCAAAAGATACTCAAAAAGTAGAGTCTCTGCCCCGACCCTCATCCCTGCCCATGTTTGTAGACACTGCTGTTACTCTATGCCTGGATATGGACTTTTTTTTTTTTAAACTTAGGTTAAAGGTCAGTAGGTCTTAGGTTATGACTAAAGGTCAATAAGTCAATTATTACAATCAAATGATTATACAAAAGACAGGTTGCTTGTGCTGAAGTTCTTTACGTGGGCCACAGACTACTGCTTCTGCTGTGTTCGTGTACTAAGTTATTCTGGGATAATCAGCACACTCAACAAGAAAGCTGGCCAGGTGGCTTCAGAGCAGTGGGGAGACGGTCAGGGTGGCTCTCCCTAGCAACCTAACTCAAGGAGACAACATCCAGAGGAGGTTGTTACAGGAACAAAGTCAGGCTTGTCATGAGGCCTTCAGAAACCCTAGACCTGCCTGGTTGAAGACAGGAGCTGTGGAAAGCATAATTGTCGGGTCTCATTCTCACACACCCCACAGACAGCTGGCCATTGACGGAACACACAGATGAGAGGCAGCGAGGCGGGGAGGAGGCAGGGAGCAGATAGTGCAAGAAGTGAATTCTAGTTGCTTCTCAATCACACTGCCTGTCTTCTGCCATGAGGGGAGGAAACAGGGAATGGTGGCCAGAGTTTCAAGATTTTACAAGCCAGAGCAGCAAAGCAGAAAATGAAAAGAGAGTGGCTTCTCCCATTCCATCATTTAACACCTGCTGTGGGAAATCTTGATTTGGTGGAGAAACTCAGGTGTGCCCAATCTGCAGTTCCTTCCTCCCCCAGTTAAATCGACTTGAAAACATCATGAAGTTTATCTTTTTATAACTTGATGGTGCAGTTCTCAGGGGAGACTTATAGGTAATAGTGCTGTGCGCAGTGCCAAAGGTTAGACATGCCAGGCACACTCTTCTGTGGGTTTGGGTAAGAAGGCTTATTATCAGAAACATCCAGTCCATGGTTGAAGACAAGGAAGGGGGGATTGCAATTTATTCAGATGTCCACAGAACAGACTGTAATTTAAGCCAGCATTTATGATGTCCTGGGGATTGTGGGCTCTGTCGCCCAAGTCACTGGCCCACTTCTCTCTTATTCCCAGAGAGTCTGGGAAAGGTTGCAGTCAGCTACAAAGCCATATTACATTACAAGCAAGACTGGAAGACCTGGAGCTAAGAGATGGACAAGCTGGGTGATATGAGCATCTTTCAGGTAGTTGCCATGTGGCTGGGTTCAAAGGAACAATGAGGAGAGAAGCCAGAGACGTGTTGTCAACAGCGCAGTTCCAGGGTCACAAACCCATTCCCACTATCGAGAAAAGCCCCCTCCTATGTCAAATCTCTGAGTAGGACAGTCTAGTGGCAAGGAGATGCCATGGATGGATGGAGTTTCTGTGGTTATGGGGCCTTAAACAGAGATAGCAAGGGTGGATGCTTCGCATCGCAGTAGGATGAGGCGAATATAAAAACAAAAGCAAAAACCAAGTTCTGATACAGATTGCACAACTTGCTGTATGACCCACCTTCCTTTCCAATGAAAGTTTAACCCTCCCTGAGTAATAAGTTCAGCTCAGATTAAGTTATAATGTTCTGAGGGACAATAACGTGTGTCTCCTTAATAACTTTTTTTTATCCTCAGATGTACTTGGCTGGTGTCTTTCACAGACGGGGGTCGAGTGCTTTTATATGTGCGTGAGTCTCCTTTGATAGCCACTTGCTGGAGCCACCGAGTCTACCCTCAACTTGGTATGATAGGGGCCTTTTATAGCTCTACATTAATACACAGAGTAGAGTTTCAGCACGGGCTGTGTGAACCCAACAGCAGCAGATCAGACATCAGTGACTGTGTATCCCAAGGTAACTCAAGTTCAAGTTTATCCATCTTTTCCTACCAACGTCTTGTATTTTCATCTCAGAGGCAGGCCCAGCTCCCCCCCCTCCCGCCCCCAAACACCCAAGAGACTGTACCTTAGAATCCCTGCTCTACATCTCCTGCCCCTTCCTCCTCTGTCACAGGCCTGCTCTGCCTCTGTCTCAGAGCTGCTTCTGCCCAGCTAACTTCCATAAGAACAGCAGCAGTTGCTCCATTAGCTCAGCTTGTCAATTAGTTGTCAATCTTTTACCGTTTCTTACCTTAGCTTTTAAGGCTTGGAGGAGAGCAAAGGTTTATAACTGCTTCAACTTGGGGGGCAGCTCAAGCCGAGGTTCTAAGAGGGATTCCTGCTCTGTGGGGAGCAGAGTCACACTGCTCTTCATGTCACCCAATTGTTTCTCCCTTCCCTCCCTCTCTCAGCACCCCTCCCTTCTTTATATACACACCCTTACTGCTTCTGTCTCTGTTTCTCTCTTCCTCTCTTCAATCACGACCTAAAGAGATAGCGCTAACACAATAGCGTGCCTGAGAAATGAGAAGAAGCCTGTTTCCTTTTGTGTGCCTCTCCATCTTCTCCCCTTCCTTGCCCCACTCTGTCTCTCAGATTCACGCATCATCAGATTCATAATAAAAATCTCATTTCCTCTTCCTGTCTCCTCTATGCATCCTCCTTTGGCTCCTCCAGGCAGAAACAGGGCATCATTAAGAGGTCCTGAGCTCAGTAGCCCACTTACAAATCTCAATTGATGGCACATCCCAAGAAGAACTGCTCCCAGCCCAGGAATGAAAGGCATACCCAGAGCCGTAGGAGAAGTGTGCTTCTTTGCCGGGAGACCCTTTGAGCTCTCAGAATAACTGGAGCCTGCAAGAAAGAGGACAGAGTTTTGAAGGGTTAAAAACTTTGATAAACATCAGGCCATATTAAATGAAAATATCAATATCTCTATGGAAGGGGGCTCATGAAAGAGTGTGAGAGGAAAGATGTCTGTCCTGACAAGGTGCAGTGGTCCCATGGGTTTTAGAGTATTAAATGAGGGTTTACCCAAGATATACCTCTCCTCCTCTACAAGCAGCTGAGAGTTACTTCCTGCAAACTGCTGTTCATGTTCATTTGTTCAATTTCTATTTTAGTTCTTTTAATTAGCCATTTTAGAACACAGTCTAACAACAGCTCTTACATATAAAGGCAATGTCTCCTTGATTTTCACTTGGGTTCATGTATTGTACTCTTTCTTACACAGAGAGGGAAAACAAAAGACAGGACCTTCAATTAGGTATGGACTCAGTTGGACACTCAGTTGGATAACATTTTACATGTCTCTTAGGGTTGTTATTGCTATGATTAAACACCATTACCAAAAGCAATTGGGGGAAGGGTGTTATTTGGCATATCACTGTTCATCATTGAAGGAAGTTGGGTAGGAACTCAAACAGGGCAGGAACCTGGAGGCAGGAGCTGATGCAGAGGCCACAGAAGGGTACTGTTTACTGGCTTGCTTCCCATGGTTTGCTCAGCCTGCTTTCTTATAGGACCCAGGACAACCAGTGTAAGGGTGGCCCCAACTACAATGAGCTGGGCTCTCTCCCACCAATCAATAACTAAGAAAATGCCTTACAGCTGGATCTTATGGAGGCATTTTGTCAACTGACATAAGAATATACAGCACAAAATGAATTGTTTAACTTAATCATCACAACGTTGTTGTTGTTGTTGTTGTTGTTGTTGTTGTATTGGGAGTTACTCTGAGAAGGCAACTTCTTATCTTTTTCAGAATGGCTACAGACAGGTTATGTCTTGTTCTGAGGGCAGGAAGAAGGAAGAGTGTACTGTAATGGCTTGAATGAAAACTGTCCTCATAAACTCACTTGCTGGAATTCTCGGTGCTCATTGGAAGGACTGTGTGGGAGGGATTAGGAGGTGTGTCGCAGGAGACAGGTTACAAAGTTTCCAAAGCCCTCCACCATTCCCACTGTGCTCTCTCTGCCCCCTGCTGTGAGATGTAAGCTCTCAGCTGTTCTTGAGGCCATGTCCTTACCCCATCATGGTGGACTCCCACCCTGTGAAACTGTACTGGATGGTTTTGTGTGTCAACTTGACACAAGCTGGAGTTGTCACAGAGAAAGGAGCTTCAGTTGGGGAAGTGCCTCCATAAGATCCAGCTGTAAGGCATTTTCTCAATTAGTGATCAAGAGGGAAAGGTCCCTTATGGGTGGGACCATCTCTGGGCTGGTAGTCTTGGGTTCTATAAGAGAGCAGGCTGAGCAAGCCAGGGGAAGCAAGCCAGTAAAGTAACATCCCTCCATGGCCTCTGCATCAGCTCCTGCTTCCTGACTTGCTTGAGTTCCAGTCCTGACATCCTTTGGTGATCAACAGCAATGTGGAAGTGTAAGCCGAATAAACCCTTTTCTTCCCAACTTGCTTCTTGGTCATGATGTTTGTCCAGGAATAGAAACCCTGACTAAGGCACCCAGTAAAATGCTTTCTTTTATAAGTTGCCTTGGTCATGGTGTTTTACCACAACAATAGAAGAGTAACTAAGACAAGTATGGTGAAGAGAAAGTTCGTCCAAGTGTGAAATTATGGATTTAAACTCTAGCTCTACCCTCTCCCGAATGCTGACTAAGCACTCTGAGTCTTGGTTTCACCATCTGTAGAACGAAGGCATCAATAACACCCATGTCAAAGGGCTTTAACGATGACTAAGTGGATTAATATCTGAAATGTTGGCCATCTCATGGTTAATTAACACTTGGTTAATGCTATGTTTGTTAACAGAATAAACATATTTTCCAAACACTGAAGCTCATCTTTGCAATAAAGAACACTGTAGGGCCCTCAGTCAGCATCAAAATCCAAGGTTCCCAGGTCAATCACAAAGATCACAGATCATTAAACTCGTGCTTGCTGACTCTTTGCTTATCTTACGAAGGGAACCAGTGTAACTTTAGACCACTTACTGGGAGGACTTCCATAGCATGCTGGTTCCTGGTGGCTTTCATTTGGGTTTCTACAAGTTTGGAATAGGAGAGTCCAAATAGCTTCCAAAAGATTCTAAACGGGGGAGAGAGATGCTAGAGAAGAAAAACATCCCAAAGTTATCTTGCTGATATATCCTCTCCATGTCTGAAGCAAGGATGCTGTAGAAAACTTCTAGGCTTTCCAGAGTGTTTGGTATTCTGCTAGGTACTCAGTCTATGAGCATGGGAGGGACAAAAGCAGGATCTTACAGAATAGAAAAGAAACCAGAAAAGCAGCAATATGTTGGCATAGACTAGGTCAAGGGTAAGACCCAAGAGCAGCGGTGGATGTGTGTTTGGGTGGTGAGTGAGCATCCATCTGGAGAGCGTTTGTAAATTTTGTGTATAGTTATCCAAGTTAGTGTTCTTTTACTAGGTGAGCTATATGAAAGGCAGAACACAGAGTATAAAATGATTTAGGACTGACATTTCTGTAAATTAGCAACTTAACAAAGTCAGATCATAAAATTAAAAGTAGACTCACCTGGTAGCATTGACTCAGTAATAACAATGGATATGACTCACAAAGACACAAAGACAAATATGAAAATTGGCCTGCAAGTACCCAGCATCAAACCCTTTGCATCCAGAAAAGCCACATGGAATTACAAACTCATCACAGACTACTGGCAAGGAACTGGTCCTGTGGGTTTTGGAAGCTGAGTGAGCTCTGGATTATTGTGTATGTCTTCCAAACACGGAGGCACTTGATCGAGATACAAATGCAAATTTAACCCTCCCACCCCCATCTCAAACACCTTGGGAAATGAGCACATAGTATTAACAGTCTTGCTACCTGACACTTCTCTGCCATTTCTTCTGGAAGAATTAGAGAAGACTTTCTGCTTCAGTAGTTGAAGTGCAGCCACCTGTCAGAGGACTTCAAGTAGAAGTAAGTTCTGTTACTTATGAAATGTGGGCTCTTTTGGTGGTGGGGGTGGGCTACAAAACATAGAGTGACATTCCCCTCAAGCCGAATCTGCTAGGAGCTTTCTGCTGATGGTATTGTTTCTGTGTTATTAACCAGTAATTTTTGCTGGCTATCCTGGCACTAGAAGAGGTTTTTATAGTAAGCAATGACTTCATGTTTGGGGATTTAGGAGGTTGTGGGGTAACTGTAAACACAGACATTTACTAAGGATGGGTACAATGGTTGTAGACCAAGACATTTCCCATCATTCCTGCAGAAGCATCTGATTCTAGAAGCATCTTTGGTTCCTATGTGCTCCTGGAAGGTCCCAAGTCAAGTGTGACATCTTAAACAGCAGTAGGTTAAGTAGAAACTTGGATCAGAGAAGGGCTCTGAACAGACTGTCCTGAAGTACAAGGCCCTTAGCTGAGTCTCGCTGGGCAAGGTACACAGTGTCCCTAGCAGATCTTGGTGTGCTCATCTGCAGAGTCTAGTTCATCTGATTGATTTGAGATAAAAAAATATGAAACATTTATGAAAATCAGCATAGTGCTGTGAGCTACCAGGTAACAAGGTATACTTTTTTTTTTGGAACGGGTTCAAGTGGAATCCAAAGCTGTTTATTCTGAACTTGGTGTCATCTAGTAGATAATGAAAGTTATTTTACTGTTGGGTGTGTCCAGGCTGTGAGTTATCTAGTCAGTCAGCAGTCAGTTTCCTGGGAAGAAGACTTAGTAGTAACAGTCATTCTCAAATTCATTCAACTGTGACATAGCCAATAACCTAACTCAACGAGAGACTGTGGCTTGATTGCCTATCATTAGCTAGGCAGTGTGGTTATCCCATCAAAAGAATTAATGAAAGTTTAAACGATTGTTAACTAGCCCCAGAGCTTATAAAAATATAAATTTTAAAATAACTTTTTGAAAAATATCAATGTTACATGTATATGCAGGGGTGAATCAATGTCTCTCTGTGTTTATGTGTGCATCTTTGAGTCTCTGTGTGTATATATGTCTGTCTGTGTATGTTTGTATATGTGTGTGTGCATGTGTGTACATGTGTCTATGTACATATGTGTGTCTGTGCTTGTGTGTATGTGTATCTGTGTCTGTGTATATTTCTGTACGTGCATGTGGAGTGTACTAGTATGTGTGTGTTCTTGGAGCAGCCTTCAGCTTCATTCCCCAGGTACCATTTATTTTCTTTTGGAGATAAGATCTCTCTTTTACCCAGGAAGGCCCCTGAGGACGACAGCTGAGCGTGTCCTCCACGAAGACTCACAGAGGTGGGAAAAACAATGTGCTAGGACCATTTTCTGCTTGGTGGTGGAATGTGTGGGTCTCTACCCTTTCACAGATGTGGATACACAACTTCCTGCACTAACAGCCAGGACAGTATCACACTTCCAGTGAGTAAGAAAGGAGTGGAAATCTCCCGAGAGTCACAGCGAGGCAGCCGAGAGCACTGCTGACGAGAGGTATTGGAATTTACTCAACACCACCTGCATAGGTCAGGAAGGTTCTGTGTGGTGACTCACAGGGATTCTCCGCTTTGAACATACGCAGGATCTTCATGGCTCTGTTCTAGAGCTACAGAAGGGCCCTGGAGTCCAGAGACCCTCTAGAGAGCTTTATATGTGAGTGAATGAGTGAGTGAGTGAGTGAGTGAGTGAGTGAGTGAGTGAGTGAGTGAATGAATGAATGATCAAAAGACCTCAAGACCCAAGTGCTGAGTTCATGTTTGAGCATGAATGGATAACAGCGAACAAGCAGTATTCAGGCATCAGCAAAGTCATGGGGGGAGTCATAGCGACCTCACACGTGACTCAGCTCCTACCCTTCTTTCTGCCCCCATTTGAAAGGATGTGTGTTGGATGGGTATATGTCTGTCTTCCTCTCTCTGACCCCTGGCTCTCTTATCTCTGGGCAACATTTTCTGTGTAAGATTCTTACATCCGAGTTTCTCTCCTTTAATTCTCTTTTCAAATCAATTTATAACTTATCTGTTTTTGAGGATATAGTTCAGTAGAATTCTTGTCTGGATACATTGAGACCTGGTACAGGACCACATAATTGAGTGGTGGCACATGCTTGTGATCCCAGCTCCCCAGTGGTAGAATCAAGGGCATTAGGATCTAAAGGTCTTTCTCAGCTACAAGAATATAGCATAGCATTTATATAGGAAGCTTAGGATATAGACTCTATCTAAAGCAAGTAAATGAAAGGGACTGGAGTGGTGGCTTAGCAGTTAAGAGCACTTACTTGTTTTGCAGAGGACCTGGGTTCAACTCCCAGCATTGGCATGGTAGTTCACAACGATCTGTATTTCCAGAAGATTTGGTCTGCTTTTGACCTACAAGGTATAATGTACATACACAAAAACAAGCAAAACAGTCATATAAATAAACCTTTTAAAGCGTTTAAAAATTAAACAAACAAATTTGTAATCCATGATGGATCCATAATCTTAGGTGAACATTTGTCAGAAATGTGTAACAAATACAAATGGTTCTAATGAAGGAAGAACCTTTCGGAAGCAATTCTAGATCTAAGATTTCTATCTGGAATTCTACTAATTAATGTAACTTAAGAAACATTAAATAGTTTAAGCACAAGTATTCTAGGGAAGAACAATATTAAAACAATCATAATAAACTGTGTATGGTTGGCTGGTAGCAACTTATTTGTATTGATTATTTTTTACATGACTTGTGTGTTCATATGCATGTGCACATACCTGCATGTGTACATGTCTGTGTGTGTATGTGGAGGCCCGAGACTGAGGCTGGGTGTCTTCTGTGGTGTTTCCCTACCTTACTTTCTGAAGTTAGACCTCTTGCTGAACCTGAAGCTTGCCCATTCTGGCTAGTCCGGTTAGCCAGTTGCCTAGGGATCCTCACCTCTGACAAGCAAATGCTGGGGTGGCAGGCAGCCACTTGTTCACAAGAGTATTCCCTTACATGCACACAGGTTCTGGGGACCTGCGATCTGCTTCACACTTGTTTAAGAAGCAGTTTATCCACGGACCTCTCTTCCTAGTCCCAGATAGCAACTTCTACTTTGGTTAGATATTGTCACAGGAAGGGTGGGAGGGGAAAGCTAGTGAACAGTAAATACCACAGGGACATCTGAGTAAGTGAAGGGAAACAAGGACATGGAGAAGAGGAAGAAGATAAATGGGACCTGAGAATTGGTTTTCCTCAAGCTTTCTGAACCGGCCCTCCTACTCAAGGTAGGATCCACTAAGAATAGAATCCTTAAAGTAAAGCAGACAATAGTGCATTGGGATCGTAACACTTATCTTCATTCCTCTTATCTGTTTATTTGAATTCCTCAGCAAGTCAGCTCCATTATTAAGAGTTGAAATGCTGCTTAATAAAAAATTCGCCTTGGAAGACATAACTCCTGCAGTTTTATCCTAGCAAGTACTAGTGCAGGGCTGCTAACTGAAGAGCCATAGCCGGATGGTTCTGTGTTCCAGCTAAACATACCAGGCTTAACTGGAGCTGGTAAACTCTTGACTTGCAACATTACCAGATATACGTGGAAGATGATGCTCTCTATCTCGTTCACATGGTCTTAGGTAGCCGATTTGGACGCCAAAGAGCCCATTCTTTGCAACGTCTGAAATGTTGAAACGCTGGAGGATTTTTGGTTTTTTTTGTCTTTATTTAAGTAAGAGAAGGCTTCTTGGGCAGCCTCTTGAATCACTTCTGAACACTTTAAATTCTATCGACGCAGCTAGGGAAGATACTCAATGGGCGAAGCTCTTGGAGCACAAACATGAGGACTTGATTACACGCCCTGATCCAATATCAAGTCAGACATGGTAACTCACCTGTAATCCCAGGACACAGAGAGTGAGATAGGAGGCAGAGGCAGGACAAGACATCAGGTCATCTAGCCTGGTAGATCCATCAGCAAACAGGAGACTCTGTTTCAAACAAGGTGGAAGGGCAGTAAAGACACTCAAGGTTCTCCTCTGACTTCCACATACATGTGCTGACACACACGTATGTCTTGCACATACTTACACATACTCTCTCTCACACAGGTACATACACATATTAAATTTTTTTTCATATTAAATTCCATGGTCCCCTCAAACACAGCAATTTCAGAACTCTTTATTTTCTCATCTGGGGAAAGCAACAACAAAACTCTTGAAGAAGAAAGAGAAGTTAGTTCATCACGGTAGCCATCAATTTCTACAACTAAGTTACAACTGGACAAAACAGAAAGAAATTCTAATGGAACGTTAACAGAATTCACACGACAACTGGCATGTGCTCACCAAAAGCCCCTGACAGCAAGAATGCAGTGCCCCATGGAAGAACCCCTAGTTCAGACTGAGAAAAAATTAAAGGGAAAAGGTTAAGTGATGGTGCCCAGTCTTAATCTCAGCTAGAGTGTCAAGTCCAGCTTAGGCTGCACAATAAACATGAAACATGGAGATCCTTGTGCTCTGTTACTTCAAGGCTTCTAGTGTTTTCCATCTACCTGGAAGCCACACTGGGACACGTTGGTACTCATGAGGATGGTTATGATTAGATTTATTTATTTATTTATTTATATAATTTATTTATTATATGATCCTTGAGCACAGTAAGGTTTCAAGCAGTCATTTCATAGCTAACAGAGTGAGCAGTCTTATCTGAAACATTTTGAATAATGTGCACATTAATAATAATGAAATAAACCTTAAGACCATCACCTTCAGGAACATCTTGGGCTGTGGAGATGATTCAAACTTGTATGTGCTTGCCATGAAAGCAATGAAGGCCTGAGGTCAGGTCTAAGGCACTCACAGGGAGGCAAGGGGCATGCATCTGTAACCCCAGATCTAAAGAAGAAAAGACAGGAGGCCCTCTGGAGCTTGTGGACAGCCGGTATCGCTTGACTGGTTAGCTCTAGATTCAGCAAGAAATTCTGTTTCAACAATATAAGATGGAGAATGGCTGGGAACGGCACCCAATGTTGACCTCTGGCTCCATGCATATATGTCACCTGCACACATGTGCACACATGTAGGTACACATACATGCACATACACACATACACAACTGTATTTGAGTTTCATTTTTTAGGCATGCACATAAAGTCTAATATTTGTGGTTTAAAACAAAAGCCAATTTGAACCACAGTACATGCGCATGTGTATCAAAAATTGAAGAACTTAGCTGACTCTAGTGAGCCCATAATTCATTATTTCCAAAAAATAAAATACAAATGTAGTTTCATATGCATTCTTATAATTATGGGATCCAAAATAAGGGACATCTCACTCCTGTTAGAATGTGTATTACCGAAGGACAAGCAATAACTAGTATTACTGAGAAGCCGGAGGGAGGGGAGTCTCATGTATTACAAGAGAGATTGTGGATGACTACAGCCACATGGAACCTCTAGACACTCTAGAGATCGTAGAACTCATTAATTCTCTAATGGATGCAAGACACCCAAACCAGCACCTCTCACAGATGTCTGCACCCTGCTTTCACTGTGGTGTTATCAGTCTCTCTCTTCCTTTCGCCCTGCCCCGCTCCCCCCCCTCTCTTTCCCTCTGTCCATCTCTAGAAAATACTACCATTTGCAGTGCAAATGAGCCTGGAGATTAGTGTGTGAAGCAAGTCAGACCGCTTTGGAAAGTACTTCACGATTTTATGTCTATGAAAAATCTAAAGGAGTCAAGTCCATAAGAAGACGAAAAGATAGTGGCCTGCAGGGACAAGTAGGAGAGGAGACAGGAGGTGCTGGTCAGAGGCGAGCGAAATGCTGTCACTGTGGTAGATCTCAAGATCACTTGTGTACAGGTAGACTGCAGTGCATTGTGAACCAAGCCGTTCCTGAGAGCTATTTTAGGCCCTCATAGGCACAACGGTTGTCAGATGTGGTTATTTGCTTGAATATAGAAATCATTTATATGGATCAAAGCACCATATCATACACAATAAGTAAATACTAAAGACTAAAGGAAGCCATACTATCTTACTCCCTGTATAGACCTAAACATTGAGGTTTCCCTGTCTGTAGATGCCTGTCTGGCAAAGGGTTCGGAAACTTGATATTTTGGTGGAATTTAAATTAAAAAGCTGGAAATGGCTTGGTTGGAATAGTGTTCACCTAGTGTTCCCAAAGCCCTGGGCTACATAGGCATCGCCACAGGGTTAGATGCATGCTCACTCCCAATTCATGGTACGGACAGAGGTGTCAAGACTACATAGTGAATCTGAGACCAGTTTAGAACTGCTGGGGGTGGGGGAGGGGAGAGGGAGAGGACAGACACACAGACACAGCGACACAGACAGTGACAGAAACAGAGAGACACATGGAGGCTGCTTTTTGCTTTATTAATTACAAATAAATTTGCAGTAAATAGTTTCTGTGATTGCACAGTTGTTTGGGATCCTCACATGTTTGGGTCTAGGAGAAAAGGCGTGTTTGCCACTCTCTTCTCTCCTAATCATCTTTACCTTGAACCTTCTGTGGTTTTCTTTTCTTTACTCTTTTGCAAGGTTGTATTTCCAAATTTTCCAACATTTCATATGTGAAAAAATATCTTGCTATTGATTTAATTTTTATTTTTTACTTCATCAATGAGCTCATTGTCCCTACATCAGTAGTCCATCTATTTCTTAAACAATATTATTGAATAATATTCTTCCTTTTGTTATTGATTTCTTTTTTTCAACTTTTATTAGATATTTTCTTCATTTACATTTCAAGTGTTATCCAGAAAGTTCCCTGTATCCTTCCCCCCACCCGGCCCTGCTCCCCTACCCACCCGCTCCCACCCCTTGGCCCCGGCGTTCCCCTGTATTGGGGCATATAAAGTCTGCATAACCAAGGGGCCTCTCTTCCCACTGATGGCCAGCTAGGCCATCCTCTTCTATATATGCCGCTAGAGACACGAGCCCAGGGGGTACTAGTTAGTTCATGGTTATTCTTCCACCTATAGGGTTGAAGACCCCTTCAGCTCCTTGGGGACTTTCTCTAGCTCCTTCTTCCTTGGGAATCCTGTGTTCCATCTAATAGCTGACCGTGAGCTTCCACCTCCATGTTTGCCAGGCATTGGTATATTTTCCCCCGAGACAGCTATATACGGGCCCTTTCAGCACCATCTTGCTGGCATATGCTATAGTGTCTATGTTTGGTGACTGATTGTGGGATGGATCCCTGGCAGCCGCAGTCGTTGCGTCCATCCTTTGGATTCAGCTTCACAAATGCTCTCTTTAACTCTTTCAATGTGTGCTTTGTTCATAATTCTAGGAAGGGGTGACGTGTCCACATTTTGATCTTCCTTCTTCTTGAGTATCATGTGTTTAGTAAATTGTATCTTGGGTAGTCTAGGTTTCTGGGCTAATATCCACATATCAGTGAGTACATGTTATGTGA
>LR756421.1:2209543-2254939 GCA_902729485.2 Mus minutoides
CACTCACTGAGCAGCAGCAATCATATACATACAGTGTTACCTTTATTTCAGAGAAGGAATCAGAAGCATGGAGAAGCCAGAGACCTTGTCTGAGCTTAGACAACTTAAATTTGCTAGAGTTAGGATTTCCGGGCAGAAGTGACTCTACAGGCCATGCTCAGTGCTGGGCTGCCCAGGTGGGTCAGATCATATCGGCAAACGTGGCTCCTGTGCTAGGCTTAATATTTCTGCTTTTCAGAATTAAGGATACTTCAGAATTGGGAAGCTCATGCTGTGTGCAAGGCACAGAGCCCAGATGCTTCCAATTCTCCTGGGTGTCCCTTCAGGGTCCTAGGACACGGAAGGCTCAGGACTGCTTTGGATATTCGTTGAGGCAGGATGGCTAAAAACCACTCAGACACCCATTCTGTGGAACCTCACAGGCCTCAGAGTGCGCCTCTTTCCTCTCATCTTATTGGAGAGGATTACTGTAATTAGCTTTCATCTTCATTTCAGAAATGCACACAAATAGAGAAGACTGCCCTGAGGCAAACTGTGTGAGTATCCGGTTACAGTCTGCTCTGAAGATTTCAACAGTGTTCATGTCTATGAGGGACGCGCTGTGCGAATGCACTGTACTTACAAAGTTAACGCCTAGGGTAAATGCTTTCTATACCCGTTCATGATTCTCTCCACACACTGTCCCCTTCCAGAAGTGAAACCGGTGAATTTCCTTGTTTGTTTTTGGCTGAAATGAATTTTTGGAAAGACAAATATATGCATAGCATGGAAGAATGTGTTCTGTTCTCAGGAGTAAGCATTTTTGACATTGTAAACATATGTTAACTCTTTGCAAATTTTATGCAACATATTTTGATCATATCCATGCCCACTCCTCTCCACTTATAAAATTTCAACTGCTGCCTGCAAAGTGATGCAGCTTGGCTTTAACCTGCCCTTCTGGAGTCAGCACAGATAATAAACCCTCCATTTTAGAAAACTTGTTGACCAATTGTTTCTATTTTATTCTATTTTTTATTAAATTTTAAAATCTATTCTTTGCCCATACATTATATTCCAGCTACAGTTTCCCTCCCTCCCTCCTTTCCTCTCCCTCCCCTTTAATCCTCCTCTCACCTCCACTCCTTCTCCCCTTCCCTTCAGAATCTGGTAGGCCTCCCAGGGATCTCACCCCAGGGTAGCATTTTGAGTTGTACTAAGCCTAGGACTCTCCCTTGGTATTAAGTTGAATAAGGCAACCCCGTTGGAGGACAAAGGTCTCATAGGCAGGCAAAAAAGCCAGGGTAGCTTCTGCTCAGTTGTGTTTAGTTCTATCCTAGGTTTCTGGGCTACCCAGCCTTTGGGTTCTGACCCTCCAGGCAGTGTCAGAGGTGGGCTCCCTCTCTAGACATGGGTCTCAAGCTGTCTTAGTAGTCATTGGTTGGCCATTCCCACAATTTCTGTATCACCTTTACCCTAGCACATCTTGCAGGCAGGACAAATAGTAGGTTGAGGACGTTTTGTGGCTGGATTGATGTCTCAATGCCTCCTCTGTTAAGTCTTGCCTGGTTATATGTATGTAGGGTTATGGCTCCCGTGTCTGCTCCAGCACAGGACTGGGGCCCTCGGGGAGGCAGGAAATGGGAAGTTGACTGTGTTTACTGTTGCTGGTTGGTGTTGGGCAATGGGGAAGCCAAGGGACACCTCTCCTGGGATAGGGAAGTGAAGTCTGAACCAGAGCTGGCTGGAGGTCCCTGGGCTTCTTACACCTGACAGAATGGCTAAGATCAAAAACACAAGTGACAGCTTAGGCTGGTGAGCCATCTGGTTCTCAGGTGCAGCTGGGAGCCTCAGAAGAGCTGAGAACTGAGTGAAGGCACACAGGCTGGATCTGGCTCATGGAGGGTGGTGGGGAGGGGAGGGGAGGAGGGAGTTCCGGCTGGTGGCCGTGGCTAGGAGCATAGAGAAGCCTTCTATGGGAGATTAGACATCGGCTCTATAGGTGAAGGCCTTCTCCATGACTCCCCATGGCGGATCCCGGATGAATAGAGACAGTCCGTGGTTTTATTGTCATGGCAGAAAGTGGATGAGTAAAACCATACCCCACTTCCCAAGGTGGGTCTGATGTTAAATACCTTCTGCAGGGAGGAGAGTCCGGGAAGAAAGGCTTATTGGCTAAGTGGTCCAGGCCTTTAGGTACCTCATTAAAATGGAGATCTGTCTTTAGCTCATGTGACCACAGGTCCCCTCCTCTACATGTGGAGGAGATTGGGGTGTTGCCCTTACATGACTGATTGCCACAAATCTGTGGAGGGCTGTGGCTAGTGACAGGGACCTGTTGTCCTGGAACAGGCAAAATGTCTACCAAACCTTAGGGGTCTCTGGGGTTTTAAGCCTTAACTCAGCTGGGGACCAAGCTACCTTTCACAATCCCAGTTATAGGAGATGCCCTTATGAGGCTCCTTATCCTCCATTGCTGGCAGTCTTAGCAATTGCTAATTAGGTTTCTGGAAGTTTCTATTGCACTAAGTTTGTAGCTTGTCCCCAAGATGCCCCCCCCCAACTCCATTGTCTCTCCCAGTATCTAACCCTCCATCATTCCTCCACTGGATCCCACCTGCTCCTGTTCCCATCCACCCCCAGTCTACCGACTTCCCCTTCCCAGGGAGATCCATGTGTCCCACCTTGAGCACTCCTTGTTACTTAGCCTCTCTGGGTCTGTGGATTGTAAGGTAATTATCTTTACTTTACAGCTATTATTCACTTATAAGTGAGTACATACATGTTTGTACTCCTAGATCCAGGTTACCTCATTCAGGATGATTCTTTTCCTCTTTTCTATCCCTTTACCCCCTTTACCTGAAAATGTATTTTTAAATAATTTTATTAAATATTAAATAATTTTATTAGATATTAAATAATTTAAAATAAATATTATTTTTAAATAATGGGTTTAAAAATAGCTAAATAATACTCCATTGTGTAAACATACCACACTTTCTTTATCCACTCTTAGGTTGAAGGACATCTAGGATATTATTTCCAGAGTCTGGCTATTCTGAATAAAGCTGCTAAGAACATAGTTGAGCAAGTGCCTTTGAGGTATGGTGGAACATCCTTTGGGTGCATGCCCAGCAGTGGTAGAGCTGTATCTCAAAGTAGATTGATTCCCATTTTCTGAGAAACCACCATATTGATTTCTAAAATGGCTGTACAAGTTTGCAGCCCCACCAGCAATGGAAGAGTGTTCCCCTGGCTCCACATCCTCACCAGCCTGAACTGTCACTTGTGTTTTTGATCTTAGTCATTCTGTCAGGTGTAAGAAGGAATCTCAGAGTCATTTTGATTTGTATTTCCCTGTTGGATGAGGATGTTGAACACTCATTTAAGTGTTTCTGAGCCATTAGAGATTCCTCCTCCTGATAATTGTTTAGATATGTACCCCATCTTTTAGTTAGATTACTTGGTTTGTTGACATGTAGATTTTAGAGTCCTTTATATATTTTGGACATTAGCCTTCTGTCCAGTGTGGAGATGGTGAACGTCTTTCCCCATTCTGTAGGCTGCCATTTTGTCCTATTGACTATGTCCTTTGCCTTACAGAAGCTTTTCAGGTTCATGAGGTCTCATCTGTTAATTGCCTGTCTTAGTGCCTGATCCATTGGTGTTCTGTTCAGGAAGTTGTCACCCATGGCAAGACAATTTTGAACATATTTTGATCACATCCATGCCCACTCCTCTCCACATCATTATTGATTTACAAAATGTCACCTGCTACATGCAAGTGACAACGAGTTGCTTTAATTTGCCAATCTGTAGTTAGTACCATCTATTTTAGAGAACTTATTGACCAACCATTTCCATTTTTAAAAGAAGGTTTCTGTGTCCATAGTCTGAGGAATAATTGTCTTTCTCTTGTTAATTTCATAAGGGCTACGCTGAGGACTAGCTGTCTGTGTCCCCTCTGAAACTGAATGTTGACGTCTTCTCTAGGTGATGGTCTGTGCTGGGCTTGTTCTTGTGGATTTTGTGAGGATACTTGCCTGTGCAGAAGAGGGTAGGACAGCTTCCTTGTGAGGTGGGGGACAGCAGCCATCTGTGGACTGGGAAGTGGGCCTTTGCTGGACCCTGAATCTGCAAAGCCTTCTCTTTAGATGTCTGGACTCTAAAACAATGACATAATTTTTTATTTCTAATATTTCCGCATTACAGCCTTTTGTTACTGCACCATAAGTAAGACAGGATCTGTGATCTGTATAAAACTGGCCCTCTTTTTGGCACCCATGTTTAGTAAATAGCTTAAAATG
Source organism: Mus minutoides (assembly GCA_902729485.2). Lineage (NCBI taxonomy): Eukaryota > Metazoa > Chordata > Mammalia > Rodentia > Muridae > Mus > Mus minutoides. Next base: position 2,213,830 of record LR756421.1, read on the forward strand.
CTGGTCCACATTTGCTTTTATATTTGTCTGTATAAGAATCAATTTCATATGTCAGCACTTTCAGTCTTTCTATAACTTTTGGACATCAGATGTCATATTCACACTTCACAGTGGACTTCTATAGTAAATTACAAAGCTGGAGAGATGACTCGGCAGCTAAAAGCACTCCTCGTTCTTCCAGGGAACACTGCTTCTGTTTCCAGCACCCACACATGGCTGCCAAGCTTCTGTAACTCCAGTTCTAGTGGATCTGACACCTTCTTCTGGCCGCTGAGGGCACTGCACACACACAGTGAACAGACATAAATGCAAGGAAAACACCCATACACACAAAATAATAAAATTGCAAAAATGTTAAGCAAAACAAGAGTGTAGTATGTACTTAGTTACCGAATTGTGTAGAACTGGGTTGTATGTAGTAAATTTTTCTTTTACCTGATAGGTTGAAAGAAAGGCATCAGAGTTCAACCAAGGAGTGGAGAAGACACTGGGGGGAGTAGGTGCAGTAGACTGAAAGAAGAAAGGTCAGAACAAGGGGTTCAAATGACAAGAAAGGCAAGTGGTGACATTTGGAAAGAAAGCAGGGGCAGAGGGATTCAAGAAGTCAAAAGACACCCTCTCCCCCCTCCCATTGGCAGGACTCTTCCTCTCTGTGTAGCCAATAATAACCTTGAACTTGTCTTTGCCTAGCTTCTCCTCCTGAGTTCTAGGATTACTGCATGTTATCACTGCAAGGGCCAATCTTGATTGCCAGCCTGACTACATTTAGAGTCAACTAGGATCCAAGCTCTGAAGGATTTTCTTGATAAGATCATTTGAGATATGAAGATCCACTGTACTGGACTACACTTTACTGTGGCAGCCCAAACACATCCATAAAAGGAGATGGAGCTTATGCTTGTGTATAATTTATGTTAATATTTCATATTATAACAACAAATACGTATCATTTATTATACTTGTATATAAATCATATAATATAGAAATGTATATAGTTATATAATGTGAATATATGTATATATATATATATATATATATATATATATATATATATATATATATTATACATAATCAATTCTGTTCCTTTAAGGTACCCTGACTAATGCAGCCACCATGTACAGTTTTATAGGGCACTGAGATGCCAAGGTTATGTGCATGTTTTGCATACACTTCCCCAAGTTTAGTATTTCTGAGTAAGAACATTTGGTGCACAGAAAAGTGGCTTAGAACTTGTTCTTGAAATCAAAAGAACACCTTATGCTTTTCATGCCTTTATCATCCTCTGGACCTCGCTGGGCTCAGTCTTCATTATGAAATGCACATCACAAACTGGTGATTTCGTATAAAACCCCTTTGTAAAGGACTTTCAGAATAGACGCTGATACAGAAAACATATGACAAGAAACCACCCATATGACTCACTCCATTCTTTAAACGTTAGAACTAATTTAGTGTTTCATCACTACAGCAGTGGTTTGGGATTTTCCAACAGTATCCCATCCTATGTATAAAGCGAAGAGAAATGTCACATTTCTGAGTTTGATGAAGTGATCCTGCATATATGACTTTTGGCTAGACTCGACATCAAAGCTTTCTTGCCTTTTTCACAAAAAGGAATTGTGTTCTACTCCTCCAGCTCTCTCCTTCCTTCCCTGCCTTTCCCCCTTTCCATGTCTACACTTCTACTGGAGTTTAGCCAACCCAAGTATAAAAATTTCTCCATTTTCTGGGATTCCGTGTTTATTCAATTGATTCTTTCAACTTTGTGTAATCCAAGACCCTGCTTCACTCTGCACATGCAAGCGTGTCTATTTCGTACCAAGAGCTACCTCCGGTGTGTGACTTGCCTCAGAGCTATTTCCAGCTTCTTTGTTTTGTCTTGTATTTCTATTGTGGTCCCGACTACCAGCAATGTGATTAATGCACTACTTACTGGGGGCTTTGCTTCCTTTGTTTTTCTGATAATGCTAATTAATCCAACATTGGGAAAAAATACATGAGTTCCAGCTCATACATGTCAGACTACAGGTGCTTCCCTCCTCCCAGTTTGGCTTCAAATTAAAGAGGAAAGTATAAGTAGAGCAGCAATCAGGGTGGTTGCAGAAAGCTCCTGCAGAGGTTGTGCTTCAGGGAGTATCCAAAGCTCGAAAAGCCAGAGGTAGCATTGACGGGAGAAAGTTTTGATTCACCCAAAATACTGCTTCTTGCAAGTTGCTTAATGATTGTGTAGGTGCAAGAGATATTATTTAGATTTGAGTGTGATAGATCGTCAGCTTTCCAATGCAGACAGCAAAGCTGTCTGTCTGAGACGTGAGGACCAATCCCTCTCCTTCCTGTCCGAATGTCTCATGGTTCTCAGCCACAGGCAGGTAGGTACTCCTTAGATTTCCAGTTTAGAGACAGAGTCTTAAGCCTGAAGTTGACAGTAGCTGTGGGCTGTGGTGATGTTCATTTATCCTTTTCCACAAATCAAGGGTACTTGATGGACTTGGCTGTTACACTCCATCAACATTTGACAACCTGTCAAATGTTTGGTTTACTCAGTATCTGTACTCATACCACATTTTCTTAGATACACACATTTTCTCAGAAGACAGGGTGATCTTTGCTCCAATAGATGATACTTTCAAATTTATTTCTCTTCTTTAAAATGAAGAAGTCTTAGAGCTAAGTTTGCATTTCATTCTTCAGTTGGTTTTACAGAATAGAACAACAAAACAAAACTTCCTAGAGTTTCAGAACCGTTCCATATATAACTACAGTATATGTAGGCATAGTGACTCATACCGATAATCTCAGCACTTTGGAGGCTGAGACAGAAGGATTGCCTTGAATATGAGGTTAACTTAGGTTATCAAGTGAGACCATACCTCAAAACACAATCAAACCAAACAATAACAAAAATACTAATTATTACTCTCAGTATTCTTTGATTTGTAAAGAATTGTCTGCCTTGCATATAATTTTTTTTTAAAAAAATGTTATCATTAGACTAGAATGTTTATTCCAAAATGGAACATAAAATGTGACTGTGATGTGATTTCTCATTCAGCTATCACTTGGGCATCTTGTTTTAATCACGTACCTCTGTCTGAATGCCAGAGTGGTGGTCAGAAGGCTGAGGCTGCAGCTGGGTCAGTCAGCACCTTCCCTCCATCTCTGTGTGGCTAGTGGTTCCTTTTCTTTCTCTTAAATAAAGTGGCTGAGGGAGGATGTGTATAAATATCACCCACCCCCACTCAGCAGAGACAGATACGAATTGCACACTGCAAATAATTCTACACTTTTGCTAAAGTGTGCTTCTAAGTTTAAAAATTAACTTTGAAATTAAATTCATTTCAATAAAAGGTGAGAAACTTGGTCAAGACCCCACCCTCTGTAAAGTTTGATTGAAGGGATAAATATAAGTATAAAGTTTAGAAGAACATTTCAACTGATCGATTTGTTTTTGCTTTTGAATGGATCCATCGGAAATACCAAATTTCTTTAGGAAAAGGTCTCTGTGTTTTGGCCTTCCCCATTCTCAACTGAATCTTCATTTACTAGATTAAACCAGGAGGTTTTGTCGTAAGACAAAAGGCAGGAAGTCAAGTAAGCTTGGCAATAGTTGCTTCTTTATAATGCAGAGTTATGGAATTGAATTTTCCATAAGTTTAAGGTTCATGTTTGGGGATGGCTTTTACAAGTAGCAGTCACCTTTATCTAGCCTTTCAGTTATCGAACACTGATTCGCCTTTACTTCTAAGCTTCCTTAGGTCAGATGTTGGCAAGTTACGTCATCACGTTCACATCACTCAAAAGCCACCAAGTAAATTAAGCTACTCACAGTATGGAATTCTGCAATGAGAACTCTTGTTTGTAAAAGTTAAGTGCAGATGCAAGGGATGTTAGTCTCTCCCCAGCAGTGGCCTTTCTTGTCATACTCTACAGGAATGGTAAATACCGGCCCTTCTCTGCATGAAGCACATCTGTTATCACTAATATTAATTGGCAATTTGACATGACCTAGAACAGCCTAGGAACCTGGGCACACTTATCTAAATTAGATTAGTTTGAGCTGAGAAGACCCACGTTGTCTGTGCATGGCACCATTCCACCGGGTCAGGGTCCTGCACTGTATAAAAAGCAGAGAACAATCCCTACTTTCTGCTTCCCGACATGGGATGCAGTGTGACCAGCTTCCCCACACTCCTGCTGCTGGGACCCTACCCACCAAGATGCACAATACCCTCAAACTCTGAGCCACAATTAATTTTTCCTTCCTTAAGCTGTTTTTGTCAATGCTTTGGGAGCTCTATTGAGGTTCATTAAGGGAATCATTGCCTCCTTGTCAAAGAAGAGAAATACTTTCAGCCCTGGATGCAGACCCAGCATTTACACCCACCCACTCCAAAGATCAGAACATTATAAATTATTGTCTCTTCTCTTCCCTTAATACTTAATCCAGCCAGGCCTGTCAAGAACCTGGTCCAAGAAGGCTGATTCACCTAAAGCCATGCTAAGAATATAGGGAGAATGATTATCCCCTCACGGAGATAATGTAGCTCTCCTTTGCAGAAGCTCCTCCCCAGTGGGCTTTCCAGAACTCCCACTATGTAGCTCCACGGAACCTGCCCACTATTCCGAGTTCTTAGAAAAGCATAATCTTTCTATCTGCTTCCAAAAGCCTGTGCATGCCTTCTCTGATGCTGCCCATTCTGCCTCTGATCTCCGCCTCCTCCTTGTCTTCTTCTTCTTCTTCTTCTTCTTCTTCTTCTTCTTCTTCTTCTTCTTCTTCTTCTTCTTCTTCTTCTTCTTCTTCTTCTTCTTCTTCTTCTTCTCCTTCCCCTTCTCCTTCTCCTTCTCCTTCCCCTTCCCCTTCCCCTTCCCCTTCCCCTTCCCCTTCCTCTTCCTCTTCTTCTTCTTCTTCTTTTTCTTCTTCTTCTTCCTATTCTTTCTTCTCTTTCTTTTCCTCTTCCTCCTCCCCTTCCTCCTCTTCCTCTTCTGCTGCTGCCTCTGGTCAGCTGCCAAGATATACAGCTTGTTTGCCTTATTGTTTTCTCCTCAAATTCTAATAAAATTATCCTTGAGTTTCCTTATGAATACATTTATATATTCTTTTATTAATGAGACTAAGAACTCAAAGAAGGAGCCTCACTCCCTTTTCCTTGTTTAGCAAAACACACGCAAAAGAGTTATCTGAATATTTTTGTGTACATCAGAGCTATATCCACCTGATTAAGTTTTTAGAGTTGTACAAAAAAATTCCATTTTTACGAATATAATTAACAAATTTAGTTCATACATATTAAATATAGAGAATACCTGGGGTTTGGTGTCATATATATTCTCACTCACTTTATATAAACATGATGATTAACAACTGTTTTCAGTAATTGGCTCATAAACATTTTTCCTTATTACAGATAAATAAAAGCCCTTCCCTTTGATTTTTAATTGTATGACACAGAGTATTACAATACAGCTCAGGCTGGTCTTGAACCTTTGATCTTACTGTTTTAGTCCCCACAGTTTTATAGGCCATACCATCATTTTTGTGATATTTCAAATCATCACAGAGCCTCATTTTTATGGAAAATAATTGATAGGCTAGAACAGGAACAGTCCTGAAATTCTTCTTCTTTCTCATTTCTTAAATTCTCAACTTACATCAAACAGATAGAATTATATATCAGTTCCATAAAGTTTTCTAGGCATTTACTTTCGTTTAATATAGTACTTGCATCCTTAAAATTAATTTATTTCCTGTGTATGAGTGTTTTGCCTGCGTGTCATATGTGCACTGCATGCATGTCTGGTGCCTGCCTGCAGAATGTAGAAGAGGCTGTCCAGTCTCTGCAACCCTCGTTACAGCTGGTTTAGCTTCACCCCGTGAGTGCTGGGAATCCAACTCTGGGTTCTCTGGTGTTGCAGCCAATGCTGTTCGCTGCTGAGCCATCTCTCCAGGCCCAAGTGCTTATTTTTTAAGGAGCAAAGGCTCTTATTTTCAGTTTAGGAATCAATCGTCTCAGATATAGAAATATATCTGTAGAACGCTGACTAAACTTTCATAGAGGAAAGCAACATTAACAATCTTATTAGAGACAAGACAAGTCTTCCATTAAGCAATAGCCTCATGAGACAAAGAAACATAGCATTGGCTGGTGCTTTCATGTGATACTTAATTAGATACAAGTTGCAGGTAGTATTTATGAACTTTCTGGAATTAAAAAGATATTTTTCCTCTGCTGGGTAATAGATTCTTGGGACACCTTTCCCTCTCTTTTGAGAAGTTTTCTATTCAGCTTGAGCAAACTTCAAAAGTAAAATTAACTCCCAAACAGAAGGAATTCATTCAGAAGGAAAATACATTTGATTTTTCAATGATTCTGTCCACTCCTATTTTTGACTTGCTTAGAATGGAGGTGTGACAACATTTAGTGTATTACATTGTATTTTTTTTCTACTGCAATGATCTTTGAGCAGGTGAAAGTATGAAACTTCACCTGACCGTCTTCATTCATAGAAATGCATGCTTAGAAAGCTTTGATCCCAAGAGCTATTCAATATGGTGATGTTCAGGGCAAAAATAAAAACATAAATAAAGAGACAGGGCACAAAATCAAGCACAACACATTTATAGAGATGCGAAAGAGGAGTGTTCACCAGCATATTAATCGTGATTTTGATGGTAACAGCTACAAACACTAATTTTTCTCACTCTTTCTGTAGTTACCAGATTTTATATATAACGAGCAGATGTGATTTTATGATAGTGGGAGGCTTCATGGAAGACGACCATCATGAGTCACATTTTCTAGTCAAGTTGAAAGTTTTCTCCCAGTTCCCCGGGGACTCATTTAAGCCGCCTTAGCAGGTGTCTGGGAGCTGGGCTGGAGAGGAGGTGGTTGCTGTGTGAGAAGAAGACAAGGAGCATGATTAGAAGAGTCTGAGAGCAGGAGGAGGGGAACTCTGGTTTGGGGATGAGACCTGTCGATTCCAGTTTAGGCCCTAAAGACTCCCACCATGATTTTTTTTTTTTTCATTTTCAGGCACAATCTCATGTAACCAGGCTTGCCTCAAGCTTGCTGAGTAACCAATGATGAACTGGGATTTCTGATCAGTGCTGGACTTACAGGCTTGTGTCACTATATCTGGAGTTTGCAGTGACGACCATTGAACCCAGGGCTTTGGGCATGTCATGGCAGTACTCGCTCTGCCAACTGTACTACCTCCCCAGCAGTACCCTACAGCAGACTGCTCACCACTTTCAGTACCCGGCTCACAAACCTTTCTCATATCCCAGCAAGTGAAATGACATCTCTCTTCAAGTGTCAGCAGAGCTGTGACAACTAACATGTATTGTGCTTTTAATTTTCTGGTAGTAATAACGAGACAACAGGTTTTTGCCCTGTGTGAGTTTCTGTCCTGACCTTCTTTGAAAATGAATAGTGATTTGAAAGTGTAAGCCAAATAAACCCTTCCCTCCTCAACTTGCTTTTTGGTCATGGTGTTTTGTAGCAATAGAAACTCTAAGACACTGGTTGAGGTCAGTTCTTAGATTCACTTCAGTTTATAGTGAGTCTTTTACATAACCCCATCTTGATGTAGTATTTGTCACCCTTGGGAGCACTAGAGGCCTGTCCAATGGGTGCAGAGGATAGGAGCCAACGGTAACTGGTCAACTTCCACACTAGACAGATTCTTACTGGCTCACAACCAACCTAGAAAACCATGGCCTGCTCATTTTCAGTGTTCACAGTGATGGATAACATCAAATACGACCCTAACATTGCTTCTGTAAACCAAAGAGGTGTCTCCTTCACAGAAACTTGAATCTCGGCCAAGAAAGGTTTAAGTATAAATATGGACAATTTTTATTTTTATTTTTCTTAGAATGAATGAAAAATACTATTTACTGACCCTATATCTTCTCAGGTGGAATAAAAATGTAATAAAACCAAGTGATAATATTTAGTTATCTCATTCATTGGTTAATTTCAGGAGAGGATTAGAGAATTGAGCCAAGTCCACAGTTTGCCACAAACCTCTCGCTAGCCTATTGCAGGCTTCTTCATTCCATGTCCTATGGAACGGAGGGAAGCTGAGCAGAGGAGTGGGCACCAGAAGAGATCCTCTGTTTCTCTGGAGCTGTGAGGAGTTCAGCTTCATTGGGTCGGTAAAACTATTAAAAGCGATATTTAAAACAAAGGATGGGTCAGTAAAATTATTGAAAGTGATATTTAAAACAAAGAGCTGGGAAGTGAACAAAGCCAAGGTTGAGTGATCTGTGAGGTTGGTGCGGGATGTGTATTCACACCGCACTTTCCCATGTTCCTTCACTCTACACAGGAAGGCCCAGCTGTAGACTGAGCCAGCAGGCCATTCTCAAGGCTTTGATTCCCAGCCTTGTGACACCATTCAGCCAATGGCATGTGCCACTTATGTATACCCTTTTCACACAAGCCCTCAGAAGAAACACCACTTTGTTTTTGGAGACAGACAGTTAGTCTGGTAGAAGTAGATTCAAGTTTTGGCAAAGATTTGCGGTAAGATAGAATGAAAAGCTGCCAAAATGGTATTAGGAGAAGAAAGAAGGTCCGACCTCCTGGGCTCAGATGCTAAGCACACCTACCTCAGGTTCAACAAACGAGAGAAAAGAAATATTCTCCACTGTATCTGCCTTAGTCTCTCTCTGCTTCAGGGACTATTGTGTTAGCACCAAAGAGCTTGTAATTGCGTCTTCATGAGACCCTTATAAATTAACATGAAATGAGCTTTGAAAAACACTGTAGTTCAAATGACTGTAAATAGATTATCCCCTAACCCCAGCAGCCACTGGGGTTCTACACACACACTGTGTTCTGTGTCCCCATGGTCTCACCCCAAGGCTCTGTGCACCACTCTCCAGTTCTGAACTCTTGGAATCAGGGTGTACCCCGGATTTAGGTTTCCAAAGTCTGTGATGTTGGTTGGTTCTTCCTCCTCTCCCTGTTAAGCTGATGGCTGAACTGAAACTCAGATCACCATGGGGCATCCTGGTGTCTGCCAACCAGAGATGCACCAGGTGACCCATGATAGGGCTTGGTGGCATTCTTATATCCCCTTCTAAAAAGTTCCAGGGTGGTTGCAATGTCCCACAGGCCATTGGAGAGAGGCTGGGCTCAGCCAAGCCAGTCTATACATTTCTACCATTCACCCTTATTGGTTTTTTTTAACCTGAAAAAGAAGACGTGGTGGATCAAGCAACACGAAGTACTTGGTGTGTCCAAGGCATGGCTGCCGCTTTGTCGTTCCTTATGTTGCCATGAAACCCCAAACAGAACCCCTGACATGTGTCTCTTTCTAAACAGTTTACTCTGACCACAAGGGCATGTGTGAGGAAGGGGTTCCCAAGGCCACCTGCCTGCAGAGGGAAAGGGTGACCATGTTACAACTTAATCCACCGAGGAGACACAGTGTGCCCAAGGCAGTGGCTTCTGTTTGACAGAAACTATAGTTAAAACCACAAAAACTACCTGTTAAACTCCCTCCCCCTTTTTTAGAGTACAGAATTAAGCACGCTGAGTAGTTCAAACTCAGTATGCTAAGAGCTCTGTCCAGTGCCCACCCTTCAGATTGCTTGTATGCACTGGACAGAGTTAGGATGTTTTCTCTTTGCAGATAAGGCCACGAGGCAGAGGGACAACACTGTTTATTTGAGATTTTCAACCTGAAGAGGGATTTGCCTGCAGGGACAATGTCATTTCCCTGAAGCCCTCAGTCTGGTGACCAAGCCAGCTTGGGCTTCTTTTGCAGCAGCAGTGGGAGAAAGTGAGCGAGCTCTTGCTGTATCCTTCCCTCCATCCATCCTTCCCTTCTCAGTTCTTCCTCCCCTTGGTTGCAGGATAAGCTTGATTTATAGAGTGTGGCCTGGATCCCAAGCATGCGTCTTTATATTCCTACCTAGACACCAAACAACTCCATAGTTCCCTTTAACTGTCCCCTGCTTTCTGCCATGCTTATTTTTCTAGCCTTTTGGTCTTAGTTCTGGGTCTGAGCAGTCCTCTTGTTCCTGCTAGAGTTATTCTTTAGGTCCCCTTTCTCCCAGCCCAACCCCCAACATAGCAAGGGATGAAGGTGGATTTAGGGGACTCCTCAGATAAGGCTCTGACTACTTAAGACAGCACAGCCTGACCTAGGGGTCCCTAGCTTGTAGTTATTACAGAATTTCATAATTCAGTTGGCTTATAAACTTAAATGGAAATAGCGGCATATGACCTTTCACTGGACAATCTGACTTTTCCTCTATCTTTAATAAAACAAAGCAGTCATACTCCCAGCATCAGTGACACTGACACCAGCAGTATTGTCACATTCCTAAGCATCTGTTGGTGACATCTGAAAGCCCTTTCCCTCCCTCACACTTGGGTGGTGACCACCAGCTCTTATCATTTAGTCTATTAACAAAGTAGCATGCACGTTACCATGTAAACATTTGATTTAGAATATTTTAGTAATAAAATCTAATATTAAAATACATTTTATGGTATAAAACTCTTTAGGTTTTAAAAATGTATTTAAAAGCATTTTTTTCGGGGGGATTGTTAGGTAACCCACAGGGTCCACAACACAATAGCCAGAAGGCAGTAGTAGCTCTATCTAATCCAGTCCTAACTTTGGCCCTCAGTCCTCCTAGGACGCTTCCAGGTCCCCATAGAGCTTCGGAATGTGCCCTCTTCCCAGGAGCAAAGGTTTAGCCCTTTTCCCAAAGCAAACCATTGTCTACCAATCACCAATGGCTGGCAGCCTTGCACAGAAACTATTGCTCCTTATAGAGAGGAAGCATTTGTGAAGTGGTGTGGGGTCAGACTACAGTTCTATGGATGGTCGAATCTTGTTTGAGTGTCCCTCAGCATCTCTGACTTCCACAGTCCTCACATCTGCCTCCTTCATCGAGGTATTTATATAAAATTTTTATGTGTTTTTCTGTTTTCTTTACACACCACATTTTGATCATGTTTTCCCTGCCCACAATTCCTTCCTCCAGGACCCTCTCCACCTCTTCCCACACTCAACTTTATGTTCCTTTTCTCTTTCTCCTTAAAACAAATAGTCAGACAAGAACCAAACCAAAACATCACCAATGGAAACAGGAAACACACACACACACACACACACACACACACACACACACACACCTGCCACAAAACCACAAAAACAAGAATCAAAATAAACAAGCAAAAGACAGATAAGACAAAAATGTCTGTAGCTCTTCAACTGGCGTGGTGCTCAGTAAGTGAGAGACTGCCTGAAGACACCTCTAAACCAAAGGCTGACAGTGATGTCTGCCAAACTCCTCCTCCCTGACCTCCTTGCGCCTCTGTGCGCCGGCTTTCTCCTCTGGCAAGAGCACCTTTCACCATGGTATTTCCAAGCCTGACTGAAGTGCACCTCCTCCAATGGCCTGATAGAGTCACTCATGAAAAGGAATGAATCCTGCTTTCATTCCGTCAATCTTCCTACATTCTTCCCTGCCTACTCCACGGGCTTCTCAGACCCCCTCTTTGCTGAGGGGAGCACCATTGACTGAACTCGTGTTGCATAAATAAAGCCTGCTGTGTTGCCTAAATACACTAAATCCTCTTTTTAAATTTTTTTTTTATTTCAAGATGCTGGAGACAACTAGAGGAATTCCCCCAGAGGAAAATGAGAGAAAAGGCACAAAGTCAGGGAAAGTACGAGAGTGTTGCCCAAACACTGCACAGGCACAGTGAGGAAAGCTCAGACAGGGAGCTCCATGCCCTGGGCAAGGATGTGACATAATAGCCTATCCCTGGACAAGGGAGGGGGCAGAGAAATGTGACAAGCAGACGACAAGCAGATGCTGCACTAGAACATTAGGGAAGCCTACGGGTCAGGTCGGGGAGACACCCACAGTGAAGAAGGATACAGGGAAGATCTCAGGGCTGGGCTCCTTCTCCAGCGCTCGGCCCCGCCCTCCGCCCCTCCCCCCCCCCATCAGCAAACCTTTATGGAAGGCCTCTTGTGACCTGGGCAGAGAGCAAGACACTAGATGAATCTGGCTTTGGAAGGGCAGCTGTGGAACGGCAGTAGCTGGAGTGCTGTGTCTGTACCTTACCAACGGAGTGTGGTAGCTCAAAACCAGGCAAATGTCATTTTGAGGGGAGCCGTCTACACAAGCCATGTTTCTCTACCAGCTATACATTGGTTTAGGCTCAATCAACACAGCTTTCATTCCAAGGGACATGCAGGAGGTTGGAGGCTGGAGGTAAGTGTCGCCACAGCGGAAGTCAGCCTTGGTGAGAGCACCTGTAGCTGTGGTAGACAGGATTAGGTTTCTACAAAGAAGGAGAGGCTGGCTCAAAGATAGATTTGTTGATTTATGTGTGTGTATGTGTGTGTGTGTGTGTGTGTGTGCGCGCCGCGCAAACACACACACACTTGCATTCTTGGGAATGTGGCTATGAGTGGCTGTTCATGGTCTCAAAAGAACCCAGACTTAGTCTGTGAAGGAGAAAGAAGTCAATGAATCATGGGATGCTGAGAAAATGGCCAGTAAGTTGGAGAGATTACAGGATGGCAAATAGCAGCTCTCATCCGAAGCCACTTCTTTAGCTACAGAGCTAACTTCCTGTCTTCTGCTAGAATACCATCTAGTAAGTTAGGCATAGCCTCTGGCTCCCAGGCCTCTTTCTGAATCAGAAAGACTTGTCCAAGTGCACCCTGCAGCTGGGCAGAGGAAGAATCCAGTCTTTGCACCTGTCCTCCAGTCACTTCTTCATTACCTCCTGCTCTCAGGACAGCCAAGGCTCCCTGTAAGGGGGGAATCCAAGTGTATCAGCTACTTCTCTTATTGTCTCATAATAAAATACCTGACAGGAAGCAACTTAAGAGGGAAGCTTTGTTTGTCTCACAGTGTGTGGGTTCAGCCTACCATGTGGGAAGGCTCAGGAAGGCAATTGGTCCCACTGTGCCTGCAGTTGGCAAGCAGGGAGAGATGACCGCTGGTGCTCCAATTGCTCTCTCCTACTCTCTCAGAGATGGTATCACTCATGTTCAGGCCAGATCCTCCCACCTCAAACTCAGTCTGGATATTTCCTCACAGACATGCCCAGACACCTAAAGGTGGTGTAGATCCTGCCAAGCTTACAATTCGTATTAACCATCGCTCAGGGGTCCAGGCTGAGGCTGTACTTTCTCTTGCTATCTCGTCCACAGAACAGACTCTGTATCCACAGAGGATTCAAACCAAGCACACAGCATCAAGAAGTGGGATGGAGAGGGAGGGGGATGAAGGACAGGTAGAGATCCAGACTAGGAATTATTGTGGGAAATAATAAAAAATAGACCGGCATGTTCCTGCACATGCGCCGGCAACTCTCCACCCTGAAATGAACCCGTAGGCTTTACGGGACACCACCAGCAACGGGAGGACCATATGGCTCCAGCAGGGTGACCTCAACTGGGTGGGTCTGTCTGTGGTCCCTCTGGCTCTGTCTCTACCCACCAACTCTCCAGCAGGGCCAGAGCTCCCGAGTTCTCTTCGCTATCTCGCCAGCCCCTTGTACTGACCATCCACCCCATGATCTGGCACCACAACACCGATTTCCCCAGTAGAATCAAAACTCTTGAAGCTTATAATTAACCAATTAGATTTATGTATCATGCTCAATTTATAAGATGCCAATACAGTAATTCCAGAACCAATTGATAATGATAAAAGTTTTATCCCACTTATTCTAACCTTATGATATCACACCTACCTATGGCTGGTTAAAGTCACGCTGGTTCACGTCTGCCTCCATCTTGGACTTCCTCCACCTCCCTGTCTCTGCAACTCTTAGCTCCGCCTCCCCGTCCCCTGTTCAACCATAGGCTTCCTGCTGCCCTAATGTAATTGGACAGGGAAAAATCCTGCAACAAGGAATTGAGTAAGCTAGGGAGCGCCACATAGGCATGGGCAGAGCAGCCAATCCTACAAATAAATGTGGCAGGCAAGAGCCATGCTCTTAATCTCAGACCTCCATCCCTGTTTCTCTAGTCCCAGGAAATGTGGCTCAACAGAGGGGAACAGAAATGTAGGGCCCTTTGTGGAACTTTGGTACAGTGCTGAACATGCAGATTTCATGACACACAGGGCATATGTTTATTCTCTGCATAATATACATATTTGTACAGGGAAAAAAATTGAGTATACTTATAAGATAACATTCTCTTGCTTAATTTCCAGCATTTAAAACTAACTGGTTTCAGGTGTAGAATTTACTGTTTCTACTATTAAAGTCAGATACAATTTATTTTTGTTGTACTATTTATGTTCTTTTACATTATTTCTACTGGGCATGTAACTTTTTTTCAAGTTTTGATATTTTTTAAAGAATTTTTTTTACTAGAGAAATGTTTTATAGCCTTATTTATTATTTATATAATAAATAATATTATATAAATATAATGTACTCCTTAGTTATTGCTTGGTACATGAAGTTTCAAGAAATTTAAAACTTAATCACCCAATGGTATTTATATATTGAAAGGTTAGACTATTTAGGTGGGTAGTCAGTCAGGGAAGGACCTACTGACTAACCTGGCCAGAGAGAAGCCATGAAGTCTCTTTCTTCTTCTCCTCATTCTTTTTCTCCAAGAAAAGTGCTCAGCTAGGCATTTATTTATTTATTTATTTATTTACTCGTTTATCTGCCACAGTGCAGATGTGGTAGTCAGAGGACAACTTGTGTGCGGTGAGTTGTTCCTTCCATCCCATGCTTCTAGATTGACCTCAGGTTGTCAGGCCTGGCAGGGAACACCTTTGCTGCTGAGACATCTCGCCTGATTGGCTTTTTTTTTTTTTTAACTCTACAATAACTTTAGATTTACAGAGGAATTGTGATGAGCACCTGCACGGTTTCATCCAACCAGTTTCCCCATCACCAGCCTCTTCTATTTGTATAGTCCGGTCACGATTGCCAAGCTAGTCTTCGGTTCAAGTTTCCACAGACTGTACCCAGCAACTCTTCTCTCTCCCAGGAGCCCTCTGGCATCTAGTGGTGCAGTTGCTCACCCTGTCTCCTTTGGCCTCTCCTGGCTGAGGCCATTTCCAAGGACTCCTGATCTTTGGACATTCACAGTTCTCAAGTATACTACTTACCTGTTTTGCAGAATGCCCTTAAATACAGATCTATGCTGGTCATGTTTTCCTCATAATTGGAATGTGTTGGAGGTCTGGGGAGGAAAACCACAGATGCAAAAATGAGCATCTCTTCAGAATCAGTCCTGACAGCAGGAGAATGTCCCCAGCACACAAAGGCACTCACTAGTTGCCAGCCTTCCCTCTATCCTTCTTCGGGTTGTTAGCAATGTGAAAGAATTTATCAATGAAATGTATTTGTCTGTCCTGGTTCCTGACTTGAGGAAAGTTATGAATGAGCAGAAAAGCAAGCATGACAACTAAGTGGAAAGGGGCTTTGTCTGTGATAATGGCGACAGATGGGGTTTCTGTACCCTGGTTTGTTCCACTGGGTCCTCGGTCTTCTGTGCCCTCCACTATGGTGAAGAAACTCTGAGCCATGGATCTCTGCTGTCTCTGGTCTGCCTGAGTTTGATCATGGGGGCAGGAGAGAGAGAGAGAGAGAGAGAGAGAGAGAGAGAGAGAGAGAGAGAGATAGAGGTGTATGGACTCCCAGCTGGGCTCTCTCTCCTGTATATCACCACTGGGGCTCACTCTGTCTCCTAAATAAAGGTTTTGAATGCCAACCCTCCTCTTAACGGGGACTGGCACTCTCTATGGCAGAATCCAAACTTCCAGCTTTCTAAGTTCTTTATTTAACTGTACACAATTACTCATTTTGAGTCAGTTTCTGTTTCTCATCCAGATTTAATCCACGTAAGACTTAGGGTTTGATTTCCACCACTGTGAAGATAAAAAAAAAAGAAATAAAAACTAAAATATTTTGTTAGAACATAACTATGCACTGTCTTTCTGTGCAGCCCTGGGATCAACTAACGGAGCTTCAATTCTGCTTCTGATTATTGGTCACCTGCAGGTGACCATAGTTGGGTTCTTAATCCTCTCACTGTCTAAAAGTTCTCATTCGCTAAGGGCTGTTCTGATAATTAAATTAGTACAGGTCGAGTCTTTTAAGTTGTGCTGAACACAAAAAAGAATCAAATAGTAACTACTGTCTTGTGTGCCATCCCATCAGACCAAAATCCAGCAAATTTGCTCTGGTGGTAGTCAGACAGTGTACAGTCTTATTCCTTTACGCAGTTGATGTATTTGTCTGCCTTAGGTATTGCTAATAAGTAAAAATAAGATTTAGTCAGAGATCAATAAAGAAAAATAAATTGTTGGTGTTTGCTTTTTATGTTTGCATAACTGCCAAAAATTTGAGCATTTCATAAGCAAAAAAAAAAGTATTCACTGAGCTAAGTTTCCTGGATATTCTGGATAAGTCTCAAGGAGAAGAAAGGAAAGGGACTGCTTATTCATCTGTTGCTGCAGCCCCCAGCCACCCACAACTACCCCACCAGTGACGGAGAGAAGCAAGGAACACTTCCAGCATGTCTTTTACAGGACGACCCACCCATAAATTGTTTTTTTCTTCAAATATTTCCAATCCACACAATGTTTTGAATTATCCAACAATACATTTTTTTTCCAGCTTCTAAGCTGCAGGGCTCTCCTGAGGCATAAATCAATAAGCATATATCCCTATGTAATTTTTAAACCGCTGTACAGTCAGATGCAGTTGGCTGAGATTGCCGTGTAACCCCGTGAACTGATGAAGTAAACATTTGCCCTGCTGGGAGGTGGAAGGCTTCCAGGGCTCCAAGCATACACCTGCAGAAAGCGGTGACTCACTACCGAGTCAGCTTGCAAAGGCAAGGCGGCAGAAGGCTGGATGGAAGGATGCGCTTGCCTGCCGGTTCGCTCTAGCTCGCCCAGAATAATGACAGCAAGGACATTTCCAAATAGCTCACCCGGCACAAAGTGGGGGATTATATAGCATGCATGTGGCGGCTGATTTCCTGATAGGATCCACTGAACAGGACATTGCATGTTTTATGGGCTGGGGCTGATTAGACCATAAGACTTAAAATATGTAGCTAAAGTGGTTGAAAAATAGGCTTTGGAAGTTCAGATCAAAGCATTACAGGGGGTGATTAGATAAATAAAAAGTTTAAGCCTAACTGAGCAAATAATTGTACATCCCTGAAACCCTGGTTCACAGAATTGGTCATGTGACTCACCCAGGTGCAGGTGTCTTTCTAAGAATATTCCTTTTAATTTAAATTGTACATCAAAAGGAAAAACCTGGGTGCTGACCAGCGAATAGTTCTGTTTGTATAAGAAAAGCCTCTTTAAAATACTGACAAAAAATATATATCCCTCATTACTGAAAGAGGCAAGTTTCTCCCTTTTTCTCCCTTCTCAGTCTATAGTAAAGGATTTCTTTTTCTTCTTTCATGCATACTAATAGAGCTCACCTAAGAAAATTCTGGAATATTTCTGCAGCCTTATCCTGTCCATTCTTATTAAAAGAAAAAGAAAAGACCAGACTCAAGTTGATGTTAAAAGCATATTCTGCTATTTTTCTAAAGGAAAAGCTCAAAAACTGAACAAAATAGCCCAAAACATTTGTACAGGCTGTGTGTGCATCAAGTACTAGACACAGCGATGGGATGCGCCCCTCCTGACATGTCCAGAGTCAGGTTTCCACATTGCTGTTTGATGCCAGGGAACTGAGGCACACCTACAGGTTTAGTAACACATCCCAAAGTTCCCGGCTGGAAAATGGCAGAGTGGTGCCCTATCTCTGCCTGAGGCTGGGTTTTTCCACCACAAAGTATTTCTGGGGTGATTTGTACAGGAAAAGACATTGAGACATCATCTTACTAGTTCTGGTGGCTTATGTCCATCCCCCTGCCTCTGCATCCCTGAGTGATAGGAAGACAAGCACACTCCAGGCTCTTGGAGAATGTGTAAGCGTCACACAATGTGTAAGCTTCTGTTTGGGTTCTGCAAACAACGACACCTAGGTTTCACACATTGCTAAGGGTCCGCCTTGGCTCTTCACATGAGTTTCCAGGATCATTTTCCTCTTTGAACATGAGCGATCTGACCAGGAGCCACATGCAGTGGAAAGAGAGCAAGCAGATGTGTGGAGCTGCTGAGCTACAGGTCTGCGATTTGCTCACCCACTGGCCATGTGGTAACTTGGCAACAAATTTTGGTGGCTGGAGTTCTCAGGAAGCTTTTGTCCCCATCTCAGAACTATCCATTTTTTCCAAAAGCAATCTTTATCCTGCAGTAATCCCCCTTCCTCCGTGATGATCAAATGGGGGAAAAATACAGAAAGTATCAGTACCCATGGCATCTTTGAATCAGTACAAGCTTTCCAGGTTGTCCACAAGCCAAGTTTCACAGCTTTACGGGCAGTATTTTCACACCTTAATTTACTTCCCAACTAGAATCGGCGCTCTCCTCTGTTGACTCAAAGGTTTCTGCAGTGGGGTGCGGCTTTGTATTTCACCACCTTTTCAGAGAGCAAGGGCAAGAAACAGGTTAGCACAGAGAGACAGCCAGTTGGACAAGCCTGGCCCAAATCCTGGCTGTGTGACTTTGAGAACCCCACTGAACTCTCTGTACTTCAGTTTCCTTTCAGAGCCCAGTCTTGGTACAGGATGCTAGCATGAAATATCATAGACCATGTGATGTGACAACAGAGCCACAACAGAACCCTCACACTTCAGATACTGCAAGTCCAAGATCAAGGTGTCAGCCAAAATCCTAGAAGGGGCTGGTTTCTTTCTGTCTTGCAGGCAGCCATTGCTATATCCTTATATGAGAGGAAAGAGAAAAGAAAGGAGATAGAGGTAGAGATAGAGATAGAGATGATAGATAGATAGATAGATAGATAGATAGATAGATAGATAGATAGATATCCCATCATACAAAGAGACCTACTTCATCAACGACACAACCCCATGTCATCATGTTGTCATCTGACACCAATAACGTTCCAAAGTTCTGGCCCCCTAACTTTCAAGGTTCAAACTTTAAAATATAAGTTGTGGGGAAACAACATTCAGTCTATAAGAGGAGTCATCTGTAAAGCAACTGGTAAGGACTCACACACATTTGACATCACTGTGGCCACAGAGACAATAAAACTAAGGGCATAGGTCTTAACACGTTAAAGAGCACATATGTGCCCATTCTGATCTTTACAAAAGGACAAACATCTGTTGTGACAGACACCAGATTACCATTCTCAAAAGGCACAATGGAACAAAGACCACATTGCTTCCTTCAAGTCTCCCACAGCAGTAGGAAAATCTCTTCCAGGAGACTCCTCCTGGACATCAGTAGGCATGGTAGGGCAGTGATAGGCTATAGACACATGCACACCAGGCATACAGTGAAAATTAACAGAAACCGTGGTTTCAAAGTTATGAGCATTCATGTGGTAGAATTGCTGCCTATGAGTTCGGGTGAATCATTCATCTCTCCTCAACTACCCTTTCTTCTGTGTGAAACAGAATAATATTAGTTTACTACTTTAAAACATTCAAGGCTTTATTGTATCAAAGAATCATCATTATTTTCCTTGTATGTTTAGTGCAGAGTTCTCTATGCATATTCCCTGGGAAGGACAGAGTGGCATTACCACAGTCACAACAGTGAATCATCTATCTTATATTTCACATGGAGTACCCAACTACAGCCAGTCAGTTGAAGTATTATTAGAGCAAAATAAAACATTTGCGGAGTTGGCTGCCTATAACTATACAAGCTAGATTCATTTAGTGTCTTTAGATGTGCTTCTCAACCTATGGGTGGAGACCCTTTGGGGGTTGAATGATGCTTTCACAGGAGTCATCTAAGACCATTGGGAAACATTTGTATTTGCATCACAATTTATAACAGTAGCAAAATTAAAGTTATGAAGTAGCAACAAAAATAATTTATGGTTGGGGTCACCACAACCTGAGGAATGGTGTTAAAAGGCCTCAGCATCAGGAAAGTTGAGAACCACCATCCTAGAACAAGCAACCAAGGTCAGCCATGTGTACTATGGGGAAGGCTCTGTACTTTCAATACATTATCTATAAAATGGTCAAGAGCTTAACAAGTAGCAACACACAGAAGGCATAGCTTCATGAGAGAGCAACAGACAGAGCAAGGGCAGCAGGGACCTTCTCAGGAACTAGCTGGTCAAGGGACCTTCCAGCCAATAGGCAATGCACACTCAAGGCAGAACAGAGTAACAAGGAAAATTTCCCCCAGAGCAGTTCTGCCCAGTTTCCCACATATGGTCAAAACACAGTCTCCCGTGGGCCTGTTTTCTTCTCCTCAAAGCACTTTTCCACATTTCTTGAAGGGATGCAGCTTCAATGAGAAGTTTTAGAATGGATGCGCACTTGCTTTTCCTAAATTTGGGTTCAGTCCTCAATGAATATTAGTGATTAGAGTGAGCCCTTGACTGTCAAGGTCGGATAGAGTGGCTGTCTCAGAATCAGCCTAGATTTTGTTCTGTTGACCTTCAATGGGATACTATCCATGAATGTGCCTTACCTTCTTGGAACAACTATTTTAAAAACAGCAAAAGGTGAACTTAAATGCACAAAGAAAAGACGAGGTACCTAAAAACATTTCTGACATATAGTGAGAGACTTCAATCTTAAAACACAGCAAACAACAATTTTACCAAGTTCAAATTAAAGCTTGGTCCTGAGCTCAAAGCCCAAGAAACACCATCTACTAAATTATGAAGGAAGAATGTGTGTGTCTTATATGTGTATACTTATGTATATGTACAAGAACTTGTGCTTTTACAATGAAGTTGGCGACTGTGTTATTTGACCATCACAGGGTAGGATGACCAAACTCCTAATGATGTCTTATGGATACATAGCAAGTGCCCAAAATTAATAGTTTATGCCCCCAAAGGGCCATGGTATGCCAACTAGCACTGCTTACCATCCTGTTGACTATGACCCGCACCCCAGCTGAACCTGATGGGCTGACTCACAGCCCTCTCTGCAGTTTGCTTGTCCCTTATTCTCAAAAAAGCATAGATTCTCAGCCCCCAGGGAATCTGAGGACATTCTCCCAACTTGCATCTCAAAGTGCAAATGTACACTAGATGTTGAATATGGCTAGGGAGGGATTCAGGCCTCACTTACGGGCCTTTCATAAAGAGCTGAGTTTATCTGTTGATAGAGTGCCTATAGGCCCTGAGTTGATACCCAGCGCTTGTTAACTCAGCCTGGTAGTGCACACATGTAGTCTCAGGACTTGGGACATGGAACAGGAGAATCAGGAATTTAAGGCTAGCCTAGACTTTATTAAATCCCATTTCTCTGCAAAATTAACTAAAACTTCCTTTGTTACAACCAAGCAGAGACTCCAAATCTATAAATCAAGAAGGCCTTAAGTTCTAAAAGGTTAGTGGTGCCTTCCCCCAATATGCACTCAAAATACAGCTTCAATGTTTTGAAAAACATACATATGAGGTCTTCTAAGCTAAAACTGCTTCTTTCATTGTCTCTTGGCTTCTGTTTTTGTTGTGTTATTATTATTGTTGCTTTTCATGTTGATGTTTTTAATTTTTTTTGTCAACACCTCTACTTTGCCCAAAAATCCATCACTAATTTAGATGGAGGTTCAGCATCTTATGCATATTCAATATGGAAGGCTGCTGGCCCTGAGAGGATCCTGCAGGTCCAAGCAGAAGGGTGCTGGAAAGTGGGGGTCATTCTTAGTCAGAGCACCAGCTCTGAGCTCATGTGCAACATTTTGTCAGTGCTGCTAAAGGCACAGATGTCTTAGCAGGCAGAGAGCTTCAAGTGTCCTCTTGTGCTGCTTCCAACTGATAGGAAGCATTTGTGTAAGGCTAGTGCAGAGAACAGAGCTGGGGGGGGGGTCTGCACAGCACCCCAACACAAGCCCACAGGATCTCAGAAAACAGAGAGAAGAGACTCAAAAATACTACCACCAATAACATCAACACTACCACCATCACCACTACCACCACTACCACCGCCACTACCACCAACAATATCACCACCACTACCACCACCACCACCACCACCACCACCACCACCACTGCCAACACCACCAACACCACTATCACCACCACCACTGCCAACACCACCAACACCCACCAAAAACACTACATACAATACCCACACCACCACCATTATTACCACCACCACCTTCTACCAACACCACCACCATCACAACCACTACCACCAACACCAACACCACTACCAACACCACCAACAACAACACCCACCCAAAACACTACAAACAACACCCACACCACCACCATTATTACTACCACCACCACCTCTACCAACACTACCACCGCTAATAACAACAACACCAGCACCACCACCACTACCACCACCACCACAACTACCACCAACACTACCAATAACACCACCAACAACACTACCAACACCACCAACACCAACACTACCAACAATACTACCAACAACAACAACAACAACAACACAACTACTAACAACAACAACATACGAAAAACCCCATGAGGGCCAACAAGAAGATGGGAATAAACAGAGGAAGGAAATAGCAACAGGAAAACATCACTCAACTCAAAGCAGAGGCCAGCATGGATCAAGGAACTCCATACAGGAGTGGAGAGGGGAGTGAATACAAGAAAGAGAGCAACCGAGGAAGGAGGCCAGCCACAGGGAACATGGCTTCCCAACTTCCACACACACTGCTAACAGGACACAAAAACTTCACCCCTGTCCTCTCATTCACCATCTGCTTGCCCCCAAACACCAAGGGAAAAGTTGACTATTTATTTATTGATGCTCCCCTTGTTTCCAAAATGCATTTAGGGCAATGGAGCACAAGAGGCAAGTCAGATTTCACTGTTAAAAATTCATCACGGGAAGAATTTTCCATATCTCTAGCCAGACAGCGCTTGGTCATTAGAATGTTGGTGTTGCCGGTATGGTTTATACTTGGCTGTTTCTTTCTTTTACATCACAGAGAAAAGGATCTCATACCCCTCTCCCCCAGTTCTGTCCTTGCTCCTTTTAAATATTTCAGGGCAGGTATTAGGAGCCATATTTTCAGATGGACAGTCAGTCCAAATGTGTGAAGGTTATAGCTATGACAGCCATCTCAAGATGTTATCTGCCACTACTGGACAGCCACCCCAGAGAGAATTCATGACTGAAAGTCCTTAAGCTACATTCCATAGATGAGGAGATCAAGGACCACAAAGGCGTTTAGAGCATTGCCTGAAGTCACAGCGCTGAATGGTGACAAGTTTCCAACAGGCTCTTGGTCAGCTTCTTAGCTGGTGCATTTTCTTTTAGATGACTTACACTTGTCAAAGATAGGGAGGAAGAATCTAGCAAAAGATAGAAAGCAGTTAAAGTGTCCCTCAACTGCCCAGGATAAGTGCTGACCCATGGCCATTGTGGAGGGAAGGAAGCTGGGAAAAATATGTCTTCTCAGCTCTAAAGTGTACCTTGGCTAGCAACCTTCCATGAGTATTACATTCACATTTTGCCTAGACACATTGGTCTTCCCTTGCCGGCAAGATTTTTCTCATTGGGTACCACTGCTCTGGGCTGCATTTGTGTTTGTTGTAGAACAGGTCACTGTCAGTGACTGTTAAGGGAAAAAGTGCACATACCATTTTGAAGCATGACTGCAGAAGTGAGACAATGTGACCAGGACCCTCTGCTGCCCATTTTGCCTTGTATACAGCATCTAGCTCTACCAGACACTTCCAGGAGTCAATCATGTGTCTGGAAGCATGTGCTTCTCCAAAACCCCCTGTTTCTGAGACTTGCACTAGGGGAGCTCTGAGATTCAGGTGAAAGTCAGAGGTGTCACCATTATCCTGTCATAGACACACAGGATTTTTGGTGGGCTTTCCTGTGTCTTCAGGAATTTCTTTGGCTTTGAATTTCATTCTGCAATTTCTTTTAAGTTAGTAGTTGATTCTTCAAGTGTTTTGAGGAAGATGGGAGAGGCACCTCCATCCCAGGCTCCTGGGTCTGGTGTGCATCTCCTGCTGTGTGTCTATGGAAGATCATCTTCATGGAAACATAAATAGCATTTCGAACAAAAGGTCTATTCTTGCTCTTATCCATGGTCAGCATCAGCTCAAAGCCTGCTCCCTATGGCTTATGGACCAGGATCTAACATGATCTTTTCAAAACCCAGGGACACAGGTGGATGTCCCAAGAGGCTAGAGATGGGCAGGGGAGTGCCAAGAGTCAGGTATCTATGCATGATCTTCATGAAAAATAATTCCAGTTGAGACACCCTGACTACTCTCTTCTTCTCTTCTTTCTCTTCTCTTCTCTTCTCTTCTCTTCTCTTCTCTTCTCTTCTCTTCTCTTCTCTTCTCTTCTCTTCTCTTCTCTTTCCTCTCCTCTCCTTCTCCTTTCCTTTTTCTCTCCTTCTCCTCTCCTTCTCCTCTTCTTCTCCTCTCCTTCTCCTCCCCCTCTCCTCCCCCTCTCCTCTCTCCTCCCCTCTCCTCCCCTCTCCCCCTTCTCTNCCCCTCCTCTCCTCTCCTCTCCTCTTCTCTTCTTTTCCTTTTTGTTACTTGGTTGATAGCGTTTAATTTTTATATTATGTATTGAAATCAGTCTTGAGTAGTGCAGAATCCCCTTTTCATTGCTGGGGTTGTCATATACTGTTGCACAGTATATAACATTTATAGACATGAGCTATCACATGCTGTTAAAGCAGTGCCAGAGATTGAACCCCCTTGACAAAAATATTCACAGTTAAAATTTGGGTATTTGTTGTTCTAATTTAAAAAAAAAAAGCATGCTTTCTATGGAAAATCAAGCATGCCACATGACTAACCAGGGTTCTTTTCACTTCACAGAACACTAAGAACATCTTTGAAAGTCACTGAAAGTTGGATTCCAGTGTCACTTTTCTGCCTTTATAATGGTCATTGTATATAATTATTTATTTTATGGAAAATATCTCTTGCAGACTCAGTTTTAAGGTACCACAAGTTCATTATTAGAAAAGAAAGTCACACAACAAATAAAGTCAGGGAATATTTATAAGCAATTGTACAAAGAAAGGTTTCTACCTCACAAGATATGGATCTGTAAGTTTGTGTGTCAGTTAGCTAAACACAAATTCAATCACTTTATGTTTTTGGCAGCTCTAGATGAAAACAGCAGCACCAGTTCATGCAGAGCCCCAAGGAGACAGCTCCATCTCCTCACAGGAGGTGTGTGGCTTCTTTGTCGTCTTGGACCCCAGTGCTGCGCTCTCCTCTTCAGATGCCTCAGTAGAGACTGCTTTTTCTCTCCCGTTCTCACCTTTCAGTGGGTCGGTAAGCCCCTTTCTTTATTAATGGTATAGTCATCAATCATTTTCCCTGCCAAATCCCGATACACAGTTTTCCTCAGCTTGTCTTGAGCACTGAAATCGTGTTCGTTGACTTTTTAACTGTTATTTTTATTTTTGTCTTCATGGAACATTTATGAGGCTGGACTAGGGAATAGCCACATACAGCTACGAAGATTAACACGGGTACAAGACAATTAATCAATCTATAGACTTCATTCCAATCTCATGAGTGTTCCCATCCACTTTAGCCTTCCTTCCCAAGGACAAGTGCAGTATAATCAGATGCTTTTAATTGCCAGGCTGCCTTAGTGGGCTTCAGTTTGTGATTTTTTTTCATAGTTGCTTATTTTTATGAGGTTTGACAGTTAAAACCATTTTTTTAAATTATACTTACTTATTTAGCTTTTGTTTGGTTTTGAAGGTACATACTATGGTGCTCCAATGGAAGCCAGATGACAATCTGGGAGTCCTTTCTCCCCTATCATGTGTGTTTGGGGAGCCATATAAGATAGTTATGTTCAGTGGTAAGTGCCTTAACTTACCAGGGCTATCTTGCCAGCCCAACCTGGACACTGAAGATTCCTGGTCAAGTGCTTTGTAGAATGTCAGTTGATTTGAGTTTCTTCCCCCAAAGATCCCCTTTGTTTTTCTTTCTCTGGTCAACTTTTAGAATCAAGGCCAGTTAAAGTCAACCAGTGTTCACACAGGAGGGCCACCAATGTTTACTTCTTAGATGGAGAAACACCATCGCCTTTGTGCAGTGTTAGAACTGTCCATCCATTAGTTAGTGAGTGCTTCAGGTGGGGGTGTTACGGCTATGCAGATATTCCACTTTCCAATGGGTTCCCTGTCTCAATGGTCACCGTAGACCTAGCCTGGAGCCATTTCTACTATTGAGCTGTCATGGGCATTCCTTGGCTTCCTCCATTTATTAGTTGACACTCACTTTATTTTATTTTATTTTATTTTATTTTATTTTATTTTATTTTATTTTTGAGACAGGGTTTCTCTGTGTAAATCTGACTTTCCTGGAACTTTTTCTGTAGATCAGCCTTGTCTTAAAGTCACAAGAGATCCACCTGGCTCTGCCTCACGAGTACTGGAATTAAAGACATATGCCTCCACTGACCAGTACTCCATACTGAAGTGCTGCAGTTGGACTCTTAATTTAAGGCACATTTAGCCTTTCATCCCTGGACGTGGTTGGCATCAGTAGCAGTGTTGCAGAGCCTTGCTGCCTTGTCTGCTGGGCCTTTTGTGCGTCAGCTTACCTATAATGGCAAGACGACTGTGTAACATCAAATTTCTATAAACCCAGTGACTTAAGACACCTACGTCTCACCTTACATTTTCAGGTATAAAACCTGAAACAGACTCACTCTGCCAATCTTGTTTGGCTCGCCCGATCTCCTGTGGAGGATCTGGACACGCTCTCCCATCTGCCATCCCAACTTCCACAGGCCAGGGGGACTCTCACATATGATCTCCTTCTTCCAACTGTAAAGCCAGCGGTGTCTGCCTAAGGCTGCCTGGTGCTGTTCTCTGGCTCTTCATCATCTATTCTTTCACATACCTGGACCCTGTGGATTGTTGTGCTTCTATCTCGCTCACAGACAAGCTGACCAGCGGTCCCGTGTGTCTCAGGGGTTGAGACGTCATGTTTATCCGCAGGGACACAATTATAGACTTATTCATCTATATGAGAAGAAAAGGGGAGGGCTGCTCCCCTCTTCATTTAGGGACCAAATGATTATATTCTCAAGATGTTACAGAGAGAAAAGTACAACTATCCTTGAGGAAAAGTTTACGCTGACTCACTGACGTCGTCGTTCATCATCATTGTCGTCGTCGTCGTCGTCGTCGTCGTCGTCGTCGTCGTCGACCACACCAAATATTTCTTGATTAAATGGATAACGTCTGTATCCATCACTTCATTGGTATTTTCAAAAAGAGATGCAGACAGTACAAATGCTCATGTTAACTAAACACTGAAAACACACCAGAAGCTAATACAGGTCCCCCCTCCCCGCCCCCCCACCTCCACCAGATTGTCTAAAGATGCTCTCTGGGAGTAAGAAGTGAGTTTTACCAAACCATTTGCTCTGTCTGTGTAAAAGCTTTTCATTTTGTTTCAAAGTCTTCAGCCTCATAGCGAAATTTCATTCTGTCCCAGCAGAGTTCTGTTTAATGGAATTAGGTTTCACCCTTTCTAATTATCTTTACAGAATCATTAGTAACAGAAGAACATAATGGGGCATTGTCTTTATTACTGCACAGAAATTCTAGATGCAGCACTAAATTGTAAAAAAAAAAATCATTCAATATAAAACATACCGAGTGAACTTTGTCAACACAGTGGCAAGAAATTGTTTTATTCATTTAGATTATTTTGTTAAATGACTCTAATGGTTCTGTTTAAGTCAATAAGATTTCTACCTCAAAAGATATATATTTTTTAAATTCGTTGTCAGTTAAGTAAACATAAATTCAATCAATTTATGTTTCTAGCAGATCTCCATGAAAGCAGCAGCATCAATCCTCCCATCGCCTCAAGGAGACTCTGGATTATTTTGTTAAAAGACTCTAATGGTTCCGTTTAACTCAGTGATGCACACACTTTAGATTCATTGCTAGAACATTCTGTTGTCAAAGACCACATAAGTATGAATTATTTCTTGCTTACCTGGAGTCTCATTTGGATTTCCTAACATTATTTTGTTTTGTTTTGTTTTTTCTTTCTTTTCTAAACTCTAAGCTCATGGGTGTTCATAGTATATGTAAAGGCTAAAAAGATAGCTGCTATGATATAAAAAGAAAATAAAGTCTAATTTAAAAAACAAGTTCATTCACACCTTTGAAAAATCATGATATCATTAATTTCTTTTATAAAACCAAGCTCAATGAAAACGAAATACTGCAACTTATAGCTGGTTAAAAGAAAGGGAAAAAGCACCAAGAGACAAAAAAAATATTTTTTTTCCTTTCTAAATATTCCAGCAATTAAAACACCTTTAAAAATGGAAGCAGGAGAGAAGCTGAAAACCGAGCAGGCCCCCTTCATGGACTTCTATGCTTTATAGTTTAATTTGTTGAGAATTTAAAATTACAGTAATTGCCCTTAAATAACTGACATTATTTGACACTACAACAACAGAAGAGCGAAGATGACTGACAAACACACAAAAGACTTTTGTTATCTTTGTTTGTCTGCCTGAATAAATCTCAACAAGTATTTCAAAGATGTAAATTTATAGCCTCCTTAATCGCCATTAGACGGCCAGTCCTCGTGGCAATTGGCTGAGTCTCACTGACACTCAGCGTTGTTTGGTATCAACGTCTTCAGCACATCGTGTTTGTCTCAACACCTACCTTCAAGCTAAGCCATTGCCTGTATGTTAAACATTTTGATAAAATATGCAGAATCAGAATTAACTTGAAGCTAAGTGAAGGAAGGCCTTCTGTTTTCTGATCTGTAAGGCAGTATTGATGAGGATAGTGGAATGGTGGTTTTATGGCTTGTACCCCAGAGTCTACTCTCCTTAGCAACATTGTTGGCCTTTGATTTTAGTGATTTCCTTCCAATCATATCAATTTCTTTTCAGAAGCCAATACCCCAAGCCATATATTGTGATGTCATCCCAGAACTCCTACCAGGCAACTCTGGTCATTGTAGATTTCAGAATTTCTGCAAAGAATTTAGAATCCAAATGCTATCACTGATTCGATTGAAATAAAAAAAGAGCGAAAAATTTTTTTAAGATCACACATGAATAGAAAGAAGTCTTATTTTCCGTCAACGGACTAATCGTACCGAACTCTTCGAGAAGAAATCTCTTTTATTTGTGACCTTTGTTTGTCTCGACAACCCGCTAGGGAATTGACCGTTGTGTCCAGTGCACAACATTCGACACGAGGGGGTAACACTTACCATTTCCCTGAACTCCAAATAGTCAACTTCACTTCAATTTTGTTATCCGATGCCACCCATCCCTTAAGAAGGGACAAACTCAATCTACACACATCGTCACGGTATAGAGAGCTTCTTCTTGCTGATTGGTAGGGAATGAAACACATATAATGTAAAGAATAATGCTTTGGTGAATGCACAGCAGCAAGGGGCATTGTGTGAGTCAGAGCAGCGGGTCTCCAGGATACCGACCGCACAAGAACCTTCATGCTCCATCAAGACGGTCCACTGCAGAAGGAAGCTTCTGGTTTTCTGTATGGAGAGACTTCTTCTTGTCCCTTATTATAGTCTATTGTCTTAATAAAATCAAAAGACAGTAAATTACTTACTTGTCAGAAATTACACTTATTGTTTGTATTGCTATAGAGACCAGGTATACAAAATTAAGAAAACGTTTTTTCTTTAGGTCCTTTTTGAAACTTCCTGAAGTCGATGGGAGCACACCCGGCTCTGCCTGGTCTGAAGGATTTCGCCTGGAGCTTTCTTTCCACACTATCTATTTGTACTTCTTGGTTAATTAACCATCGTCCCAGTTATTCTCCTCTGGGCAGATGAGGGAATTTTCATCTCTCAGTGCAGGTGAAATGTTCCCACAGCCTCAGATCTGACATCCAGTCAACGCTATCACGGCATGTCTTCTCTTTCTTTCTTCCTACAGGGGAACAGCATTCTCTGGTGGCTAAAAATGATCCCAATTCACAGGAAACAAGCCCCTTCTTAAATCCGAAGTCTTTCAATACCTTCTAAATGGGAAAGCACTGTGATTCTTTACTATTTCTAAACTCCCATCCTTTGAGATGAGCCTTCACTACACACAGTAAATTCAAAGTTAAGGGATGGTTCTCCATTCAGGGACCAGGAAATGTGGTTATTCTAATAGTAGAGAGCTGTTTGCCAATTAGGATGAAGTAGACATTACTTTGGCAACCTGAAGATGGGATCTGATTTGAATGATCTGTTCCTGATACCCACTCTTCTTTCCAAGGCAAGTGGTGAGGTTGGTGCTTTACTCGGCCTTCAGAAAGGGGATGCTGACTCCTGGGCTAGCTCCTAAAGAGACAAATCCACAGGCTTTGAGAGCCTGTAGGAGACTGATGCTCTTCAAAAGCTGTTTTGAAACAGGCAACTGTTCTTACTCTTGCTGGTGGAGGGGAAGCATGAAGGGGTGGGGGTGGGGGAATTCAAGCAAGAAAGCAAGCAAGGAACTGAGCAAGCTAGCAGGCAGGCAGGCAGGCAGGCAGGCAGGCAGGCAGGCAGGCAGGNGTTCTATCTGGACACATACTTTAACTTTTTCTTTTTTTTTTTTTTTTGTCAACCTCTTATCTACAGTTGTTCTCCTTGCTACCAAATAGTTAGGACAATATGCTCAGAAACACAACATACCTTTTGTTAGTGAAAACATTTAATATTCAAGTTGGGTTTCCTAAAATATTTTATGATAAAGCTTAGAGATTAAAAAACAAAGAGACACATACAAATGAAATTTTCATATGAGCATTCTGCTATTGCCAGCTAGGAGAACAAACCATTTAGTGTCTCTTTCCTCTTTTAAAGGTTTCTTAAGAACTGAATAGCTCCCATCTTTCACTTCTGTTTGGTTTTTTTTTCATTCCTTATTTACTTGCTTAATTAAGACTTTTGTTTAAAGTGAGTCCCACAGAAATATAACAAGCTTTTTTGGAAGTTGCACACAGTCATGTTGGAAGGGAATAGTCTCTATATATCTGTCTGCTCATCTTAGTCATGCTTGTGAAAACAGAACGTCCAGTACAGGGTGAGGAGGAAGGGGAGATGGGGGAGGGGGACTTTCTTTTGGAAGTAGCTGTGTGCTGGCTCTGAAGTGGTAAGGCTGCTTCTGGGCAAGGAAAAAGTATTTGACTCTCCAAGAGCCTTTTTGTGTTCCCGGCACTCCTACACTGAGAAAGTTCTAGTACTTTCTGAGCCATGGGATTTTATTATGACTTCTAATTAAACCAAACTCTATGCCATTTTCAGGGGGATGTCTCGGAATCGATCAACTTCATGACCACATACAGTCAAACTCAGGTCCCTTCAGTAAGTGTCCCACGGCAATCACGGTGACAGAAACACTGTTTTAACAAGATCTGCTATTCATGGTGATCTGTAAATTCATGGTGAGACCTGTCACCCACCATACACTCACAAGTCACAGCTGGTTATGTCTCCCATTGTAAAGAGGAAGCAAATGGAGCTCTGGGAGAGCAGCTTGCCAGCATGTTTTAGAATGAAGACATTGGACAATTCCGATTAACTTGCCAACTGATATCTAAAACCAGAAGTTCCTGTTGCCTGAAGCTCTGAAGGGTACTTTTGTGCAGGACAGTTCAGCAAATAATAGTAACCAGAGAATTCTCCTGTTTGAATATATCGCTTGTTTAAAATCTGGGATGGCTCTAATGGTGTGGCCATCCTGTTTTAGCGGCTTTGGCTGGTGAATGAGGGAGACTTCCTGCTGACTATAGGTATCTATCTGATTTTCTCCCATTGTGCAGCTGTTATTTTGAAAGTTGTATTTCAGAGTGTGAGCAAGATAAAAATATGAAGATATTTCAGCAACACCCTATTGTGTAAATGTCAAGAGTTTTCCATGTTTTTTCATCTTTGATAAATAGCCAGTACAGGTTACTGCTATGCCTCTGGCTGTTATATAAGCACACACATGTCTGTTTGGTTTACCAGCTAACACAGAAACACGTTCTTTTCCCATCCACAGAGAAGTCTGCAGGATATGATTCAAGACAATACTTATCCTCCTTAGACTTTATGTTTTCCTCTCTTTTGANTTCCATGTTTTTTCATCTTTGATAAATAGCCAGTACAGGTTACTGCTATGCCTCTGGCTGTTATATAAGCACACACATGTCTGTTTGGTTTACCAGCTAACACAGAAACACGTTCTTTTCCCATCCACAGAGAAGTCTGCAGGATATGATTCAAGACAATACTTATCCTCCTTAGACTTTATGTTTTCCTCTCTTTTGAAAACAAAACTGCCAACAGATCAGGAGGGGGGCACCATGATATATACAGGCACAGAAAAACTGCTTTTTAAAAATGGCACCATGGGAAGTTAAGGGCCCAGGAGATGGATGGCACCTCAGAGTGAGATGGGACAAAGACGCAACTCATAACCTCTTTATCACAAATTGAGTAGTTTTGTCTCCTTTTCCTTGCCCACATGTGTTTGCTTGAAACTTAAAGTGACTTTTCTATCATTACTACTATTGTTTAATCTAACTGACATAGGCAAGTTTTTAGCATACATTAATAATTCATAATAATGTGCTCTGTTGTAATATTTTCCTACACATATATAGTGTATTTTGATTGTTGTCGCCTGGTTACACTTTCTTGTTCCTTGTCAATCCTGCTAATTACCTTCCTCTTCCCAACCCCTTTCTACATTCACAGTGTGCATGTGCACATATGTGTGTGTATGCATATGAATATGTATGTGTGTGTGCATGTGCGTGCATGTGTGTGTATACCAATGTGTTTCACTAGGAGCACGGTGAAGAGTTATTTATAGAAGCGTGAGCACCTTACCATGGCTACACTATTAAATAAATATCTCTCCCACTTGGAATAACCATTAACTATTGCAGGGAAGGGTAGAAGACATGGGACATTTATTGAAAAAAGGGTGGGGAGAGATGGACACGTTGGTCTGACTTTTAGAGAAAGTTCATAACTCACTTAAAGCTAATAGAATTGAAAGTAATCTTGGCTCATTTAAGTGACCAATGTGTTTAACTGAAAGAGCAGCGGCCAGCAGATGCTCAGGAGTAGAGGACCCGCTGATGACAGACCCCCTGGCCACCATGCCAAGGGCAGCACAAGTCACAGCAGCCAACTGCACAATGCACTTCTCGGTGCTCTCTGTCTGCAGAATAACCCAGGTAGATGAAGAGGTGCCAAACTTGGTCCCATTTACAGATGGGGAACTGAGGTCACACGGTTGCTCAGCACTATGGAGCAAGAGAACCCCGAACCGGTTGGCCCCAGGGCCAGTAGTTCTAAGACATCTTTATGAACCATTTGGGTTGTAAGTGAATCTGGGTGTGGGTTGGGCCCCTTCCTCTACACACAAAGGGATTGGAGTTTGAAAAAGCAGTTGTCTGTTGCTCCCGTTCTGAGCACAAGCCCCATCACAGAGTAGACCTAGAACATGAACTCCCCACACCTTCCACTCCAGAGGACACCCTTGTGCCATTTCATAAAATTTGCATGATCCAGGAGACGGCCAGCTCTGCAGTTTAACTCTCATAGCAGGGATGATGGGAAAGAGCTAAATTTGCCTTGTTTCTGTGTTTTTAACTCACAGCTGCTCCATGAAAGGATCATACAACACACGACGTGACAGGGACTTAACGCCACACATACAACATATCAAATGTAGTCAGCAGTGATGAGATTTGGTACCAAATAAGAAGCTTTAATTAATTTTAAATGCTGCTTTTCACAGTGTCAAAAGCTCAGTCCACTGAAGTGGAAAAGGGGGTTGGAATGGCCAGAGCCTAGCAACCCGGCTAATCTGGGCCCTTCTGAGCAGCTCATTTGGAATTCTTACATCAGTGCATAGGCATGCTGAGGTGGGGCTCATGGGGACAAACAAAATAGCAACTCCAGCTCTGGACACTCCTCAGAATCCCATGTCCTGGGGAGGCCCGAGGGCTCAGCTGTATTAAGGGGCCGCTGGAGTTCCCCTGTTATTTGTCTTCTTTCTGAGGATTAGAACTTCCTCTGGGCTGTGCTCGGCTGTGCTGAGAATTTAAAACGTGGTGCGTGCAACGGGAGCAGCAGGGTCTGCTAAAAAGGTCCAAAAAGAACCATTTTGACTTTTAAAAGCTTTACATGTACAGAGAACAGTAAATGAAGGGGTTTCTAGTTTCTTCTAGGGGCACCTTGGATAATGCTTTCTTCACCCCACCTTGCCAGAGCTTTTGTTTCTAAATTGGTGACCACATAGACCATTCAGCAGTATCAAGGTGGAAAGGCTGGTTGTCTATGTTATTATACACATGTATACACCCACATATTGAACATATGCCATATATACCACACACATCTTATGTGTATGTACACACACACACACACACACACACACACACACACACACACAGACTCTATATGTACCATACACACCATGCACATTTTACATGTATACATACACATGTACCCACAAACACACATGCACAGAGACAATATAGGTGCCACAGACACCATACTCATCTTACATATGCACACACACACACACACACACACACACACACATACACACAGAGGCAATATATGTACCACACACACCACACATCAAGCACATGCGCACACATATAGATGCATTGGAACCTTCTTTTATCTCCATGACATGTAAGTGTACTCGGTGGGTGGGACCTTTTCTCACTAAGCTCTTCCTGGAGATCACAGAACCACATAACAAGAACTATTAGGAAGGGCTGATTGAGATTCTCTGTGTGAGTGCCTTCTGGGTTTTACATCAAGAAAACTGAAGCAAAAGGCACCATGACAAAGATGGGGACATATCTATGAGTCCTTCTACTCCCCAGTCCGTTGTTTTACTGCACAACAGTTTCTTTGTGTGATCTAGAAGAGTGACAAATGCTCAAGTGCCAGGTACAACCGGGAGCATAACGCTGAGGGACCCACACTCCATTCAGATCAACATAAGAACAACACAAGTCATGCTGGCCAGTTCTAGTAAATGAAGCCCTCTTTAGGTCCCACAGTCATGGATCGAAGCTATTTTATTTCTCCCTATTATCTTATCTTCTGTAATACTCACTTTGTTGCCATGGCCATAACTAACACTAAATAAATAATCTTGTTTCTCACAGCCGGCCAGCCATTCATTAATGAGAGCAGTGAGCCCATCTTCATCCTCTTTTGGACTCACCTTTCTCCTGTCCTCTCTGGACATCAAGAGTGAGGTAGCAGCTTCTCCAGCATGTCTTATGCTCCTGTTGTAGGGATAGGAGTTTAGAAGCATGACAGACCTGGAGAACTGTGTGGTTGTCATTAGCAGTGGGAAAGTGCACACAGCAGCTTCGGCAAGCTTCCAGAAGCAAGCATGCAACCCAGGGGCAGCCCAGAACAGGAGCATAATGTGATCAAGTTTCCATCGCAGGAGTTTAGAAACTCGAGATGGGTAAGATTAAAAATATTTTAAGGAAGTCTTTCCTGAGGTATGCCTGTTCTTTTGAGGTTTTAGTTTTAGTTGGGCCCAGGTGAGCACGAGGGAGCGGAAACCACGTGGAAATGCAGAGGAAGTAACAAATATGCAGGGCATTAAGATGAGCGTCATTCGTGATTGGTTCTCCATTAGTAACAGTGTTTCTGGGGAGTCAGCAACTGCTGATTTCCACATGGGAGGGGTCCTCAGAGCTCCTCGGCCCGTCATTAACTCTGCACCACATAGCTGGATGGCTGTCCCCACCCTGCACGGAATTTTATTCCCCTTTCCCTTGTCCCTCTACCCCATCACACAAGGTCTGAGTGTGCGTGTGTCTATAGTCAAACTGAGTTCTAACATTGTCTTTACAAATGTAAAATTAAAGGGCCCTTGTTTCTCCGGTTTTACTAATAGTTTCACCACAGGGATGCTTTATACAGTATCCACCAACTATCTACTAGTGTACCATGTCCAACATTTCCCCCATACCACAATGTTGCTGGCATACAGGAAGTAGGAAGCTACCCTGTAGTAGAATGCAGTAGATCTTGTTGTAGAATAACAGATCCAATCTGCCCATCTGTGCACCTAAAATACAAATAATGTATGGATTAAAACTTTAGACAAAAGGAAGAGCAGAGTTTAAACATTATCTAGAGTCTTTGCTTGAGTGTCAGATTAGGAATGTACTGTACGCAGTGAGTCTCGCTCATCTATCAGCTATGAAGGCAGTTCACAGGAATCAGGAGGTTAGGGCCAGTACCTGGGAACGGAAGGCAAGAGCTTTGAACACTGGTTTAATCACTGCTGAGAAGGAGACAACATACTTCTGTCAGCCTCATGTAAGTCCAACAGGAAGACAATAAGGTCTAAGAACGCATCTTTTGAGTGTCCATGGAGTGGGAAGGTCACACTTCCATCAGGACACAGGATTGGCATGTGAGAGTGGGCATTGTGTGAGCAAGTTCTGAGGGATCTGTGAGAAAAGAAGCCAACAAGAATATCTGAGCTACATTCTAGAACAGACCACCACACCATGTCTAAACGCATAGACACGAATCTACACACGTGTATGAAATACGCTTCTGTGTCTCTGTCTTTAAAATAGACTATACATGACTACATATAATAGATTACACACAGTTTTGTGTAATAGCCTACACGTACACTTATATACATGTAAGAACACACTCCCGTGTGTCTGGAATCTGTATGTAGAAGTATGACTGTTCACTGGCTCTAGTCAGTGAAGCAGCTCATTTCTTGCTCTGAGTGTGTGTGTGTGTGTGTGTGTGTGTGTGTGTGTGTGGTGCCTTTAAGGACATAGTTGTATGATAGAATTTCAACGGAAACAACACTATAGGAAATCTCAAGCATTTTTCATTTTGAGTCCTTCCTTGACTGTCCCCTCTTGTGTTAGAGCCTCAACCATAAAACACTGAAGTATGCTCAATGCCTTGATTTTTTTTTTTGTTTTTTTGTTGTTTGTTTTCTACGGCAGATCTTTTTCAATAGCATATATAGCATTTTAATTTTTCTGTAAAAAGACCAAATGGGGAGACATCTTTTTTTCCTCATCTTTTGCCAGTAGTATCGTGGATGTCCACATACACATTTTAGCATAAAATTTTCCTCATCGTGGGGGTAAACAGCACACTCCCCAACACCAAGATAGAGGGTTCTTCACTAACAGATAGAATGATTTAATTAGAAGCTATCAGAAGCGTGGGTGCCAGCCTGCTGTCTGTTCGATTATTTCAGTTCTCTGTAATCTGTTTGCTTATGCCTACAGCAACTTGTTGATATGGGAAGTCTCTGGGGAGAAACAGCAGAAAAAAACAATGAGAGGCATCAGATTTAATAAAGTATCTAAGCAAAGTCTCAAAACGACACCCACACTATGAGGGAAAGCCAAATTTGCTTTTTCTGAGGGGAATTTGTGTTGGTCAGGGAGGGTTCCCGGAGGCTTTGTTTGGAGGCCTTGATGTGTAACCAGTGCCCTATAGGCCGCCCTTCACCCTTGGCCTCCCCCTACCACCGCTCTGCCCACCCATACTGACACCGCGGGGGAAGGGTTTCAGAGCAGAAAGAATCAAAAGCTGAGGGAAGGGGGAAAAAAGTGCTTTTCAGGGTCTGATGTGTGGGAATCAAATGAGAGGCCTAGCTCAAATCCGGTCGCCAAGCAACCAAAGTGCTACGCTGAGGGAATATCATTAAAGTTAGAAAGTAAGCACCGGGCTCTGAATTAGTAAGCCAGGCCCAGGCTGGAGGGTGCGCCCCGACTCTCCAGAGAGGACAAGTGGGGGGCTTTGCGGAGCTAAAGGAGGAGAGCCGAGAGAGGCAGAGAGAGAACGCAGCTGATTTGTAGAGTTTTTTCATAAGAAAAGACAATGGCTGTCCAGACATAGGGTTAGTGGTGAAATATGGAAACGGCCTTGCCGCAGCTGGCTCTCTGACACAAGATTAATAAGTTGCTGTCTCCTAGCCGACCAGAACCTAGTGGGAACTATCCGGCATTTTATCTTGAATTGTGGGTAACAGCCTTATTGCAAGCTGGCCTAGTTTACTGCTCTGCTTTCTCCCCATCTCCCAAAGTGCAGCAAACATCTGTGCCTCTAATGAGGTCATCATTGAGGGTGTCCAGAGAGCTGGGCCCTGAGAACTGACCTCACCCTTGCCTGAACACACATGACAAGTGCCGGGGTAGCAGGACAAATTAAATGGGGGACCTGGCACTCGGCTGTAAGTTAAGTTCTTAAGAAACTTTCTGCTGTGATGAGGGGGGGCGGTTTAGGTTCAGATACAGCAGTGCCACAAACCAGAAGGGAGCCCACAGAATTAGGCGCGGGCTCAAGAGGAACATTACTACTCGCACAAACAAGCCTCACTTATCTGGGCCTGCCTTGGTGGAAATGGCCATGGACCCACATGGTTTGAAAATGAAGCTTTTGTAGATTCAACCGTGTGTGTGTGTGTGTGTGTGTGTGTGTGTGTGTGTGTGTGTGTGTGTGTCTGTGTGTGTGTGTAGATATATAAAAAATTTTCAAATACACAACATTTTCATGCCATTTACTAAGTAATTTGATCATAGACACAGAAAACAAACCAAGCTTCTCTGGAGAACCCCCCCTCCCCCAAATAAAAACACCTCTAAACAAATGTGCACCCAGAAACCCAAAGGACCACAGCAATTTTGTTTAGTCATCTAATGTCAGAACACTGCAAGGATGGTGCTCCCTTAAAATAGCCCATCCCGAGGAGCCAGAAACCAGCTTTACAAGGAAGGGGGAACTTTAAGCTTGGAGGGAAACTACATTGTGTCTATGATTGAATTTATAAGTGTTTTAGGCAGGGCTGGGCTGGCTGCATCTGTCCAGTCAGCCCAGTCCAGTCAGAGGTGGTGTCGTTGATTCATAAGGATAAGATGTATATGAATAAGGTCCTTGAAGGTATATAAGAGCCAATAAAGCCTCAAAATACACCTAGAAATGTCAATTCCTGTGAGTCAAGGTCCGTTTGCAGACAGGATTCCATAGCGTGGAGCCCAGAGTGCCTCAGAGCTGTACTTTTGAAAGGAGTTCAATTTTAAAAAGCAAGCATTTGATGCCAGGCTGGACTCTGTCAACTTTTGCTGTTCTGATAAAACCATATTTTTAGAGAACCGTCACACAAGAGATGTGGAAGACTAGAAGCAGAGAATCTTTGTTTTCTCCAGAGCCAGTAAATGAACAAAAATCTTAACCAAATCTGTAGTGTAGGTATCTTGGGAAGGAGAAGGCAGGAGCAGATGGGCTGAGCAGGAGGATGTCTTGGATACTTCTGACTGACCCTGACCATCTCCATGCTAACATCAGTAATTTCCGTCAAGCTTAAATGCCAGATATAAATGCAGGTTGATTCTGGACATGTGTTCAACATAGGCAAGTCAAGAAACGGTCTCAACAGTGATGCTAGAGGGAAGGCCCAGAGTTACCCACAAAGCCGTCACTTAAAACGTTTCACCTTAGATCGGAAGGTTGCAGCTTCAAGGTCTTGATTGTGGTAGAGAAAGAGTCATGGCAAACAAACCATTCTCTGCTTGCAAGAGTTGGGGAGCAGAGCAGTTGGGGTGCCAGGGTGATCTCATGCACTTGTTCGGTATTCATTTAGGGAGGGTTTGCCTAATGCCCACTTCAAGGCTGAGCTTTAATTTTTAAATGCAAATGAAGGAAGTGTTGCGTTTAGCTTTGCCAACAGTTTTCAGCAATCTTGTTGGCCTACATTTAGCTGGGAAGCAGCTCGGGGACCAAGCTCAGGGGCTCAAACAATTGAGCAGTTGTTTGCCTGGCTCACATTCCTGAAGCAATCTAGTTCCAGCTGAACTCCTTGGGAACAGTCTGGGCTGTGTACCCCTGGGGAATCGGCCCCAATTAGCACTGACCCTTGGGGGCCTCCTTGCTGGCCCTAGGTCATTCTAAGCTCTCAAGTCTGGGTAAACCAGATTGCTTCAGGTGCCTCTGGGCTTTCCCAAGCCCCAAGATGACATCCGGGACTGTCAACAGAAATGCAGTCTCACATAAAAGTCCGGTCCAGCGCTGCTCTTACAGTTCTCTGATCCCCAAGGGAGACAGGGTGGACTTGTGCCATGACTAAGGAAGCATAGCAAAGAATATACAGAGAATCCTCAGCCTGCCTGAGCCTGCAGTGGTGGAGAATACAAGCTTTGGTACGAATCCTTTCCAGTGTTGTGGGCAGCGGGGTCTTTTTAAAGAGCTGGTGACCCTGGAGACTCAATGAACCTTACCTTCCACATTCTCTTGGGTCCTCTCATGAGGACAAAGGAACCTATCATAAGAAAGGAGTGTTCATGTATGTAACATTGCTGGCTTACAGAAAGCCCCAGATAAATGGCAGTTGATTATAGAGACAATCTCCATCACATTTGACCAGGGCAGTTCTACTCCTAGAAAATAGGATGTTTGCTGTAGTTCATGACCAAGTTAGTACTATCCCCTTTCTTAGAAAACAAACAGCCTTCAGCTCTGCTTTGGTATTTCCATCCAAACACCACTTCTAGGTTCTGTGGGCTGACACAAGGAGCCTGTAACTTAGTAGCCTTAGGACTGAAGTGGACTGATAGAACAGAGCCCCCACCCGAAGAACAATTTGAGCTTAGATGCCCCGAGTCACAGAACTGGGGTTCAGCAAAGGCAGAGACCACCACGGCTGAGGTCCAAGAAAGCCCTACAGCAGTGTTGTACTTAGTATTGACAGTGTTCACCATGATCCCCGTCCTGAGATGGGGGCCAAGTAAGACACAGGCTGTGCAGTGCTTAGAGCCCAATGGGGGGAAACATTTTAGCTTACAATTTCAAAATATGTAGTGAAGGCTCAAAATGACTGCCAGGGATCCCTCCCATAATCAGCCACCAAAATAAACACTATAGCATATGCCAGCAAGATAATGCTGAAAGGGACCTGATATAGCTGTCTCATGGGAGGCTATACCAGTGCCTGGTAAACACAGAAGTGGATGCTCACAGTCAGCTATTAGTTGGAACACAGGACTCCCAAGGTAGGAGCTAGAGAAAGTACCCAA
>LR756421.1:2255698-2291403 GCA_902729485.2 Mus minutoides
ACATGTGTTCAACATAGGCAAGTCAAGAAACGGTCTCAACAGTGATGCTAGAGGGAAGGCCCAGAGTTACCCACAAAGCCGTCACTTAAAACGTTTCACCTTAGATCGGAAGGTTGCAGCTTCAAGGTCTTGATTGTGGTAGAGAAAGAGTCATGGCAAACAAACCATTCTCTGCTTGCAAGAGTTGGGGAGCAGAGCACTTGGGGTGCCAGGGTGATCTCATGCACTTGTTCGGTATTCATTTAGGGAGG
The DNA here is from genome assembly GCA_902729485.2 of Mus minutoides. Taxonomy (NCBI): domain Eukaryota; kingdom Metazoa; phylum Chordata; class Mammalia; order Rodentia; family Muridae; genus Mus; species Mus minutoides. The sequence goes on from LR756421.1 coordinate 2,255,950, forward strand.
GTTTGCCTAATGCCCACTTCAAGGCTGAGCTTTAATTTTTAAATGCAAATGAAGGAAGTGTTGCGTTTAGCTTTGCCAACAGTTTTCAGCAATCTTGTTGGCCTACATTTAGCTGGGAAGCAGCTCGGGGACCAAGCTCAGGGGCTCAAACAATTGAGCAGTTGTTTGCCTGGCTCACATTCCTGAAGCAATCTAGTTCCAGCTGAACTCCTTGGGAACAGTCTGGGCTGTGTACCCCTGGGGAATCGGCCCCAATTAGCACTGACCCTTGGGGGCCTCCTTGTTGGCCCTAGGTCATTCTAAGCTCTCAAGTCTGGGTAAACCAGATTGCTTCAGGTGCCTCTGGGCTTTCCCAAGCCCCAAGATGACATCCGGGACTGTCAACAGAAATGCAGTCTCACATAAAAGTCCAGTCCAGCGCTGCTCTTACAGTTCTCTGATCCCCAAGGGAGACAGGGTGGACTTGTGCCATGACTAAGGAAGCATAGCAAAGAATATACAGAGAATCCTCAGCCTGCCTGAGCCTGCAGTGGTGGAGAATACAAGCTTTGGTACGAATCCTTTCCAGTGTTGTGGGCAGCGGGGTCTTTTTAAAGAGCTGGTGACCCTGGAGACTCGATGAACCTTACCTTCCACATTCTCTTGGGTCCTCTCATGAGGACAAAGGAACCTATCATAAGAAAGAAGTGTTCATGTATGTAACATTGCTGGCTTACAGAAAGCCCCAGATAAATGGCAGTTGATTATAGAGACAATCTCCATCACATTTGACCAGGGCAGTTCTACTCCTAGAAAATAGGATGTTTGCTGTAGTTCATGACCAAGTTAGTACTATCCCCTTTCTTAGAAAACAAACAGCCTTCAGCTCTGCTTTGGTATTTCCATCCAAACACCACTTCTAGGTTCTGTGGGCTGACACAAGGAGCCTATAACTTAGTAGCCTTAAGGACTGAAGTGGACTGACAGAACAGAGCGCCCCCCCCCAACAATTTGAGCTTAGATGCCCCGAGTCACAGAACTGGGGCTCAGCAAAGGCAGAGACCACCACGGCTGAGGTCCAAGAAAGTCCTACAGCAGTGTTGTACTTAGTATTGAGAGTGTTCACCATGATCCCCGTCCTGAGATGGGGGCCAAGTAAGACACAGGCTGTACAGTGCTTAGAGCCCAATGCGGGGAAACATTTTAGCTTACAATTTCAAAATATGTAGTGAAGGCTCAAAATGGGTTGGGGTTGAGGAACAGAAGAGTATGAAGGAAGGGGAATCATATGGGATTGGAAAGATGAATTAGATCTAAGCTATGTCCTAAGCAGTTGGTTATTCAGCATGAACAAAGGTTAAATCATGGTGAACATAGAAAGGCAGTGGGGGGGGGTTGAGGGGGAAGGCAAGAATATGTATAGGCGGAGTAAAAGAATATGTGTATAGGAAGAAAATGTGGCCATAAAATTAGATCAAGTCCTAAAGAGGAATTTATTGTAAATCATTGGCTCTGCTGCTTTTTACCAAGGTACCAGAAGGCTACATTGCCTATGAGGCTGGCATGGTCCATCAGGGTTCATCAGCTATGGTAGCCCATGGCATGGGGGTTCTGAAGGTGGAAAACTCTTGAGTGTAACTTCGAAGAGTAGCCTGAGAAGGCAGGCAGTGCATCAGTTGTGAATTCATTCACATTAGAATCAACTCCTATTCCCACTCACAGGCTAGGGGGACAGACAGGCCAGAGTCAGACCTGGAGCCAGAGGTGGCTTGGTGAGTCAGTTTGTGATCATGGCTACCTCTTTAGAATTACCCGGGAAAAGAAAGAGCGGGGCTCACTGTGCTCCCAGGAATACCAGTGGCCCAGGACATAGTTGGGGTTGGAGTGAAGGGACACAGAGACATTCTGGACTTGACTGAATGATGCTAGTACCAGACCATTTGAGACTCTAAAACCCCTGTAGCTCTGCTCCCATGAGATCTTCCCTGCTTGATTGACTGTTGTCCTGGCCAATCCCTGCTGGGGGTTGCCCTGAATGCTGGAGCTGGGGAAGTAAGTGTTGACTCTTATTCTTAATCTGGAACTTTCAATAGAATCATTTGAGACTATCTCAAGGACTAATGCGTGTCCACTAACTAAAGAACACTTCTGATATATCGAAGCCAAGAAGGTGTCTACAGCTATTACAAATGCTCTTTTAATGATTTGGAAGAGCAGTAGGCAATGAAAGTATCATACGCTTGCCCCGACAGACAGCAGACACAGAACACACCCAAACAGATGCTCTGCTATGAGTGTCCATGGGTCTCTGAGGTGAGCAACCTGCCAACACACAACCTCTCCACACAGTTTAAGTGTATCTGGAGAGCTTCCTCCTTTGTGTGTGTATCTGGGATCGTCATGCTCATATATGCATGTGTATGTGGAGGCCAGAGGTCCACCTTATTTTTTTAAGTGACCATTTTCTTTTAAGTGACCATTATTAAATATCAATTAGAAGTTAGAGACTAAGCGGTAGGTCTCCTTTCTCAAAAGCTCACAGTTAATGAGAGACAACCATGAGAAGAGCTGAAAGAATTAAGCTTGGGACACTGAGGGGAAAGTACAGGAAAGGGTCTTGGGAACAGACTCCAGCCAGAAGAGACTACAGCAACAGGCTGTCATGCCCACACACAGTGACATGTGGGAACGGAGAGTGGAAGTATGATGTTCTTCCAGGAAGGGCCTGGCACTGCCAACCAGTGATACAGGCACAGAAGTTACTGATAATCTTAAGTGAAGAGGTGGCATCATCACGACCATGCTTTAAAGCAACCCGTTGGCAGCTAAGACGATTGCAGGTGGAAAAAAACAGAAGACAACTTCAAGTTACTGGTGGTGGAACTGAACCTCTGATTGGTCAGCTTGAGCCGATTTTCAGTGGTTCTGACTAGAGCTTCCCAAGAAGAAGAACGTGTTTATGAGTGTTTGCTATGCTTTGTCTGGGCTCATTAAACTGTGTCACCTCATTCATTACCTCTTTTCACCTCAAAAAATTTTATATGACCCAGGCCTGTCCAAGATTGTGAGAAATTATGTCCCAACCCTAAACTAAAATTCATATACTGATTTCTTTCTTTGTTTCTTAAACACATCAACATCTCAAACCATTTTAAAAATCAATCATTATAGCACAGTAAAATCCAGAGGCGTGCTAATTTTATATTCTCATGCTGAAATAGAAAAATATTTTGTTTTCCATAATGAAAACTTGTGTTTCTGCATAAAACTTTGTATGCACAATGAAAACACTTTAATTCATAACATAATAATCTCACATATGAGCAGGTGTGGGTTTTAGGCAGTGTTTCTTGGTGTTCATCCGGTGGTGTCGTGTGCCGTGTGATATCAAGGCACACATATGTGTTCAGAACTCAGGCTGCAGTGAAGCTGTCTGATACAACACAGGTGAAAGCCACCAGCAATGAATTCATTATGCATTGGGTTTTGAGTTAATTTCTGGTCCCTGCATGTTCAGACTTCCTCTTCTAAATATCTAGTGACCTCCTCTCCACCACTTAGTTGCATGGACCCCCCCTTATGGGGTGCTCCACAGCAGTTTAGGGTGCTGGCATCTAGACAATCCTGATCATTTTTGGCAGAGTGTCTTTTGCAGAACGTCTGGTGAATCCATGACAAATGACTTATCTAGGACAATTCAGCATTGTCATCCAGTCCTTTTGCTGTGGTGTGGACTGCAACAGCAGCTGTCTGTGGCCGACTCCTGCACCGTTTGTCCCTTTGTGAACACTAAGCCAAGTCACTCATGGGTGCTGAGGGGTATCTGTGAGGAACGGAGAGAAGGAGCCTCCCCTCTGGTCTCCAGAACTTGGTGGGTGGGAGGCACTTTGCTGAGAGGGTACTTGAGGAATCCTGAGACAGAAAGAACACATTAGGCTCTTGGTGTGGAGGAGTGTAAATGGAGACAGAAATGCTTCCAGGAGCTGGGGGGAGCTTCCAGAAGAAGCTATGTTATGTTATGTTGTGGGTTTCCCCACCTCATCTCTACATCCCGAAGAGGAACCTCTGACCTCTTGCTCTTGCTTCAGTTGGCTGCGAGCACCTTGCAAATCCTGCCCATCCAGAGAGTTGAAGCTAGAGGTGTATACCACATAGAAAAATGGCTTCCTGGGTTCTAGAAATCTGAGCTCTGGGGTCCTTTGGTGTTCAGCATCCTTATCTGTGAAGTGAGAATAACAAAAGTAGCCACGTCATGCCGTCTTGAGGATGGGCAGATGCTTACAAAGCACAACTGTCTGCAGCTCTGAAGAAAGGTTCTCACCGACCACTTTCCAAACTGGGAGGCAGGAAGGACTGTTAACTAGCAAATCCATAGATGCCTCTGGCTCATGATAAGCAGTCAAAAATGTCACAATCAGCCATCAATGGCTCTTGAGAAATTCTTTGCAGGTCTGTGCTCATCTGCTGCTCATGGGCTTGAGAGATGTGGCTTCTATGTGACTGGTGAGACCACAGGGCAAGAAGGGCCCGAGCTGCTTAGAGAAGAAGGCTCAGCTGGCGGCCTGTGAAAGCAAGGACCACGGGTATGCAAGAATGAATGCTTACAAACTTGTCTGCACACTCACTCTTCCAAATACAACAGACTGGCTTAAGAAGGGGGGAAAAAAAGGCTTAGAAAGAAAAAAAACATATGGTCATATCCTCAGACTCAACCTGTCTAGCTCTGCCTGTAAAAACCAGAGCTGAAGGGACTGCGTTTCTTCTTGAAGCACCATGAGTAGAGATGTTCGATGAACAGAATACAGAAGGAGAATGCGTCGGGAAGAACAGATACTTGTCAGAAGGGACGTTCCCCTTTCTTTGCTTGAGACAGGGTCTCACTACAAAGCCCACCTGCCTCTCCCTCACTGTGCTCGGGTCACAGGCACACGCCACTGTGGTCAGCGCGGGAAAGTTCAGCTGGTAATGTTTTCAATCATACATGTTTTCCAAACTACTATAAGAACCAGGGCCTTTCTCAACAAATTATCAGGGAGCCTAGGAGCACACACATGTAAGAAAGTATGAGATGGTACTTGACTTAAAACAATTAAAAACTGGAGCTAAAACTCCATGTGCTCTTAAAAAGACCTTTTCAAAACATTTTTTTTTTAACCTTTAGGAGTCTAACTAGTCAAAGCTAACAGACAGTAACCCAGCTAATATGCATGAAGGAACTTACCGTTGCGTCATTTTAATAGTAGTAATTGAAAAATAAGCTCCTTGCCCAGAAACTAGGAGCTTGCTAAATCTGTATAGTAAAATATTATGCAGCTATTAAAAATGATGCATCTTGGTAACTTTAAATATCTGAAGAAAATGTGTTCAAGAAATAAAGTAAATAAGAGATCCAGGATTGTAGATAATGATGAGAAACTCATGTCAATAAAACTAAACGGAGATTACAACGGTGTCCCGCTACGGCCATCTCTGGATGCTAGGGTTAGTGCTCATTTGTATTTTTCTGACTAATATGAGTCGTTTTCCTTTTTATGAACTATGAGATGGAGGACTTCTGAAAGTGCTTTATTCAGTTTTGTTATGGGGAGATTCAAAACATGACTTTTAAGAACCTATTTGTTTATTTGATATGCACGAGCCCCAAGTGTGTGTAGTGTCTGGAGGCACCAGAAGGGTGTATTGGATCTTCTGGAACTGGAGTCATAGGCCATTGTGACCCATGTGGGAGTCCTGGGAACCCAGGTCCTTGAACAGCAGTGGTCATAACCACTGAGCCATCTCTGTAGCCCTTGTGAAACGTGGCTTTCCAGTGCTTCCCACCCTTAGGGTTCCTGGACCCTGGTTGCATAACCCATACTCTCTCCTCATTCTCCTCTCCTCTTCTGATGACTCTGCCTCGGGCCCAGCTGATCCTTTTTAATGTGAAAGTGGGTAGTGGGAACCGAAGGAAGACACAGCACATGGAGTGAGAAGAATACTGTGTGTTTTGTTTCAGAAAAAAAATAGTAATATAAAACAAACGACAAAGCAGAATTACTTCCTGCTTTGTAAATAAGTCACATTAAGAAATGTGCCTTCTAGCTGAGCCTGGTGGTGCAGGCCTGTAACCTCAGCTCCTCAGGAGCCTGAGACAAGTTGATTACAAGTTCAAGGTCTGTCTGGACACATTAGGGCTGGGGAAGTGGGGGAGCTTGCTTAGCACTGCAGAAAGCACCCACCTTCAGAATCCAGCAGCAAGCCTTTGAAACCCAGCTTGAGAGGTAAAGGCACAAATTTGCCCAGGGTCTCCTTAGGTTGGTTCTTGGGACTCAGGTAAGTGAGTTTTGTTGTTCTGTTTCCCCCTTCCCGCTACAGCTTGAACTCAGGGTTTTTCACATGCTAAGCCAAGGTGCCTCCACTGACTTATCTCCCTGGCCAAGAGATTATTTTGAAAACAGGACTATCACCCATCTTTGACACAACATTTAAGGAGTAACGGGGATCAGGGCGGGGAAGGGGAAACAAGAAACCCATAAGCAAGGTCAAGGCTACTTTGTCCTTTTTTTTGTGTGTATTTTTAAAATAATACTTGCAATATTTAAAATGTCAAATTAATGCAAATGAAGTTTAGGATAATCAAATACAGAATGAAGTTGAACAGGACCAGTGCCTTAACTAGACCATGACGGAGCTTCAAGGGAAACCAAAGGAGCTTGCTTAAGTGAACATTGTTTCTCACCAAGCTTTTGTCCCAATCTACTGGAATCCCCTGACTTCTCATCTAACAGCTTCTTTGCTTACACTGGACTTCATGGTCTGTACATCTGTACTTCCGGCCCTCTGCCCTGCATAGCTTTCTGTTTCCTGCTGCCACGACTGCTCCTACTCTCAGCTTTCTTGAGCTAGGTAGGTGTTTAACTTTACATCATAGTAAATTTACATACATATTTTCCACATATTTGAGTGTCGCTAACATGGTGATTGTGACATGAATGAATGAATGAATGAATGAATGAACGAGAGAATCAATAAAAGAAGGGACAAATGAATCAATGCTCCTACTCCCTGGAAGAGTGTCCTTGTGAGTCACCTTCTGGTTTTGCTGATGGAGAAGCTGCTACTGAGCTGAACTGTCCTGGATCTGCCAACATACCCACACTGGGCAGAACCCCACGGAAGGTGAAACTCAGCCACTCAGTAGGACCCTCCGAGGCTGCCTCTCCCTAGCGCCTCACAGTTAAAGGCTGTTTGTGTGTGTGTGTGTGTGTGTGTGTGTGTGTGTAAGGGTTTGCTTTTCTTTCTGAGCAAACCGGTAAACTTGTTTTCCTTTCTTCATTTCTTTCAGTCCCTCCTCCTATGCTTCTTCCTCTCTCCTTTCCTCTCCCCATTGTCCTTCCATCTTTTCTTTCCCCTACCCTATGCATTTGTTCCCTCCCTCTTCCAATCCCCCCTCCTCCCTCTCTGTCCTCTGTCCCTTTTTCCTTACCTCTCTTCCTTTTTTCCTTTCTCCTTTCTTTCTCTCTCCTCCCCTCCTCGTGCTTTATTTATTTATTTGATTGATTTATTTACTTATAACTTCCTTATTCCACTAGGGCCTTTAAGGGAACACGGGCCTCGCTCTGCGCTCTATCCTCATCCCGCTGACGAGAAGGAGTGAGTCAGAACACGACTCCTGCGCTGGGTGGTGATGGGCGGCTGTTATCACGGCTGTTATGATGTTGTCAAGCTAGATTCACACAATATGTCCATTCAGAGAGCCGGCGATACCCAAACCACTCTCCCCCTCCCCCTTTAAAGCTTTTTTTTTCCCTTTAGCTTTGTTTTAAAAAGACACCTTCCTGTCATTGGCACTTATAAGTGAATAAAGTGAAATTGACACCTGGCGGGAGAAGGGAAAAATCCTTCTTTGCTGTGTGTTGGGAGCGCGTGACATCTTTGCTGTCACTGGTTGTGGCGTGAAACACATACCAAATATGTCTTGACATAACTTTGACAGAAATGTATGTCTTCTTTTCTCTCATTTATTTTTGTGATAAGAATATGTGATTTTGCTGCCAAGGAAGCTTGTAACGCTGCAGAGAAATGGAAATGGAATTGTGTTGGATATGTCCAATTTCCCAGACTACTCACTCAGGCAGCCTGGGAAATTTAACAACAGGCCTCAGCCAGCAAGACCTGGGTTCTGACATTTGTCAAAACAACTTTCCTCAACACATCAAAATGTTCCTTGCTCGTGTGTGTCATTCAGATGCGTCGGGTAACTATGGTTTAGACAACGGTGACGGCTAGAAAATCACCGCCCTCCACATGTGAATGCTACAGAGAGAAGAGTCCTCTTTTCTGGCCAAGAGTGGGCCTGTTCCCTCTGAAGCTCTTCAGTCTGAAAAAAAAGAAAAAAAGTATGCAAGAATCTAATGTTAATGACAGTGTTTCCCGTTTGATTTTCTGTTTTGTTTTGATTTTCCTCTCTGCTAGACAAAAGTAAAGGGCAGCGTGTAGTTCAGTTCAAAGGCTTCTGTAGATAGCCAACGTGTACTGGTGCATGTTGCTGGAGTCTCCCCTTGTTATTATCTGAGTTGGAATTGGTTACTGGGTGAGGCTGGCTCTTCAGTAACGTCCTGTTTGTATTTTTTTTTTCCTCAGTGGCTGCGGAGCACCAGGGGGCAGGTAGAGTGTGTACCCTACTTCTGTCTTTTGGGGACTCTTTCAAGGATCTGTGTAGTATTTCTAGAAACATAGCAACAATTTCTACAACACATGGTACACAAAGCGTGTCTCCCTTACCTAGGGCAGACAGAGCAAAGCCTCATGGCAGTGTGGTCATCACTCCTACTTAAGAGATGTCAGCCCCGATGCCAGGTCTAGCATCACTGGACAATAAAGGAGAAAAGCAAGAGATGCCAAAGTTTTCCCATATACCTTCTTTTCCTCACTTAGGAGCCCATTCCCTGGTGAGATAGTTAGCTGTGCTTCATTCCAGAGAAAGTATTTTCTATCAAGAACCATCATTTAAGCTTTCAAACTAACAAGTCCCTTAAATGGCACTTAGCTCCTTATCCTTCACATCGCAAATACGATGTGGCCTGTCCTGAAGTCCAGCCCAAGTTGAGATAACTATTGGCAGGAATAGAAACATGGGAGATTTGAAAGCAAGAGGGACAGGTCTGCTGCAGGCCAGCTTTGGCTACAGACCACACTCCCCAGGAAAACATTCTCACTTAGTTGTATGAAATGATGGAATTTATTAGAAATCTTTCTAAAGGGAACACTACCTAAATTTGCCAGTTATACTGCAAATGATTGTTTAACACTTTTAAGAATTAAAAATTACTACCTGCCTCCCTAACACACACACACTGTTCCAAAAGTAGAGATACTTCTTGCAGGGGGTGGGGGTGGGGCATCTCACTTCATGCCTTGTGAGAGCCATTAGTTATATTCCAACTTTAGCCCTTCGTTTAGTTTGCTAAGTTTCTGAATCATTCCTTACATTAGGAAAAGGCACAGACAGCGGAGCTGCCTGGTCCTGGTGGTTTCTGTCAGTGTCTGGACTCTCTCTGGTTGCTGGTTGGTCAGTTGCCATCTGCTTAAGGCTTGGTTTGGTTTTGGGTTTTGATGATTGGTAGGGAGGGAGCTTTGATAACTGCTGTAGTAGGAGGCTTTCCCTGCTTCCATGACCACTCCAGGCTTGGTAACAGATATATTGTCCTTCTGGGGCCCTCAGAAAAGAATGAATAATTAGCTGTTGTCATGCCTTTATGGAGAAGTTCTCAACTACTTGAGAGGCACAGCCTCTCTATCAGACAATACAAACTCCCAGGCCACGTGAATAAATGGAGATTTTCACCCTTGCGGAAGAAACACTGAAGTTCCGATCAAACTACCCACTGGTGTTTGCCAAGCCCAAGGCAGAGGGACGGAATCCATGTCCTCTATGGACCACAATGCCCAGGAGCCGTATCTACCTGAGAAGCCCAGGAGCCGTATCTGCCTGAGAAGCGCCCGAATCCACTGCCAAAGTGTCAGTAGCTCTGCAAGGCTAGGGATGCCTTTTTACAGCCCCTTCCGCTCATGTGATGAACCAATGTAATTTTAAAGAAAAATTTAATCCATATGTTTTTCATTAATCTGTACTAAACTCATCAAAATGGTGTTTTGTAAGAGTGATTTGGGGCCCCAGAAGTGTTTTGAGTCTTCTGTAACAGGCCTTCTTAATGCCGGTTCTCTTTGAAGCAGGAATTGTGTTTTGCCAACAGCAAAGAAATTCAAACCCCCAAAGGGTTTGGATCAGTTTGAAACTCCAGGCCAGAGGGCTCTGTGGGGTTCTACGCTTGGCAAAGTGGTGCTCTCTCCCTTCTGACTTTGAAATACCTTATTTCCTTCCCACAAGAAATGTTCTATTTATTGTTTGCCTAAATCGTGTGTTCAAAACGATCGTCAGACTTCTTAATATGTGAAACTTATATACCAACTGAAAAGCAGGCTTTGGGACTAATTCCTTTTCAGGCTCTGTCATTGGGTTGTCCTTGGGGAGTTTTCTTTAATTAGTCTGTTTCCTGACTCTGCATTTTCTTGCGACTTGGGCTTACCAAAAGATTTACCACAGAGTGTGAAGAAGCCCGTACCACCCAGAGACCAATGCAGAGCAACCGCAGGTTTCACCCCAGGGTGGCCCAGCAGAGACATATTTTTTGATATCCTATGTTAATGTACTCTTATACTGATGTTGACAACCAAAAATTCAATGCAGATTTCACATAACTCCGTGGCCTGTGCCAGGAGCAATGTAATTCACAATTGTCTGTGTTTGCTAATTTTGTGGTGGTGTTAGTTTGTGCTCCAGTGTTTAAGGGAGGCATGTGTAAGCTCACTTGGGCTTTTTTATACTGTGTGTGTGTGAGAGAGAGAAAAGAGGAGAAAGAGTTGAAAATGCAAACAAGACAGTGTGTGTCCGCAAGTTAAACAGGAGACTGGTGTGGTCCTTTGTCCTTCCTGCCTCTGGGCTGTGAAGTGGGAGCGCCCCCTGGTGAAACTTTGAAATCACTGAAGATTCAGGATGCATGACATCCAGATTTCTTCCAAACGTATATGGGATTTTTGTTTGTTTGTTTTTTGTTTTGTTTTGTGTGAAAAATTAACAATTTGAGTAAGTTTAGAATGAGACATTAAAAAAAACTTTAAAAATTGTTAACTAAAACGATTTCTTTAGGTAACAGAAATGAATATTTGCTGTCTATACCAAAGGTGCGTCAGGTTCGTTTGCCACTTTTCTACATCATCCAAGGCTGATGTATCCGTCTCCATCTCTGAGGTCACCTTAAGGCTATGGTTACATGAGTGAACCCCATCTAAAAACATAATTACCTCCCTATCAACAAAACGAATAGCAAAGATATGTGAGGTAAAGCGACAACAACAGCAAGGAACTATCACAGAGCAGTCCTCGTGACACCCCCCAAACCTCTGCAGAGTGTCTGTAGTGTAAAATCTCACGAATGCTGCAGAAATTACATACTGGGCCCTCTGCAGCTCTCCGCCTGGTGTGAGCCAGGGCAGATCTCTCAACCTCTCAGAGATAGGGGTTGTCATCTGAATCATGGGGTGGGGTGGGGTGGGGTTAAGGGGCACCTGTTCCCCTTCACAGTTCCAGAGAAGCCTGGGAAAACCTCCTCAGGATGGTCTGTTGCATCCTTGCAACCGCTACGAAGGGATTTTTCTAACTTCCTGTTTTTGGGGGGCAGGGGGCTGGTGTGTGTGTGTGTGTGTGTGTGTGTGTGTGTGTGTGTGTGTGTGTAAAAGCAAGTGCTGTTTCAAGATGAAGAAGGAAAAGAGGCCCTTCTTCAGTGCTCTGGGGTAATGAGCATTGACCAGTAGTAGCTTTTCTTTTCCCATTGCAAAGGGCCACAATGGAGCATGTAGTTCCTGGGAAGGGTACAGGAAGAGAGGAAGCAGCTCTCTCTGCACAAAGCCCCGCACAATTCAGCACAGAATGCACCCTCAGGATGTCCCTCTTGCAGATAGTGTGTCACCTACTTTTGGTACCAACTACCCTAACCAGGTCCAAGCCTCTGTTGTCCTTTTAAAGTTGAAGAAATTATAAGTTTGTTTTTTCCACCAATGATAAACCCTTCATTTGGACAAATGATCTGGTCTTGTCCTTTAGTAGCAGATAATGTCATCTTAGATGTGTGCCATTAAAATTCTTTCACTTTTTCTGCATAAAGCCGGCTTTTTGTAGGACATAGCTAACTATTAGTTATCCTCATTTTGAAGTGTACTTAACAAACTTATTCTAAAAATCAACTCATGTAGGTACTTTAAAAGTAAGTATTTCAAATTGGGACATTTTCACACTTTTATTTTAAAACAAGAAAAATAAAAACCCCCAAACAAAACATCACAGGTACCTCCTACATACATGGTGCCTGTGTTTCCCCCCATTCATCTTGTGGGTGTCCAACTTCTTTCTTTTGTCCAGAGTGAGAGATGGTCCCTCCTGTCCTCACTCTGAGGTACTTCACATGGTCCGACATGCGTAATCAATCTTGTACTTAAACCTTTGTGAGGAAGCAGAGCAGATGGATAATGGGAACGAGGTTGCCATTTGGGCTCTGGTGGATTCATGAGCTGCCTCCACAGCCACGGCTCTGCGGACAAAGGTGGGAGACATAAAATTCATTTCAGAGGCTCTCCGGGTTCCCTGTCTGCTCTTTAAGCATCAGCTCCCCGCCCCCAACTTGATCCAAACAGTTGGCATGGGGGTGGGGACAGAAGGGGATATACCTCTTCCTCAGAATAAAATTACACATGGCTTCAACTGCCCAGGGAGTTGCCCAAATTAAGGGACAGTTCCAGTGGAGTGACTAGGGCCTCCATGCCATGAAATTGCTCCTGCCTAAGTCTAGAGTTCGCTTTGTCTAAACTACATGCTGGCGTATTAGTGGAACACCACGACTCTTCGATGGAAACTTGGGTCCTTTCTGTACTAGAACCTTCCCTGACCTTTGTTGAACACCACAAAGAAACCAAATGCCAACCTCTGTTTGTCTCAAATTTTCCCCTATTAATGCTTGGTCCAAGTCTACGTTTCCAGCCAGCCTTTCATTTAAAAACACAATCTCATTCAAAACCTGCCTGGTAACTTTATCACTGAGGTAACTGTTACCTATGATGCAGGCTGACCTGGGTCCTTGTACCAGTTGACATCATCCTTTGGACGGGTTACAGAGCCTTTTGAGGGAGTTGTTAGAAGCAGGTTCACCCTGCAATGCAGAACCGGTTGCAGGAGAAAATTAGTGCATTTATCTGTCAGCATTAGACTAGATTTTCAATGCAGTTCACTAGTCACAGGGTCTGGTTTTCTCTTCCTCTGGGAGATGAAACTGATACACCGGTGGGTAGTAGAGGTGCCAGTTATAAATTGGACCGTCGGAGCATGCACACACGAAAAGTAGAAGAAAAGACTTTAAGGCCATAAATTTAGTTCAAGGCAAAGAATTTCCCTAAAAATAGTCTCGCTTGTTAAAACACTGTGGGAAAGATGTATGTCAGGTAACTGCTGGCGATGTCAGAGCCACTTCACATTTCTTTCATGAGAACCAGTGTTTGCAGCTCTCTCTCCGATGCCATGTTCATTTTAACTGCTTCAGGGCCAAAAGAAAGTAGGATGCTAACTCTGATGGTAAAGAGATTAATTCTCTCTCTCTCTCTCTCTCTCTCTCTCTCTCTCTCTCTCTCCCTCTCTCTCTCACACACACACACATGTGCACACACACACATGAGCACACACACACACATGAGCACACACACACATGAGCACACACACACACATGAGCACACACACATGAGCACACACATGAGCACACACACACACACACACACACACACACACACACACATGAGCACACACACACATGAGCACACAGACACATATTCCGGTCCCTCTCCACTGTTTTTGACTGCTAAGGTGTTGCTGCATATCTTAGCGAGAAGCAGCTGGGCCGGTTTGGTTTCTTCCTTCTTTATCTTCTGGTCACAGCTGCAGCTCACCAAGACTCCACTCAATGGGGCTCCAGATCAACTCCCAACCTGGCTAGGCTCGGACAGCAGGACTGTTCTAAACACTATGTTTCTTATCTCCTGCCTTGCCAAGAGATGCAAGGGTAAAGCCAAAGTTCCCACCCAGTGTTAATGACCCAGTATATAGGGTGACATAGGAATTCTCAAAGTGACTTCCACAGTTTCTATTAGTAGGGTACATGTGCTTCTTGGTATGATAAATCCTGAATCTCTTGACTCGAGAGTTAATAAGTTCAGAGACAGTGTGCAATGGTCTGCCATAGAATAATAGCCAGAGAACAGCAAGAATTTAGTGAGAACACCAGCACCATATTCTTGGAAGTAGGAAGAAAGGAACCAAAGATAAACCATGAAGATGGCAGCTTGACTATTGTCAGCCAGGTCTTTATGGCACCTCCTATATGCCTACCTGTATATTGGATATTATTTTCATTGGTTTGGTTTGGTTTAGGGTTTTTGTATGAGAAAGTGAGGAGGAAGAAGAAGGGAGGGAGAAGAGAGGAGAGGCTTATTTTAGTTTACAACTCCAGGTTATAGTCCATCACTGCAAAAAGATCCAAGCAGGATCTCCAAGCATCTAGAGGCATCTACAGTACTTGAGCCCAATTCCCTTTCTATACATTGGCAATCCAGAACTAAACCTAGGGTGGACCTTCCCATCCCCAGTGTAACCATGACAGCATCCCACAGACAGGCCCACAGGTCTACCTGATCCAGACAATCCCACACTATGACTCTCTTCACAGATGATTCTAGGTTGTTTCTAGTTGACAATTACAATCAACCTAACCATCATTGTGCCTTTGGAACAGAGAGAGAGAGAGGCAGGAACTGAGAGACTGAGCATATTCCTAGAGTACGCACGACATTCTACTACTTGGTAATCCCTAATAACACCCCCCCTCCCAGTCCAATGAACACAATCCATATGTAAATGGCTAAGGGTGGGAGTGAGGTTTGCAGGTTTTTGAGACAGGGTCCCATATATAGGCCTGGCTCACCTGGAAATTGCTATATAGACTAGATTGGCCTCTGAATTGTAGCAATCCGCCTGCCTCTGACTCATGTGCTGGGATCACAGATGGATATTGTTCTGAACATTATCTTCATGGAGGTTAGCTAGAGTCCTCTGATATACCCAACTCTTTCCCTTCTTAAGATTATCTTCTCATAGGATGGCTTTGTTCACCTTCTTGTGCCTGGAATGACTCCTAACATAGAGCAGGGGTTGCTCAATACCTGTATTTTACAGAGAGGATGGATGTTAAAATTATATATATATGTATACACACACACACACACATACATACATACACACACACATATATAGTTTGCAAAAGTTTTAGATTGGGGGGATGTTGGAAAAGAGGGATACTAAAAATGACTCTGATGTGTTTAATGGGCCTATGACAGGTAATGGAGAGGTTGTAAGCAGGGACAGATAAACTAGAAGGAAACTCACCAGAGTAAGCAGAAGGTCATGACCATCTGACTATTGGGAAATTCATGGATGCTAGGACCACAGAGACCATTAGCGATTGTGCTGTCAGATTATTGCTTTCCTCTATGGCCCCAGTATCCCTGTGTGGAAACTGCAGGACTGAACTTGGTATCTTTGTGGAGTGAAGTCTGGTGAGAGTCCAGCTGGGAAGGACCAGTCACGGGCTGGGGTCTTTATCTGTACTTAGACTTCTTAAGTTCCAGAACTGTAAGAAGGACATTGCTGTTGTTTATGAGTGATGTGGTGATGGCATTCTGATAGCTGGAACACAGTGGGACAAGGGCCAATTTCACTTTAATAAAAATATATTGCGCTTATGAGCCCTCCCTCTTAGCTGAGGTGCTTTGGACCATTGATGGCTTCTGGGGAAAAGGAGAGCCAGATTTTTTTTTTTTAGTATCTATACCTCCCACTCCTTTCTATCTTAATTTAGATCGTGGGACCTTTCTTGAAGTCACAGAATAAATAGTCTAGGTCTTTGGTTAAATACAGTTACCTCTACCATAGAGCCATTTAGGATATTTTAGAAATTTCCTGCCACCACTATGACCCCAACTAATTGTGTACCTGTCATTTTGCCTCAGCTGATTCATCCAGTGTCATTTGCCTGCCATCTCTCCTGTGCTAACTACATGAGAAGTCTATGACAGCTATCAGAGAGAGCTACAGGCCAAGAAAAGAGTCCTGACTAGTCGGGAAGCCAAGGGGTCAGCGCCATCCACTTCACAGATTTTTTTTTTCCTAAGAAGTCAGATGTGTTCAAGCTTGGCAGCTGGTACAATCAAGACCCCCACAGAACTCCAGAGACTCCTCGATTAAGTGGTCTAACTCCCTCAGTGCTACCCCAGTTGGCCTCCTGACTTTATAGGTCAAGGTATTTGCATTGTAGCATTACACTAAGTTCTTAACTTGCAGAGATGAAAAAGCGTTTCAGGAAGTATGTGGTCAGTTTAGACAGGTGGTTTTTTTTTTCCTCTTTCTTTTTCATTCTCCTTTTTAGTATGTCCCTATACAGAACTGGTTCTTAATCAATACATAATCCATGAAAATGAGCAAGCATTCCCTGGGGAGACAAAGGTCGCATTCTCCTGTTTCTACCTTCTTGGTAGACTTTGAGAAACAGCTGTGCCAAGGGCAATAAATGCACCTGGAGAGTGAGAAGTGTATTTGTCCAAGTCATCTCCCAACTTCTCCAAGTTCAAGGCCGTCGGCTTGAGGGGAGCATCAGGAAAAGGCTGCCCGGCATCTGCAAATGGGATCTACAAGACTTTCAGGACGATGGTTTCTTTTCTATTTCTTCTTCTCAGAAGCTCTATTAATTTTTCTGTCCATTTTATATCTCCCCTACAAGTATAAAAGATACTATGTTTGAATAAAGAACACTTGAGATCTCTGCTTCAAGACACACTAGCTATATGTTATGGAAAGCCCTTACCATCCTGAGACTTAGTTCTCCAGCCTGTGATAATCAGGACAGCGTACCACTGGGGCCTCTCCTGTGGTTGCGAGAAAGGAGCTCTAGACTGACTGCACACAACTGACTCATTACTGTCACTAGTGGAGCTAAATTTAAATACATAATTAACTTTTTAGTTGACATGTGAACTAATTTTTTGTTTGTTTGTTTGTTTTTCGAGACAGGGTTTCTCTGTATAGCCCTAGCTGTCCTGGAACTCACTCTGTAGACCAGGCTAGCCTCGAACTCAGAAATCCGCCTGCCTCTGCCTCCCAAGTGCTGGGATTAAAGGCATGCACCACCACGCCCGGCCGAACTAATTTTTAAAGAACTCATAAAGAATCAGACAACACAGAGAATGAAAAAAAATAGTAGCACTCTCCAAGTTCTTTCTACAAGGTTTCTGCCTCTGTTTACAAACACTGCACTCTCTGGGGAGCTGCAGATGTAATGCCAGGTTTGTGCCTGTATTGTAAGGGAAACACAGAGGCATTTTCTTTTTGTATGTATTCTCTCACTTGAGTTTTACCCCAGCACCTGTCTCAGAGTTCGATAATCATCTGTCTACCGAGGTGAGAAACCAAGTCCTGGGAATCAAAGGGCTTGACTACTCTACTCTGTGGTGGCTACTGGGCCTGGCACTCTGACTCGGAAGCACGTGCTCTTAAGGCACGCACGCTTTTATGAGGAGGCTGTAAAGCAAGGTCTATCCTGAATCAACCCAACTTCCCAGGCTCTTGGTTCGGTCGAAAGCATGGGGATGCTAATGGAGGATTCAGGGCTCCCTCCATCACTCTCATTTGTTGGTCAATACCCAGAAGCATGTGAAAGGCCAGATAGCTGAGTGGCACTGGGTGACCATGAGTGCCACAGCGGATAAATGATGGTGGCCAGGGGCAGAAGCATCGCATCGGCTGAGTCCTGGTGTCACCCCTGCACACTGGAATGGTGACCACATTCCAGTACCACAAAGAGGGAAATCCAGTAATGAGCATGTCATGGTGTAGGCTGGCAAGACAAATCAGGCCAATGTGAAGGGGAGATTGTTAAATTAGAGCCCAGAGAAAATCCAGAACCACGCAGGCCCTCCAGGGACAATCTCTGCCCTCCATACAGTGGATGCATGAAGGGGAGAGACCCTGTTCCCTCCTGGGGCTCTCCCAAGTATGAGGACTTGATTAGACTGGGCTTCTCTACATCCTGATGTCCAGATGGTGACTGGGGGGGGGTCTCCCACTTAGACAAGACATTACTTTTTGTTTTACACTCTGAACTGAAAACAGGAGAAATAAACTCTGAACATACAGGCATCTCTGTCCAAAGAGCCCCATCCAGGAGATGACTGGCTTTCTTGGAACCAATATAGCTTCAGACACACCAGACCAGCTCTCCCCGTCCCTGAGCCTTTGACTCCTCTGTGGCTCCTTGCTTCCGCATGGGGTTGAGGCTCAGCCCTGAGCTCAGGCTGCCACTCAGGAGGCAGCCAAGATCCTCAGCGCCACTGAATAGAGGAAGACACAGGTGAAACAAATCAAACAACAATCAGGGGTGAATTTTCAGTGTAGCCCAGCATGGAGATTTCCTGGCAGGATTTCCATTAACTCGAATGGGAGGTGTGTGGCTAAATCCTTACACACTGTGCTGAAAATGTGCCTCTAAGTGCCTGGCTGCATTATGCCGGGGACAAAAAAACCACAGACTACCTCAACCAGGAGAGATGTGCATGGCTAAGGTTCCAGGACTCCCTGCAGAAGGTGTCTCAAGCTATGACTGTCCTGGGTGAGACACAATGGGCTCCTACACAGCCCGGTGAGGCTTACGGGATCCAGGAAGGCTCTGTGCCACTGCTGCCTGTGAGCCTCACCTCGCCTCGCCTCTCCTTGACACAGACTTTGATTGTGGGTCGATCTGGAGTCCCACACAAATGGCTTGTGTTTGCTAAGATGATTTCTCTCCCGCACTGATGACCTGAAATTTCAGTAAACCTTAGCATTGCATCAGGCCCATCGGAGCCAGAGGCTCAGGGGGTGACTGCACGATTCTTCTTGATGTGATTTTATGGCCTCTGCAAGGTAAATGCTTCTAAGGACTCTTACCCCCAGGATCAAAGGAAATAGTCATGAAATCGTTTACTTTGCCTGCTTCCACGGAGCAATTTGCTTTCCGGGATATCCACATAGTGGTTCTGAAACATGTCCACTCTCGTGACCCTCTGCCTCAAAACTCTCCACCTGCTCTCTTCTTTATAAAAGCTTACGGCTTCCCATAAGTTACTTTAGCGTATCTGTCTGCACATTTATTTATTTTTTGAGACAGCATCTTCTGGAGCTCAGACTGGCCTCAGGCTTCACATTGCAGTCGAGGATAGCCTAGAGCTGATTCTCCTGCATCTAGTGCTGAGGTGACTGGTGTCTACACCATTATGCCCAATTAACATAGTGCCAGGGTTTCCTGCATGCCAGGCAAGTGCTCCGCCCACACCTCTGAGCACTCCGGCATGGTTTCATTTGCCGGGTCACACCATTTCTTCTTGCTGAATTGTTCCCTCCCAGTCACCCTCTGCCCACTCAGCCTTCGAAGCCAATGCCACATGAAATTCTTTCCCCAGCCGTCCTCACATCGCCTTTCTGGTCTTCCTACTGTGCGGTCTCTGAACTCAGCACTTTACTCAGGTGCCTCGATTTTTATCAGTGTTTGTTCCACACCTTTGTGTCTCAACTACACTGTCAGCTCCATGATAGTTTCCAAACTTCACTTCCCTGCAATGGGATCCATCATAGAGATTTGATAACTGTGCGAGTAAGGTACAGAGACCAGGCCCCCTTAACCTTCTCTCTCCACAGGGCACAGTGGTGAAGACATCTTCAAGAAATGGAACCATCGGCAGTAATCCTTCAATCGCCCTCACACATAGAAACAAACATGGAAGGAATGCTTTTCCTCATGTGCGTCAGGCCACTGCTCAGGTGATGTGGATATGACCAGGCAGAAGTCCTGGCCCCACAGCAGGATGGGGTCTACATGGCCATGGAATGAGGCAGAGGCATGGAGGGACACCACCAAATGCCTACACAGAAAGGCTGCTGTCAGGGACTGGAACACGCCAGCCTTCTCTCTTGGACAGGCAGGTGCCTGGAAAGCTGAAATACTGCCTCAGATGATGACAGCCTCATTTACAGATACCTGGTAATGCTATGGATGAGGCCCAGGGGGTACCCCTGTTCTTCTTGCCCCACCTTCCAAAAACCACAGCCTGACACTTTCTTGATCTTACTTCTTCTCTCTGCATTTGCAAGACAAGTTACTTTTCTGTTCATCTTTGATAGACTTACCGAGTCAAGACAGGGTGTCTTAGGTTCTTTCTGGGAAAAGGTAGAAGGAAGGAGCATGGTTTGCAATGGGTCCAAGTCTGGGATGCTGACAGGGCACAGTCAGGGACTCCAGGAAACATGATTTTAAAGAGTTCAGCTTTCCTCAGTGGGCAGTCTCCTTGAGTCTGTAGTCCCTAGCACTTTCTGCAACATTAAGTTGCTAACTTACAGGACAGGGCTGGGTAAGTATTATATGGGGAACCCTGCACTTAGACACACATAGTAGATACAGGTCTTTAGAAGAGATACGTGTTAGGACACGGTGACTTCTTGCAACACCTGCTCTACAAATGTTGAAAAGTCCAGCTGTGGCAGCCAGGGGTGGACATTGGAATGTCTGAGGCTGTGAGTTGAGTTCAAAGTGTCAGAAAAGTGTCTGGGAAGTGGCTGGTAAGGCAAGCCTCAGGTCAGGAGACAGAGGAGACGCCGGGAGTTCCCAACCCTGCCAGCAACATTAGCACAGGAATCTAGACAAGTCGTTGATCTCCTTGCCTCAATTCTTCCTGCTTAGTATGTATCTGGTGATCGCCTCCCCTGGTGCAGATTTTAATTAGTATACAGTCTAGCATTTAGGCTGGAGTGGGATCTGAAAGCTCTAAGTCTGAAACCTGCCTGTTTTCAAGATTCCTGTACCTATTTGAAAACATAGAACCTCAGAGCCCTTTCCAGGGCCCTCTTGATACTATTTAGTTTCTAACTTGCTTCAGCAGAAGAAAAATAACAAGAGTTCTCCATTTCCTCTGTTCCCTTTCCTACAGAGGCACTAACATCTAACATTGTAACAGCTGCGAGAACACAAACACACTTTCTCTTCTGAGAAAGACTGGTTTCCTCAGCATTTACATCCCCTTGCTGTCCCCCCCATTCCCAATCCAGACCTCCCCCCTTCTTCCCTCCCACTACCAGCTCAACCCAGATCACATTAGAGTCCCAGAGCACAGGGCGCAGTTCTCATCTGTCTGTCACCAAGAAGGCAGACGGGACAGAGGAACAACAAGTCACTTGTACCTGAAGAGGAGGACACTCCTGGGAAACAAACAGATGAGCCGCCCCACGAATCTGAGCCACGCTGGAGGTAAAGAGAACTGCATGAGAAAGCACAGGCTATCTCTGCATCGTCCTTCCCTCTCACACTGCCCTGCTGGCGGCCTGAGGGGGACCTGAAATTGTAGCTGTTAGCCTGGACCAATATCTGATTCTGAGAAAGTTAACCCTAGCAAAGGTGACTTGCTTTTCCCTGGGTCTCCTGGAGTCGAATAACCGTCCATTTCCACTGCTTTTCTGTAGGTTATATTCTTTTTTGAGAGGTACGTTGACATGGGAAAGAGGTGCAGGTTGCCGAGGGTTTGACCTGGTGGTTGGTGAGGAGGGCTAGCCTTTCAATAACTAAATGAGCACATGGTGTAGAGGAAGAACTTTGAAAAGGTTTTTAGGGTACTTTTCTTAAAATGCACCCATCACAAAATGGCACTAAAGAACACCTGTCTTCATGACACAGGCAGGTGTCCAGTGACTGGGTACTTGGCCACCCAGTGGGAGAATCAGCACACATTCCACAGTCTCTGCTCCAGTGTTCCCTGTTGTGAATGCTTTGATTATCCCTGATTCTACAGGCTGAGATGCGATTATTAGCCCATGATGATGGCTTGGGTAGGGGTGGGGGCTGGCCTTTAGGAGGGGGAGGCAGGCAGACCACACATGCAGGCATCATCACCTCAGAGAAACATGATCTCTGTGACCAGAAACAAACAAACAAACAAACAAACAATCAAACAATCAAAACCATGCAGCAGCCTGGTGACCACATCAGTGGGGCATAGACTCCAGTTTCCACATTTTAAAAATATGGATTAAAAATAATTCATGTCTCAGTGCTGCAGAAACTGAGCAACCCCATAAACCAATCTTTTTCATCCCAAAGGCTACTGTTTTTACAAACCACACCAATGCAAAACTATGTTCTAGAGTTTCTGTTTAATGTGTAGCTCAAACGGATTGAGCCTCCTGCAGGATCGACAGGAGGTACTGTCACTCCTGAAGCCCAGCAAAGGGCTGTTCTTATGGAAGCCCAGTCACGTGATCTCTTTAGACCAGAGGAGGCAGTGGAGGAAGGAGGTGCGAGACTGATGACTACAAGTCAGGACAGATCCCTCAGGTCAGTCTCAAGGATGTCACTGGCAGATCCCTGGCGGCACCTCCTAGGTTAGAATTTAGATGTCATCAGTAGTCACAAAGCACATCACCTAGCCAGAAAATAAGGTCAATGAGACTTCTGCGTTCATTTTTTATAGGCTCTCATCTCTCTCAGGATGCCCTTGGGACGACCTTGGCTTATAGGAGTTGGGCCCACCTCTCCTAGGCCTCAAACTGTTTGCACTCAACCCAGAGTTTCCAGGTAAACTCTGGCAGGAATATTGGTGTAGACAGCACTGATCCAAATGCTGTACTCTGAGAAGAGGTAGGGCTAAAACCCTCTTCAGTAGATGGACGATGATTTGTAAGTTAACCTGAAATTCTTGAAGCTGTATCACAGACTGTCTGACAACTGTTTTATAATTACTGAAAATAGGCACCTATGCTATATAAATCAAGGGAAACAACCTATGTGTCCATCACTGATGAACACACAAAACATGTGCTATGTGTATGAAGTGGAATACTATGTAGCCATAAAAAGAGTGAACTCCTGTCATATGTGACAACATAGATAATCTGGAGATCATAATGCTAAGTGAAATAAGCCAGGTAAAGAAAGCCTACAAGACCTCACACACAACTTCTAAAGAGGTCGATCACCTGAAGGTTGGGCTCATCTACTTTCAACTTTTACTGCTACAGAGATGGTAGAATGGAGAGGGCGTGGAGATCGGCTCAGTGGGATCTGCTCAGTGGGCAGTGCTTTGAAAGGACTAAGTGGTTCCAATGTGCCACTGAACAGAGTGACCATTGATGGCAGTACTGTCCTGTGTGGCTTTGTACTACATAATCGTTGTGCCTTTTCAGTTATATATCACTTTAGGCTATTCCCTTTTGATTGAGAATATTTGTTGAGAAGTTCCCATTCCCTCTGTTCTAGCTCCTCTCTTATCACCTCTACTCTTCTGGCTCCCTTCCAACTTCATGATCTCTTTAAAAAAAAAAAGGACCTCAACATAAAACAGATACACTGAATCTAATAGAAGAGAAAGTTGGAAAGATCCTTGAACTCATTGGCACATAGGGAAATTTCCTAAACAGAACTTCACTTGCTCATGCTCTAAGATCAAGAATTGATAAATGGGGCCTCATGAAACTGGAAGGCTTCTGTAAGTCAAAGGACATAGTCAATAAGGCAGATAGTTGGCCTACAGATTGGGAAAAAAAAATCTCTACTAACCCCACATCTGATAGACGGCTAATATCTAAAATATATAAAGAACTCAAGAAGTTAATCACCAAAAGCCCAAACAACCCAATCAAAAAATGGGGCATAGAACTAAACCAAGAATTCACAACTGAGGAATCTCAGATGGCTGAGAAGCACCTAAAGAAATGTTCAAAGTCCCTAGTGATCAGATAAATGCAAATCAAAATGACCCTGAGATTCTACCTTATACGAATCAGAATGGTAATGGTTAAGATCAAAACCTCAGATGACAACGCATCTTGGAGAGGATGTGGAGAAAGAGGAACACTTCTCCATTGCTGGTGGGATTGCAAACTGGTACAACCACTCTAGAAATCAATCTGGAGGTTCCTCAGAAAATTGGAAATAGATCTACCTGAAGACCCATTCTTGGGAATATACCCAAAAGATGCCCCACCATGCCACAAGGGCACATCTTCCACTATGTTCATAGTGGCCTTATTTGTGATAGCCAGAACCTGGAAACAACATAGATGTCCCATGACCAAAGAATGGATACAGGTAATGTGGTTCATTTACACAATGGAATACTACTTAGCTATTAAGAATGAGGACATCCTGAGTTTTGCAGGCAAATGGATGGAACTAGAAAATATCATCCTGAGTGAGGCAACTCAGACCCAAAAGGACATGCATGGTATGTACTCAATAATAAGTGGATATTAACCAAACCAAAAAACCCAAAACCCCCAAACAACAACAACAAACCCCAAAACCAAAAACAGAAAAACAGAAACAAAATAGAACAAAACAGTACATAATACCCAAAATGCTGTCCACAGAATGCAAAAAGCTCAACAAGCTGAAGTGCCCAAGTGAGGATGCCTCAGTCCCACTTGGGAGGGAGAAGAAAGCAATCACAAGTGGGGAGGGAGGGAAGGACCTGGGAGGGAAAGTGGACGGGGTGGGAGTAGGGGGAGAGGGGAACCTGACCTGGTATTGGGTGAGGGAAAAGGACTGAAGCCCTGAGGGCCTGATGAAAGAATGGAAACAGGAAACCTTAGGAAATAGGAGGTTGGGGGACACCCCAGAATGCACCAGAGACCTGAGAGGTGAGAGACTCCCACAATCCAAAGGGAGTGACCTTAGATGAAATGTCCCACAGTAGGGAGAGGGAACTTATAGAGCTCACCTCCAGCAGGAAGACAGGACGTCAAGTGAGGGATGGGGTTGCCGTTCCACATTCACACCTCTGACCCAAAATTGTTCCTGTCTGAAAGAATTACAGGGATGGAAATGGTGAGGAGCCTGAGGAAAAAAAAAGGTCCAGCTCAAGGGAAGGTCCTAAGGCCTGGCACTATTACCGAGGCTATGGAGAGTTCACAAAAAAGGATCTCTCATGACTGCACTCTGAAAGACCCAACAAGCAGCTGAAAGAGTCAGATGCAAATATTTGCACCCAATCAATGGACAGAAAAGCTGACTACTGTTGCTGAATTAGGGAAGGCTGAAAGAAGCTGAGGAGAAGGGTGATCCTGTAAGAGGACCAGCAGTCTCAATCTAGACACCTGAGATCTCTCAAACACTGGATCACCAAACAGACAGCATACAGCATAAAGACTTCTGGGTCTGTGTTCATTCAGAGATGATGCACCTAACCCTCAAGAGACTGGAGGCACCAGGGAGTTTAGAGGTCAGGTTGGGGATAGGACATCCACATGGAGACGGGGTAGGGTGGGGAGGAGGTGTGGGATGTGGAGCAGACGGATAGTAGATGGGGGGGGGGGAGGATGGAATATGGAGTATAAAAAATAAATTAAAAAAAAAAAGAGCATTAGGACCAGTTGGAGTTGCTGGGTGTGGGGCCATCTGCTGAATCTGAGGAAATGTAAGCTTTCCTGGTTTAGGACTGGCCATTGACCAGGAACACATTGAGGTAATTCCTATAATCCCATCAACACAGGGAAACCAGACAGCCTAAGTTGGATTCTTTGGCATCCAAACCATCTGACCTTTAATTTCTTTTGCTTCCTTACCTGTCTCATCTTGAGGAATGAAGACAATAGTATCATGGAGTTTCCATGGAGATTGTACTAGTTAATGGTATACAGCAAATGCTTAGAACACCTGGTACACACCAAGTGCTCAATAAAGATGAGCCTTCATATTTTCCCTTGCCAAAGAACATAACCTTAAAAATCTCTGCTTTCCACATCTTAACAAATATTCAAGTAAAAAATGCCCAAGGAAAAAATTGAGATGGGAGCAGCTGCCTGCCCATTTGTATAAGTCCAATGGTCTTAGGCTATGCTCAGACCACATAGCATGCCTACTCATTTGTGTAAGTCTGATGGACTTAGGCTATGCTCAGACCACATAGCATGCCTACCCATCTGTGTAAGTCTGATAGTCTTAGGCTATGCTCAGACCACATAGCATGCCTACCCATTTGTGTAAGTCTGATGGACTTAGGCTATGCTCAGACCACATAGCAGACATGGGAGGTTTTTGTGTGATTTGTGCCTTGATCAAATTTGATCACAGAGTTTCCCACACTCTTGGAGTCTCAATGGGAGAGCCTTAGGGTCCCAACTCACTAGAAAGGCTGAGATTTCTCCATCACCTCCTGTCCTTCTAAGGAGCCACTCATTGGGTTGTTGCTTTCTGGGGATTCTGGTGTGTTCTTCTTTTGATGAGGAGGTCACAGTAGGTTCAGGGCCATATCTGTGCCTACCACTCATACCTTGCCACTTCAGGACTTTAGACAAGTGCCTACCTCTCCAAGTTTTTATTTTTCCCTCTCGCTCTCTTCTCTTTATAAGTCTAGCTGTTTATTTTTCCCTTTGGAACTGTGTGTACTTTTAAGCCTCTTCAAATATGTTCTGGAAAAAAAAGAGTAAATGAAGAGATTGCATGACTCGAAGCATGTGAAACTGTAGAGAATTAGCCTCTTCTAACCATTTAGTTTGTGGTGAGAGAAGATCCTACTCATTTTCTTTCTTGTTCAACCTTAGGACAGCCTTTCATTCAGTTAAGTGTTTTAGCAACCCATTCTTTTGTTTCTCTGTAAGATGAAATTTTGGGAGGATTATAGCTCTGTGGCCTTGGAATGGCTCATAGAAAGATGACATCATAGAAAGCACTTACCACAGGGTCACACGAACCAGGCTCATCTCAAAAGCAAATGCATATAGTGATGTGGGGCCTAAGGTCTCCCCAAGAGGTAAGGAAGTCAGACTGTCCAGATCTTCCTAGAAGGGGTGGTTTAACAATATATGTAGTGGGTGGGCCACTTATGGGGTGAAGTGAAGCAAGCATTGATGATGTCATCCCACCATCCATATGAAGACAGGCTATAAGGTCCCGGACGTTGCACCCTCGTTTCCTGCTAAGGTAGCCACCAATATAGTCAAAGTTCTGGGTAGCAGTCTTTGCCACATGGAACACTCTTCTTAACACCAGTGACACTGTGATCCCTTTATACTCTCCTTGACATCAGTTACACCGTGGTCCCTTTACACCCCCCTTGGCACCAGTGACACCGTGGACCCTTGGGTGATCATGAGGATAAAACCCTGCAGTGAATTTCCCTTCCTCATGTCCTGTGGCGGGGTACTGATCCCATGGAGCTGAGTGCTGACCACCAGTGCCTAGAACTTTCCGTGCTGCCTGTCCATCCTCTACCTCAGTTTCCTTGTCAGAGACCTGTGTTGCAGCCATTGCAATTCAAAGAAAACAAACTTTGAGTTTTCAGAGGGCTAAGTATCACTTTGTGCCAAAGTGTCCAGAGAAACACAATATTAGGTATGGCAATTCACTGCTTTAGCAGAATGTCACGTGCCCACCATAAAGGTCAAAGTAGAACAGTAAGTTCTGAGGACTCCGTATATCCATGTCACAATACCTGAATCAATACACAGAGCCTTCCCATCATCTGCTATCTTCTCTCTGGACCGTTTATGGCCAGCAGCCCATGCTACCTGTTCTGATCTCTAACATCTCAGGTTTAAAATTTTGAAATAATTTGTACTTTTTTAGTAGTATGCAAGTTTTGGAAAACAGTTTCTCTCAGTGTAGCACCTTTAAGACTGATCTATAGGGATGCGTTTATTGATTATTGATTCCTTTTTAAGTGTTAAGTAGTATTCTGTGGTTCATTTTGTTTCTCTGTCCTCCTGTTGAGAGACATTTGTGTTGTTTCCTATTTGGAGTGATTATAAATAAGGATAAATAAAACCAGTTTGAGATTGTGGTCACAGGTGTTTATGCCGAGAAACTCCTTTTTTTCCTTGAGCATATGCCAGAATTGGAATTTTTAGGTCTTCTGTGACATACTCTCCAAATATCCATTCATTTGTCTCAAATCTAACCTGCAGGCCCAACTAAGAATTTCCAGGAAGTGGAGGGAAAAGAAGAAGGAGTTACACTGTTACCAGAAAACAGTCAGATACAAGTACGGAAGAGGCCCACTGTCCGCGATCCTGTGAAGAGAGTTGGGAGAGGACATGGGGTTGCTTTGACCTGTGACATTTTAACAGTCAATGCAGCCAAGAGTCATGTGTGTCTTTTAATTGGATCTTGGCTTAAACAAACCCAGTTATCAAATACATACTGGGAAAGTTGTATGAGATTTGGGTTTCAGGGGATCATAGAAAATGCATCTTAATTATATTAGTTATGCCCTTGGAATTTCATAAAATGGCATAGAAATAGTCTCAATAAATATTTCTACTAGGTGTGTGAAATTCCCTCATGTTTGGAGTTCACTTTTAAAACTGTCACCACAAAGAAGAGTATAGAAAACAGACATCGACAATGTTATACATCCCCAGACCTGTGTACAAGATCACCTGTGTATAAGCTGCACGTGTCTGATTCACGGTGGGCTTTTACAGTCTGCATAACAAAAGTACGAAGGTACACGGATGAGCTAAAATAATCGGATGTTTTATTTGTATCCTGTGTCCTTTTGTTTGTTCCCTTCTTCCCTCAGTAATGGCAAAACCGAGAGCCAGCAGTGACAACCTAAAATAAGCTTGCGATTAATGAAGGTCCAATTTACAACATTATCAACATAACTGACAGCTCCGAGGAGGAGACCGCCAGCCAACAAGCCCCTGTGTGTGGCAAGGCAGGAACAGGATCGCACATTAAGATTTCAACTTACAAAGCTTTCTGCAAAAGCTGAAGGTATTTAGACCATTCACAATTTCCAAGCCATGTCTGCCTATCTCGCTAACATGTTGCAACACTGCAGAAAGTTTATTTTACACAGGCAATTTCTAACACAATTTTCTAATTATGAGGATGAAACAGAGTTTCACCTTCCACCACCCTAGTGATTCATAACCTTCTGTCTGCTGCATCAAAAGACCTGGTGTTTCGCACAAGTAGAGAAGACTTCTCTGCTTCACATCCCTTCCCAAAGTCTGGCTCATCGCTTTGAAGGGAAACAATGCAGCACCCCCCCCCTTTCCCCCCACTCCACCCCACCCCCATCTCCTCAGGACCACTGGTCTTCAGTTCCTCACACCCATCACACTTTCCCACTACAGGAAGAGTCTGCTGTCAGAGCATGCCACGATTATCCATCTGGAGTCTCACACAGTTTGTAGAGATAAAGCCTCCTACTGATGAAGACACCAGCGTGTGAAAGCAAGGGCTGCTCCCGGCCCACTCTCTACCATAGGTTGTGTGTGGAGGCTCTGTGGGTCAGGAGAAATCCTGAGGTGGATTTCGAGGCTATGAATTCTGTGATCCCCCCAAGTGAGCTCCTTAACATTTCCGAGCCCTGTTTTCTCAAGTGCACAATGAGGGGCTAATGGTTTCCAGGAGTCTAATAAATTCTAATGGTAAATAACTCAAAGCATGAGCTATCACCCAAATTAAACATTTACAATCCTGTTTTACTAACTACGGGAGTGCTATAGTTATATTTAAAAAAACTTGTGCGAGTGAAGGAAGTACTCTAACCATTCCTTTATGAACATATTTGATTCAAAACTATTAAAATCTTCCATAAAGCCTTTGGAGAAAATCAATAAAAAGTCCATAAAAAGGGCCACTAATGAAACCAAGAGACAGACTGCTTGCCTGGCAAACCACAGCCGATGCTCCATCCCTAGCACCTCAAAAAGAAAAAGAAAAGCCTCCAAAATATTTTGTGTTTTCTTAACAAGGATGTGAATGGGACCTGGTGGAACGTGGTGATCATGTCAGATTTCTCTCATTAGGAAAAAACAAAACAAAACAAAAAACCATAATCATCTGGGGCATTGAATCAGCTAGCCAGTCCTTGTAAGTCCAGTGCATTGGGCTGAAGGCTTGGCTTGCATGGGATGATAAACATGCTTCTATTCAGAGGAGTGGAGAGGAGAGGCAGGCCACTGCCTGACCACCAACAGGCTGCTTCCGTCTCTCACCTACTGTATTCATGAACTCCCTCTCACTGTCCCTAGATGGAAATCCATTTTATTTTATTATTATTAAGAACAGACACAATAGTCTGAGGATGTAGGGCTCAATAGCTGTTAGTCAAAACACAAGTCAGAGGTGGCAACAATGGCTCCCAAAGGTGGTTTGTTTTAATGCCTTTCAGATCTGAACTTCTCCATCACTCCACCTTTCCTGTCTTAGTCAGACTTGGTCCCAGACAGCTTCCCTAACCTGACCTGGCTAAGGTCGGCTGGAGGTTAGAGGCAGGAGGCCTGGGAGACCATGGGAAAGAGCCCAGTGCAGGCTGAGCCTCGACTGCATCATTTAGGGGTCATGGGTTTCATGCCAGTTGAATTTCATAGGTTCCTGAGCTAAAAAAAATTAAGATTCTACTACATTTAAAACAGATTGGCAGGCTGCTTAAAAATCCTATAAATAATTTATCAGCCCATCCATTCTGACTTCCTCCAAATACTATCTTGGTTATTTTTAGTGCAAAATAAATCCTATCTAACTACGAGCTTGGGGAAGAAGGAAGAAAACTGCCACCACTGTGTCTCTCAACCAAATTAAGGGATATTTCGACGTATCAAAGAATAAGAGCCGATATGTGGCCAAATTTAATGGTCAGAAACTTATACATGAAGGAAACATAGTATCTGAGCACTGAGGAAGTCTGCCCAAGTTAAGGCTATGCGGGCCAAACTCCATGTCCCATAACTAGCATGCCTTAGTCTGACCAGCATTGACCAAGCTCCTCTTCTGCAATACAGCAGAAGGGAGCCAAGCTGGTCTCCACATGGACCTCTCTTGGCTGCTGCTGAACAAATTCTTTGGTTGGGGTGTAAATTCATAGTCCTACGGAAGCACCAGAAGCTGTGAAGTAAAAGTTATATCATGGCAAAGCTGCTGGCTACCAGAGGCTCGTGCTGGAGTCTCAAAACAGGCACAGGAGTTTCCATGTAGAGGGACTTTGTCACCACGGGAAAGGGGATTCCTCTTATTCCAGCTTATAGCAGAGGGGCTCTGGGATCATGGGCAGTCATGGAGACTCTGGGCTAGCGTGCGCCCATGGCCATCCCGGTGGCGCAGGTGGGTAGCACAGGTGAGGTTGGATCCTGGAGAGGTGTGGCTCAGTCGTGTTTACCAAGCTGTAGTCTTGGAGTGCAGTTGGGGAGAGTCAGAGCCACACAGTGTGTGTCTGGCTGGATCATGCCTTCAAAGCAGTGACAACCCCACCCTCGTCTGGTGCATCTTGAGGGTGTGTCTCCTGAGTGTTTCAGAATGAAGGTCCACCCTGTCCTCGCTCAATCTCAGCAATGACAGGGCATGTCACAGGGTCTCAACTCCCGGCATTGAGGACACCTCTGTTCTATCACAGGCTTCGTGGACTCCAGCTCAGCTCAGCTCCTGCTGGTAGACAGCAAATCCTGACCTTGCCTTGACTTCTAACACAGGGGACACACAGCTCCTCTGTTCTGCTCCTCTGTTAGGTGGAGAAGTAGAGACTGATCCAGGAATCCATCCAAGGGATATTCGGAACCATCCCCATGTCCCCTGGAACCATCACCATGTCCCCTGGGCCCACCCTACTACCACTAGTTCTTTGGCTTGTGAGACTTGTCCCTACCAAGTTCCTCACATTCTCCTTCCAAAAGGTCTCCCATGGCCTGCCCTGTGAATGAAGCCTCCACATGTCTGAATTTATTGGGGCTTGCTTCTGAGCTCCTTGTTCATAAGCTAACATCTCTAAGAACTAACATTTCTAATCCAGGGTTATCCTCGTCTTCACAAGCATTGTATTTAAGTGTGACAGTGATCAGAGCAAACATAGATTGAATTGAACGCAACTGACTATGAATACAAAACTAATGTCCCAAACTCCCCTGGGGCTGAGCTCCACAATGGTGATTCAGTTTTCTGTCCTGCTAGCTGTTTGCGAGTCTTACCCAAAAGGGCAGCGTAGATCACTGGGGGTTGTGGGGGGGGGTTGTGGGGTTGTGGAGAGTGATGGAAAAAGAAGAATGCTTCTGCAACATCTTAAAGTATAACAGGCTGGAAACAAGGTTGTCCAACCAGAGTTATATCCCTGCAACCCCTGGGCCAAAGACTCTGTGTACCCTCTTCACTACCATCCTAACAACCACCCTCGCTCGGCACAATACAAAGGCTCACGGAATGCAAACATGTTCTCTCTACCACTTAATTCTGACAGTAACCCACCAAAGAGACCTATTCTCTGTTAGTGGATTGAAAAATGGAGGCTTAGCAAGATTGAATGATTTGTCTCAGATTTGTCCAGGAGGAAAAACTGAGAGCCAAGCTCAAGGTCACACCTCTTTCTACTCATTGGTACACACATGTGGATGCTCACCCCACAGCCTTCCAGGAGGCTTGTACTTCATTGAAAGCAGGTCTTTACTTTCAAAAACGAAAGCCTCAACGGATGGACTTGCTTGCTTGCTTCCCTTTAAAGGTTTTTTTTTCCCATATCAATAAAATATTAAGCAAAAATGTATTAATGATTTTTTTAACTGGGCACTTTATTTTGGAATAATTATAGTTCATAAGAAGGTACAAACATGGTAAGGGAAATTTTAATATAAATAGGAAAATAATAGTTATCTATGGGTAGCTACAGTGTAGCATAGGAGGCAATCTTGTGCTGCGTGAACTGAAGGATTCTGGGAAATTTAGAAAGAGTGACTGCATGGGTAACTGGACCAGGTTTCCTCCAAGAAGTGTTATTTGGATTGACCTAGGAAATACACACAGAGCTTCTCTGTGCAACCATGGGGTGGGGGGAGCATTTGGGGAAGACCCTGACTTGAGAGGAGGAGAGGAAGATGGAAAGCACAGGGTGGGCTTGGGGAACAGCGAATGCCCAGAGGAAGGAACGGGCATGTGTTTAATCAGCACGGCCTCCTGGCTCTTCCTTCCGGTGTGCTCTGTGCGAAGGTCAACATGAATGGACAGAGATGTACTCGGCCCCTTGTCGTGAGTATCAGAAGTGGACTCAGAACTCTCGGGGCCAAGAAAGCCACTGCTTTGTCATTTTCTGATACAGAAACCTAAAAAGAGTTTTCTTTGTGGAATAAAGAAAGTGTTTTCAAAGTTTCTCTTGAAAAGTAATAAAGCAAGAGCAAGCAGTACTGAGTATTAAAAGCTGTGTGACCGGGAGCTTGGCTTTCTGTCTTCTGATTGTCTGTGTAGATTGTGTGTGTGTGTGTGTGTGTGTGTGTGTGTGTGTTCACATTTATATGTACACACACACACACACACACACACACACACACACACACACACAAGGTCAGAAGAAGGAATCAGATCCCGTGGAGCTGGAGTTACCTGTGGCTGTGACCTGCCTGTCATGAGTGCTGGGAGCTGAACTCTAGTCCTCCGAAAGAGCAGAGTGCCCTGACCACTGAGCAATCCCACCACCCCCAGCCCAGTTTAAATTTAACATAAAAATGGAAACCGCGGCATTTGCCAACAGCATACAAGGCAGACACGGTTTAGCACACGATCTGCCAACCTTTCTAGAACAGTGGTGGCGGATGTAGGTGCCAAGTCATGGCTCTTTGATTTTGCTGTCATGTGTGTACTGCATCTTGCAAGGTGATTTCCCCCTCTTTGCACTTGTTGCAAGTAATGACATGTGCGAATCTGTACCTCTCTTCTTGGAAACGCACAGCAGATTCTATGGCCCAAATATCCTGCATTAGCCTCACTGTGGGCTTAGTAGCCACAGGACATATTTTATCTGCAGAACAGGCTAACTGTGAGCAGTATAGACATGATTCTAGCTTACCTGTAAAGTGTTTTCCTTAAGACAACTTGAAAAGTGTATTCAAGCAGGACAAGATAATTCCATTAGAAAAATGGAATTTAAATACCACTACTATGGGAAAACAAAAACAACAAAAACTTAAAAACACCCTGTAGATGAGTTAGAAAAGAACAAATTCATTGTATCAACTTTAAAAAGGAGGATCAGTCTTTGAAGCAGTTTCCTACCCATGCCTCCTTCCAACCCGGAATTGTCTTAAATAAGCATTTTGGAAGCATGTTAATAAATCTTGCTGTTCATTCATTTTTACACACACAGCACCACTTTTAGGTTGTTTCTTTACTAGAATACAGTGAGTCTGTCCCACATTATCCAAATCACAGCACCAGTAGAGTATCTACTCAATCAATATTTGTTACCGTGTGTCCATGCACACGGACTTCCAAGGACAGGATAGTTTCATTTTTCCAGACAGGGTTTCACGTATCCCAGGCTTTCCTTAAATCCACCATGCAACCAAGCACGACTTCACGGAACTCCTCATCCTCCCTCCTCCACCTCCCCAGGGTTGAGACCATGAGTATTCTTCAAGGTAGGAGATGAATCCTAGGGCTGCCTACCAGAGAGGATTCTTTTGCTGCAAAAAATTTACAAAGATGAACTTATTCACGGACCCTCAAATCTTCAGCTCGAATTTGAGACCCTAGTTTCATAGACAGTGTAAGGTTTATTATAATGTGATATTTTATTGTAATAAGCTTCACTGTTTTGAGTTTAAATTCATCCTTCCTGTGATCTGGCTTTGTTGTCACCGCTGGCCCTCTCTATGGGTTCTTGATAACAAAATACTTACGAGTTTCCCATAGAGTAAAAACAACATGCATAGCTTTCCTAGTTGACGCACCTTACCAGATTCAGGGTGTGGAGAAGGAACCGGGTTCACAAAAGGACCCAGCCCAGGGTGCTTCCCTTCCCTGCTCGGCAGGCGGCCCAGGTGAGCCTGTGCCTCAGTCCCAGGGTGCACCAGGCCTCTTTGTTTGCTCTCCAGTTGCTTTCTCTGCCTGTTTGTTTTGCTGGTTTGGTTTCCTGTCTTGTCCATTAGTCATTTAGTTTTTCCTTGTTTGTTCTCTTGAATTTCTGCTGGTTGCTTTGCACCTCAGCACTAAATGACCTTTGTACCTAATCTCCTTTGTGGTAGTCATGTGGATGTTATTAGACACATGTGTACATCTTGGGGTACACAAGACGATGTTGCAGAGTTCCCCTGGGAGGAGGATGGGCTTGCAGCAACAATAGCCAAGTCCCTGGGAGAGAAGTCACTCTCATAACCATTCTAGTCCCCTGTGTACCAAAGGAATCTGGACCATGGAACATGGACACTCCCCGGTAACCCTGCACTTATGTTCTGTTTTGTTTACTAACTAGTCCAGGAATGTTTGTTTCACTAGGGGTGTGAGTGCTTGTCCGTCTGTCTGCCTCTCTCTCTCTCTCTCTCTCTCTCTCTCTCTCTCTCTCTCT
>LR756421.1:2291503-2462513 GCA_902729485.2 Mus minutoides
TCAGAAACAGTTATACCCAAATGTAGCTTGCAGAACTGATGGTTTTATCAGGATTTCTTAAATGAATATGAGTGACTTGGAGGCACGTGTATCACCAAGAGGCCTACCTCTGCACGCATGACAACTCATAAAAATCTGCACCATTGAAGCTCCCTGAACAACTTGCAGGCAGTCCCACCGGAGTCTCCTTTCTCCAGCAATTGTTACTCATTGTAAAACAATGGGGAGGGGCCTTGTGAGTCTTGTAACTTTCATGAACTTCCTGAGTTTATAAGCTTTCTTCCTTTAGGGATGGACGTTTCAATGTAAAGGAAACAGCTGCTCATCATTGGCAGGGCCAGTACTGAAATGGCTAGGTTGAGACCAGAAGCTCATCTTATGTAGGGATGCTGGTATACAACCCCATTCTAGTATTCAGAGATTGGCCTACTGGGGAAGGAAGGACAGAAGGAAGGAAGGGAGGGAAGGAGGGAGGGAGGGAGGGAGGGAGGGAGGAAGGCAGGCAACATACTTGACTTTCATTCATCAAAACAAATGTTCTACATACTGTGTGCTTGTCTGCTCTGTTCCAATCCTATGTTGCAATTGTTTGTTGGAGTGTTATTGTTCAGATATGTTTTGCATAATACATAATATAATCAGGTGAATTTGAGAGTGAGGGGCAATGAGAGAACATGAGTCAAATACTTTCATTTTTTTGTGACTTAACTCATCTATTCCTATACTGATTTAAATGTGTTAGTAAAATTAATTTTCTTATCTGTGCAGTGGTGGCTCATGCCTTTAATCCCAGCACTTGGGAGGCAGAGGCAGGCGGATTTCTGAGTTCAAGGTCAGCCTGGTCTACAGAGTGAGTTCCAGAATAGCCAGGGCTATACAGAGAAACCCTGTCTCGAAAAAAAATTAATTTTTTTCACAGACACTAATATTAGAAAATTGTAATTCTGATATGCCTGTTAGTTGTAGGTAAATAAAGTATTTATTCTCTTTTATAAATAAATTACTTTTCCTAGGTTAACCTATTTTACTAGTAAAACTAATGTTTACTTATATATTATATTATATATATATATATATATATATATATATATATATATACACTATATTCACACTTTCTTCATTTTTCTCCTTTAAATTATCCATAGCAGTAGTTAGAACAAAAGCAAGTGAGCCCGGCCTGATGGTACAGGCCTGTCAGCCCTTGCTGGGGAAGCAGAGGCTGGAGAATCACAGTCAACTCTGCCCGAGCTACAGAGGAAGTTCGGGACCAGCCTGAGCAATTGAGATGGTATTTCAGAATAAAATGTGGAAGGAGACTGGGGAGGTAGCCTCAGTGCTCAAGTTCAATCCCTAGGACAAAGCTCAGGGAAGAAGGGAGGGAGGGAGGGAGGGAGGGAGGGAGGGAGGGAGGGAGGAAAGAGAGAGAGAATGAAAGAAGGAAGAAAGGAAGGGAGAGAGGAAAGGAAGAAAGAAAGAAAGAGAGAGAGAGAGAGAGAGAGAGAGAGAGAGGAAGGAAGGAAGGAAGGAAGGAAGGAAGGAAGGAAGGAAGGAAGGAAGGAAGGAAAAGAAAACTTAAAAAGAGGAAGAGAATTTGACAGAATGACAGGACCTACACACAGATCCTCGTGCTCAGTGAAGCTGCTAAGGCCCCTGTCTTCAAGGATCTGGCTTTCCAGTGACACTCAGCACCATTGTCCTCACAGGGCAAGTTTAGAAAACATAGGGAATATAGAGTAGTTTTGGTGTGCAGATGATCTGGTGGAGACAATCAAGGCAACATGCATGAGAGTGCTAGAGGAGTGTGCCGGCACCGCACACTGAGGTGGGCTGCGGAAGTGTGAGAATAATGCTATCAAGGCAGGCTGAAGAACTGTAGGACAGAAGCCCGAGCTGTGGCTGGCGCATAAGTCACTGTGCCCTGGTGTAAGACCCCTGAAACAGGGTCGCTCCTGTCTCAGGATGAGTTGGTGCCCCCCAAAACTCGAGGGAAACCGCTTGATGCGAACCACAAGAGGTTTTATTATCAGCTAGCTGAGGACGACCTCAGAACTCCTTTCACAGGGCAGGAGAGTTCAGTAACAGTAGGGGGCTTTTAAAGGAAAAAGTGAGGAATTGGGAGGAGTTGGGAGGAGAGTTGGGAGTGGGGAGAGCTACAGCTCTTCTCTGGTGGGGCTGTCCTTGGTGAGATTGGACCTGTCCTTGGTGAAGGAACGAGGAGAGGGAGTGAGCTACAGCTTGTCCCTGTGGAGTTTATCTCTGTGTCTTTGGCACAGGGAGGCAGGCCAGCGCCTGGCTAGGTCTTTTTACAATTATCACTTCTCTGGTTGTAAGGTAGCAAAACAAAAGGCTTTTTGCTGGCTTTAGAAAACAAGGAGCTTCTTACTGGCTGTTTTTTAGAGATCGGGAAAACAGGCTTGGGGGCATTTGGGGTTTTTACATTTTAGGGGGGACATGCTTTAAGTCGGGGTCTCACACTGGGAGTGGGGGTGATGGTGGTGGTGAAGGTTTTTATGTCTTTCATTAATTTCTTCACTGTCTCATTCAGTGGTGTCTTAGGGTTTTACTGCTGTGAACAGATACCAAGACCAAGGCAACTCTTATAAGAACATTTAATTGGGGGCTAGCTTACAGGTTCAGAGGTTCAGTCCATTGTTATCAAGGCAGGAACATGGCAGCATCCAGGCAGGCATGATGCAGGAGGAGCTGAGAGTTCTCCATCTTCATCTGAAGGCCACTAGTGGAAGATTCACTTCCAGGCAGCTAGGATGAGGGTCTTAAGCCCATGCCCACAGTGATATAACTCCTCCAACAAGACCACATCTACTTCAAGAGGGCCACACCTTCTAATAGTGCCACTCCCTGGGCTGAGCATATACAAACCATAACAAGTGGAAAGCTAGGTAGTGTCCTACACTACTGCCTCAACCTTGGTATCACCAGATCTTGCCAGTGGACTGTGATGTAAGACAGAAGCCCATTCCCTGCCGGCAATTGCAGGTTTTACAATACCTGCCAACTTCAGATGCTGACACCAAAGGTTTGTGGGATGGTATTTAAGTAAAAACAGGCTTGAGATTATTTAAATCTTAGGTACGCAAACTTCATTCCACACACACACACACACACAAAGAAG
The DNA here is from genome assembly GCA_902729485.2 of Mus minutoides. NCBI lineage: Eukaryota > Metazoa > Chordata > Mammalia > Rodentia > Muridae > Mus > Mus minutoides. The sequence continues at coordinate 2,294,637 of LR756421.1, forward strand.
ACTGTAGTTAGCAATAGTAGTTTAAGACAAGAAATGTTTTAAACTTTCAAAATGATTACTATATATGTAAAGTCACTCTGCGGCTCACATGCCACCTAAGTGGGCACATAACTAAAATCGTCTCATTGGAACTCTCTAGAATATAGTCAGGGTGTCAGGACCACTGCAAAGACTTTTCTTCCCAGTCATTCCCAAGACCTTTACAGGAAAAAGCAGCGAATACAGCCCAATGCCCACCTCTATGATTAGGAAAACGAGAGAGAGAAAATGTGTGTCAAAACTGATGCCTGGCTGGAGCTTTCTCAGCATCCTTCAAATGGCTCTCAGAAACCATCCCAACCTCTTCCACTCAGGAGGCATCTGACCCTTTGATGGTTTCATCCGCACAGTTTATGCCCAAGAATTACATCACCAAGTTACAAAAATTCTCATTTGAAGAGAGTTTACCATTGTATGTTGGCCTACATTCCTAGCTATTCTAGCTCCATGCAAACACATCTATATAGCACGCATGCAACCATTAAACATCAGATATGTGACTGCTTGCTAGAATTGCCCCAATACCATCTTAGATAATCCTCACTGTTATCCCTGCTGTGTTGCCAGTGTTTCCCTACTTTCCAAACAGAAGCCAGAGGTTCATAGAAATGAAGTAATCTGTTTCCTTCATGCTGTGGTTAAATACATAGCATGATTTGAATATAGGTTGCTTTACTTCAGTGCTGGGAACTGAGTTCAGGGCCTTACATGCTGAGTTAGTGTTTTAGCCACATATTAACACAGTCAATTCTTCCATCACTATTGTGTGCACAGCATCTTCCATGGTGATGAAGATCCTTGTATCTGTGCTGGCTGGTAGACACAGGGCTCATGCGTGGCTGTTGCCCCAGAGAGTTTTGTTACATTTGAGTATGAAGCCTTTGTTAACTCTGTTTTGTTACCTTGTTGGGGTCTGATAAAAAAGCAGCTATAGAACGAAGCTCTTCAGTGAATCAATAACTTTAAATGTGTACACATAATTCATATAGCAATTCTGTCTGTAATGTATCACCTTTTGGAAAACTCACCCGAGTTCCTCATGCTTTGCAGGCCACTCTCAGCAGTAGGACGATACAGGATGGTGATGAAGATCACGTGAGTTACTAACCTCTTCATATGAAAAAATAATCAAGAAAAAGGTTAGAAGAAAATTTTGCCTATGAATCACTGGTCATCTAAAGAAAAAAAAGAAATTAACTTTTCATCTTTCTCCCTTGAAGAAAATTAATTTTACCTGACATAAACAAACTAAGTGAATTATGTGTTATCCCCACCCCCCATCCAAAAGCATCCCTAAATGTGGTGGTGAGCAGTTTCTTATACTAAATATCTGTAATACGGCAGTACCTACCACCATGACCAAAGGGAAATTAAAATATTATATATGTAGATGATTTCAAAACATCCCTTGAAAAGGGAGAAATGTGGGTTGTGGAAGCAACTCAGTTCATGAACTACCTACATGTCTGAGGTCCTTACCTTAGTCCCCAGAACACAGGTAAAGCCACTGGAAAAATAAAATAACATGCATGCATGATCTCATAACAATGTGGGAGGTGGACAGAGAGGTATCCTCAGGGCTCTCTGGCCAACCATGTTAGCCTACTTGGAGAGTTCCAGGACCATGAAAGACCCTGTCTCAAAGAGGGGTGAGGAATAGGGCCTGAAGAATGACATCGTCATCCATACATACATTTGTACCAGCACACATACAATTTGTATGTGAAATAAGAGATAACTGTAATGCATAATTCTTTGAACTGCTGCAGTATGCCAAAAAGCTGGATTCCCTCACAGATTGTGGAAATGTGCACTACAAGTCATTTGTAAAACAGTTTCAGCAAGAGGCACCTGTATTTTGGCAATATGAAGTCAAGTCACCGTTAATACGACATGTCGTTGAGGTGGGACTATTGGTAGCTACCGTATCCAGGACAGTTACAAAGGTACTGTGAAATTCATTCTCAGATCTTCCTATCACAAGCCCACAGGCTCCTGAAATCTTAGCTTCTGAGCATTACATTTCTACAGACTAGTGACCTCTAAACACTAGTGGGCATGAAAGGCACCCAGGAACTTGCTAAAAAGGCAAACTCTCATCCGTCACTGTCATTCACAGAAATTCTGAAAGATCTAGGGATCTTCATTTAAACCACATCTCTGCAGTGTGGGTCCAAGAACTGCCTTTTGAGAAATAGTAATGAGTGTTTTAAAGGTAACGGTTGCAGGGAAGGTTTGCTTGGTGGAAGCCACACATCAAGCTGTGTTTGGGTCAACATTCATTGTGGACAGTCTCGCCAGTCTGGCTCCATTATTCCCTTCCGCATCAGCCTATTTTGTTTTGATTTGAGGAGAGAGCACTGAGTCACTGACTTAAGCCTACTCCTACTGCCAAGGTAAGAACATTTCAGAGTGAAACCCAGGTCTTTGTTTAGGAGAAAGGCATTCATCTCTTTCCCATGTTGCCCTCTCTACCTGAATTTAAGAAAGCATGCAGTCCAGATATTGTGGGCGGCTACCTTACATGTAGAGGGTCAAGTCTGGAATAAAATTTACACAGAGAACAGAAGGCAGAGCTGAGACTGCTGGGAGCAGAGGGACACTGTTAAGCCAGATCAATCCTTCCAAGAAGCCTGCCCTAGACTCTAGACTTCTCAGAACACAAGTCAAAACATTCTTCCATTCTTTTCAACAGCTTCTGATAATTTTAAAGGAAAAAAAATCACTTAATCGATATAAAATGTTGTTTTATGTTTTATACACCCACTTTTCCTAGCACTGAATTATGTGTCTTCAAGATCTTTTTTTCCCCTTCTTTCTCAACATGCCTTTAAGCATTCTGCATGGGTGTCAATAAGTCTGCATTCTCGCTACCCATCACTTCTCTTATAACAGCTGCTACCACATCTGCCTCTTTTTTTTTCCTCATTAGAACTAAATGGAACCATCAGATTCCCAAGTAGTTCTCCTCCTGGCAAAAGAGCTCTATTAAAGACTTTAAAGCACACTAAATGAGATTCATATTTCTTGAGGAAACTCTATAGGTTGCCATAAAGACTCTCACTTTCGGTAACCTTCAGGCAGCTGCTTTAGTCTTAGTGTCCTGAGATTTTAGGTTCATTTCAAAAGCAATGGGGTATTTTCCACTCATTGGCTCATCCCAGTAGAAAGATGCAGATCTAGTAAGGGTACAGTTGAAGCCTAGGAGAAGCCACCATCCTGGTCCTCAGCAACAGCTAAACAGAGGAGTACCGTCAAGAAATTCCTGGGCTGCCAACCAATGGCTCCAAGAAACAGCAATTATTGGGTTTCTCTCTCCTAGAGACAGAACACAGAAAATTTCACCCTGTTTTTCCTGCTTCACTTAAGAAGATGAGAACAAACGAAATGAAGAAAACAAGTATCAGCCAGAGAAACTCAACCCAGGAATCTCCATTGCCCCCATCCCCCCAAAATCCAGAACACAGAGATGGAATGTCCAAAACTCTCCTAATTCCTGCATGGGCCACCGTGGGGTTGAAATGATTTAAGGAGGTGAAATACTTTCATTGATCTCTCCTTTTCCAAGAAAAAAAATTGAGGGAAACTGTGTTCTTCTAGAGAAATGTTATCAGAAACTTATTTGTGTATTTAGCTGTTGCTGTCTGCTTTACCCCTTATATAATGTTGACATTCTTTGAAAATGGGCAGATGGACCTTATTCAAGTACTGACAGTAACTCTTTGTTAGTGTACAAACGGCTTCAGAGGTATTTCATTACCATTCGTAATCATCCGTTTGCTTCTAGCTGGTGACATTTGGAATAGTAAGCAGGGGACACTCTTTGTGTCCAGTGAGTTCATAGAAAGTTAAACTTACTTTCCACAACAGACTCAAGCTTAGCTACCATAACCCTCTTCAGTTACTGTGTGATGTGTTTGAACAGTATGAATGATTAATGAAAGCTAAATAGTCCAGTTTCTATCTTAAAACCTTTTTGTTAACTGCCAGAGAGCTGAGTGACTGGGAGGTGATTTCTGCTCAAATGAGTTATTTATGCAATCTGATGCTTGTTCCCTGACAAAAAATTTAATGTATCAGCTGCTCATTTTCAAAAGATGTAAAAAGTCAGAAACTCTTCCTGATGCCTTTTCCCATCCACGGACCAACACCAAACTCTGTGGTCCTTGCCAGTTTGGCATCGGAAAGCGAACTTGGCTTGCCCGTCTGAATGAAGCATGGTTGCTTTCTCCCAAGGAAACCAAGATAAAATGTGGCAACGGGTAGCATCCATTACAAAGGTCCTGAAAGTTGCTTCACAGTTTTCCTGGACCAGATTCTGGCATTGCTCCCAGAAGAAGGCCACTGCCACCCGTGAGCTACGAAAAACAGTCAGGCCTGCTGGAGGGAGGGAAGTGTGTAAAACCCTCTGGGTGTTTACGACATGATCTGGAAGAGGCATCTTCAGAGATATCTCCTCTGGTAAAAGAGCTCAAGCGTGATGAGGAAACAGAGATTAAGAACCCAGGTGGAGACAACAGCTGGGGGATGACAGGAGCTAGAGTGGAGGAGGAGGAGGTAGGTTTCCATAACACAGCATAGTCGCAGAACACAGCAGCAGCACATGTAATATGAACATCTTTTGGCTTGTTTTGTGATGCTGGGGATCCAATTCAGCCCCATGTATAGACAAGACTTGTGCTCAGCCACTGAGCTGCACCTTCTCTCTTTAAGCAAACTTTATATTCTTTTGTTGGCTATGCTGTAAATGCCATCTTACTCATTTTTATAATTTAATGGCATTTGGGGCATTGCTTATGACATGTTTGTCAACCCAACTCCATCAGAGCTACAATCGTAGCAAGGGATGCAGATATGAATGTCTACCTAACAATCTCTCTCTCTCTCTCTCTCTCTCTCTCTCTCTCTCTCTCTCTCTCTCTCTCAGTAATAAAACCTTTATCATTTCCCATTTGCTGGGCTGTTGGACACGAACCATTTAAGAGTTTCCAAATAAGCTCCCTTGTCAAAGATCAAGTGACCATAGGTGTGTGAGTTCATTTCTGGGTCTTCAATCCTATTCCATTGAGCTACCTGTCTGTGGCTGTACCAGTACAATGCAGTTTTTATCACAATTGCTCTGTAGTACAGCTTGAGGTCAGGCATGGTGAGTCCCCCAGAGGTTCTTTTATTGTTGAGAATAGTTTTTGCTATCCTAGGATTTTTGTTATTCCAGATGAATTTGCAAATTGCCCTTTCTAACTCGGTAAAGAATTGAGTTGGGGGGGCTGGTGAGATGGCTCAGCGGGTAAGAGCACCCGACTGCTCTTCCGAAGGTGATAAGTTCAAATCCCAGCAACCACATGGTGGCTCACAACCATCCGATCTGGCTCCCTTTTCTGGAGTGTCTGAAGACAGCTACAGTGTACTTACGTATAATAAATAAAATAAATCTTTAAAAAAAAAAAAAGAATTGAGTTGGAATTTTGATGGAGATAGCATTGAATCTGTAGATTGCTTTTGGCAAGATAGCCATTTTGATTATGTTCATCCTGCCAATCCATGAGCATGGGAGATCTTTCCATCTTCTGAGATCTTCTTCAATTTCTTTCTTCAGAGACTTGAAGTTCTTATCATACATATCTTTCACTTCCTTAGTTAGATTCACACCAAGGTATTTTATATTATTTATGATTGCTCTAACACATCTGTAATAAATAAGCCTGAAGCTAATTTTGTATCATTCTTAGTCATCCCTTTTACCAGTTGTGTGTTGCTTTTGTCAACCATTTCCTTTCAAAAAGGAGGAACAGAAATGAAATTAATCTAGTGTTTTTTTTGTTGTTGTTTGTTTTTTTGTTTGTTTTGTTTTGTTTTGTTTTTCTGGAAGACATGAAAAAAGAAGCTCTTGCCCTTTATTGCTTTATGCATTTATTATTTGTTCAGCCATTAAATCTTTTATTAAACATGAATGATTTCACACTTACTCAGCCTTGAGTAAAAATTACGTTACTTATTTTAATGAGTAGTTCTTCAAGATTCTTAGCGGTAATCTGTATAATGTGCTCACAGAATATCAGTGTGCTTAGTTTTTCTAGCATAAATATTTAATCTAGTGTTTTTTGAAGAGAATTCATAGGTCTACTTCATTTGTTTAACAACTGAGCAAACATGTTGCTGTTCAGTTATTACTTGCCCAACAGTGTCCTGGGCCTTGGAAACACAGGGATGTTAATATTTAGTCCTTTATACAGAATCTCCCTATTATATAGAAAGATGAGTAAAGATGGTAGCAATTGATCATGAATATTAACCCAGGGATGAAGATAGTGTCCAGGAATAACACATAACACTGTGTGTGTGTGTGTGTGTGTGTGTGTATATATATATATATATATATATATATATATATATACCCAATATATATGTGTGAGTGTATAAATATGTATATACATATATTCTAGTATATATCCCTGTATACATACATATATACATACACCCTTATATACACACAAATATACACACATATTGTATGTATACATGTGTTACACATTTGTATGTATATATACATATATGTATATTCATGCACATACACACACATATATGTGTGTATATATGAATATACATATATCTGTGTATACATTCATATATACATACATTCTTATATACATACACACATATTATATATAAATATATTATATATGCATATATACACAAATATCTATATGTATACACACACATTTATATGTATATATACACAATTATATGTATATACATAAACACATGTATATATACACACATATATACATATATGTATACATTATATACATTTTATGCATATGTATATACATGTATGCACATATATGCATATTATATATGAATATATATATATAAATAAATGATATATACATATGTATATACTCACACACACAAATATGTGTATATTTGGTGAGAAAAGGACATTTTCAGGGCCAGTGGCTCATACAAATTTTCTGAAAGTATGATTAGCTTTCAATGTAAAAAATTTTCACCCTGTGGCAACTCAGTAATGGTCTGAGCCAACTCACAGGGTAAGGGATAGGACAGAAGTTTTCTGGGTTAATTTTCTTCAGTCTGAGCCTACAGACAATTGATATGGATGTTGAGATACTGCCTGGACCTTCTCTTTGTCTCCATAGGTCATTTTCAGGATGCCTGTGGAAGGTGTAACTATTCCTGTTGGCAGAAAGTGCTTTCCAGGCTCGTGCAGCATTGCATACTGAGATGAGTGGAACATGTAACCCACTTCTGCTCCTTCCAGGACATCACATCCAAATGGCTGGCCTCATGGGCTACTGCAATAGAACACAAGTGCATCATTTGGCTTCAGGTCACCTGTTGCCCTGTGGCAAGCAAGTGAGCAGACTAGCCAAGGAAAAGGCCATTTCATTCTAACCTATGGCATTATAATCAGACAATTTCTTTAGATTCCACAACTCTGTCTGCTAGTGGCCCCGCATGAACTATTCGTTTTAGGTCTGTTGTTGTTTTGAGAGGAGGTCCCTACTGTTTTTCTCAGGTTGGGTTTGGATTTCTTTGAAAACTGCAGATAGACTCCACCTGCAAAGTGAACTCTTAAAGAAATTGAAGATCTCATCAACAGAAGAAGTTCCTTTGAGTCAGTGATTTGTCTTGCTCTTCTGACAAGTCACCTGACAAAAGTTTCCCCAAGGAAGGAAGGAAGGAAAGAAGGAAGAACTTCTTTGGGAATCACAGTGGAGATTATGAAGTTGGAGCGTTTGACCATCATGGTGGGGAAGTCACGGTGACAGGAACATGAGGTGGACACTCATACTGCATCCATGAGTAAGGAGCACAGAGATATCAACGCTCGTACTCAGCTTCCTTCCTTCTCCTTACTCAGTTCAGCATCCTATTCCATGGGATCATGACACCACATTCAGTGTTGTTTTTTCCCACTACATGTACCCTTAAGGTACGTTTCTATAGTGATTCTAAATCCAGTCAAGTTGACAATGAAGGTCAACTATTACATACTTTAAGCTTAAAGGAGCCTTGATTTGGTGTACAAATCTTTATCCAATACCATCCATTGACCTTAATTTAGGGCCTGGTACTTACAGCAATTCTCCTATAGAAGCATCCTGAATGTTGGTGCTATAGGCATGACCCATCGTGCTCAGCTCTGTCAGCTTTAATTTGGGGGAGCTGATTATAAAATAGAACAGGGTTGGATATGACAGACTGTCTCACTGCTCATAAATCCACTGTTGAGGTGTGGGGCAGGCTCTAGGAAAGAAATGCCTTAGAACGCTGCTGAGAAACACTGTATGTTAGAAAGGAAGTGTGAAAAAGCAAGACTAAATGAAGTGGGCAAGCATGTGTTCAGCTGCTGTTTCTACCTGTTACAAGCCATGTGGCCTTCAGAAAGCTAGTTCTCTTTTCTTGGCCCTGGTTTCCATGGTTTCCATGTCTACAACATGGGAAAAGGAAAGCAAGTATCTGCCATTTCTAATTTTAAGACTTAATTAATGTCAAGTCCCTGTTCAGTATCAAGACAGTTGTCCTCTGTCAACACTTCAGTGCTACATAAGGGTTCAGGACATAAGCCACGCCACCCAGCCTCAGAAGACTGCTGAGATGCCCCCTCGGCACTTACCAGATGAGGATGCAGAAACTGGAAGGAGACTGCATCCATTTTCAAAGGTCTCAGAGCTGCAAGTATAGTGACGCAGGATTCACATCTACTAAATGACTTAATGTTGAGATACTCTCCACTCTTTCCTGTTAATTTCAGTTGCACTTACTGGGGTTTTCACTTGGTTCTCATGCTGTTATAATTATGTGTCTGTATTTGCATGATTTCTCCCAAATCTTGAGTTCTTCTACAGCCCCAAGACTTTACAGTGTTGGCCAGTTCTAAGCTCCAGTACTTTCTCCACACACCCTGCCTGGCTTCTCTGTAGCTGTTCCAAAGACTTCTTACTTTACTTTAAAGAGTTGCAATGCTATGACCATCAACCTACAAGACTGGTTTTCCAAGAACCACTCTAAATAATGGTTATTTTATTTGCTCTGCAATTTGGGCAATGTACATAGTCCATGGCATTGGACAGGAAGGAAGGGATGGTAAAAGGTGCTTCCTGCTTGGCTAATTCTTAGTCCTTTTGGAAAGGCTCCTTCCAAAAGGCTTCCCACTTTCTGTGAGAAGAACGCAAGGGCCAAAGAAAATCTATTCACCAAGGTCCTCCTTACACAAAGGACTCCTTGGCTCTGGAGCACAAGGTTGAGCTTCTTAGAGGAAAGGTGCCACAGTAGCTGAACTGTGCTCTCTGGGCCTTTGCCTGTGGTGTCACGTCATGGTAACCATGTCATTGTCCTATCCTGTTACTCTTTGCTTTCTTCTGTTAAGATGCCTGTTTTGTCACAAGCCTTTGACACCTGACATTTAGGTATGAGTTCTCTTGGGTAATGATGTTCTATTGAAAAACCATAGGATTGGTGTCAGGGAAGAGGTTTCATGGCTACAGAACTAAAAATGGTCTCAAATGTGTTATTCCTCTTGACTTGGAGGTTGGAGCCAAGGAGGTCTTAGGCTTGTGAGTCTAGTAACTCAATAGCCTCATGGAAAAATCTAGGTCAGTTGTATTTCTCTCGCAGGTGGTAACAGTATCTAGATGTCAAAGAGGGTCACTCTCCTCTGGACCTATCTTTAAAAGCTAGGGCAATCCTTCCAGGACTATCTAAAACAGCTTGCCCTTGAGTTTCTGTGGCTGGATTTTTAAGTCTTTGTTGTTAAACCAATCAGTGGCCGAGAGGTCAGCAACTCCTCAAGAGTGCCTTTCTGGTCTTGGTAAGAAGTGTCAGCTCCACCAAAACACACACTTCCAGGAACTTTGTCCTGCAAACAGAGAAGAGCCCCAGTGAATGGGCACTGCCCGTGAATGTCTATGCCCACCCTGACAGCTGTAGCTGCACAAATCTGACTTTGAATCTCCAGGTCCCACATTTGCAAAGGCAGACAACCTCACCTCCCCAGATTTTAGTATTCTCACATGAAAACTTAGATTTAAAAAAAATGAAGCAAAATGATGTAGTGAAGGGTACCACATGGAGCTTGGCACATGCTGGTGGCTGGCTGCCCACTGGCTACCTCCTTTGGAAAGATCTCAGAGAATAAGCACCCACGGGACCTGGGGATTTCTCACTCTTCCATGTCTCTTTGGCTTATCTTATCCCAAGTTTCCTTACCATTCCCGGTTTCAGAATCTGTTTATCAGTGGTTATTAATCCAACTATCACAATAACTGATAAATGTGTAGCCTAACACAATATTTGCCCCAAGCTACTGTTTGTTTTCTCTGACCCTGTAATGTGGCCAGTTGGAGATGCTCCAATTAAAGGTAATGAACCAATTTATTCCCTTGCAATTTGTTATGTTTAATAAGTAAGAGCCTTACTTGCCCTTTGTCCATGAACATACCCACATATTAATCGTGATCAATTGCCAGCAAGCATCTAATGAGTGCCTTTGTTGGTGGAGTTTAGGATAACCCTTTGCTCTATTTACCATTGGTGGAAAAATGTAAGAAAGGAAAATCCATGTATGTTGTCACTCACTGAGATTCCCGCTGCCCCGAGAATGAGACAAGTATTCTGTTTGCATAACAGAACACAAGAAGGGCTAATGAGGATGCGCTGGTTCAGGTTTCTATTAAAAGACACATATACTTTCAAAAATTGAAGATTATCCCTACATGTATGAGCTGTAATGGCTCCTAGGTGAAGGCTAGAAAAAATATTTATTCTGCACTAGAGTAGATTTGAAGGTTTCTCTCTAATGTTATGATTTCTAAAGATTATTGATTTCCAAAGAGAAATGCACTCATTCTACCTAATCATTTATTGTATGTTGGACAAGCCTGTGCTGGGTGAAGCAGAAGTTTACAGGGAGGCCTCTAGGCCTCTTGAACTAGACAGTTCTGCGAACAAGAAAACACTATGAAGCCGGGCAGTGGTGGCGCATTCCTTTAATCCCAACACTTGGGAGGCAGAGGCAGGCAGATTTCTGAGTTTGAGGCCAGCCTGGTCTACAGAGTGAGTTCCAGGACAGCCAGAACTACACAGAGAAACTCTGTCTTGAAAAAACAAAAACAAACAAAAAACAAACAAAAACAAACAAAAAATAAACAATCAAACAAACAAAGAAACAACAACAACAATAGTAACTAAAACACTATGAGCCTGTGTGGTCCAGGTCACACGATGTGAAAGGGAAACTGGGATATCACCTGCCATTGTCATATCTCACTACTGTCCCTGGGTGTATATATCCATCTCTTATGGTCATCTTTATAAAACAGTGATTTGAGACATAGGATATGCCAAGGTCAGATTCTAAACTCCTGAGATGCTCCAAGTGTCCTGAGTTGTTCAAAATGGGAACAGACAGAAAATGGTTAGCAAGACCTGAAGCACTGGGGGGTGGGTATTGAAGGATGAAGGATGAAAGATGAAAGATGAAGGATGAAGGATGAAGGGATATGTGGAGAGGAAGAGGGAGATTGCAGGGCTGGAGGAACTGAAAAGAACAGATGGTATCTCTGTTCTAAGAGATGCCCTGGCCACAGTGAGGATCTCCAAGGCTAATCACCTTAGGAAAAGCAGTTGGACAGTAGTGTAGAGCAAGGCTCACAGAAGGCAGCCCGTGTGAGCCCCAGAGTGTTGGTCTATGGATCATGTCTACCTTCTCCCACTTGGTTCACCTTGGTTCAGATGTTGCTCTCTGTCCCTTCCTCTCTTCCCCTCCTGTTATCATGTCTTTCTCACTCTTTTGTTCTTCTCATCATTAGTTTAGCAGTGCTTGCATATTACCAAGTATGGTAACCTATAGGGGTCTCTACCTGACAACGTACTGTGGCACTCCCCTCAGGCGTCTCAGTATTTAGAATCTACACCTAGAAAGTATGAGCCTGAGCCCCAGTCACAGGATTGACTATTGTTCAAGCTTAGACAAGTTCTACCCCTGCCGATTTCAGGTATGCCAACAGTTGTCACCTCTGAGGGTCATCTCACAAATTATGTGGATATTTTCTCTGGAAGGTATGGATATGTGTTGGAACGGCAGTCATGTTTGGTCATTTTCCCTCCTGCCCCTGCAGAGTATAACATGGCATTTTTTCTTGTATCTTTGGATCCAAAAACCACATCATGTGACCTCTTAACAACATTTATTTGCTAGAGTTGTGCCTCTCAGTTTGTCTCTCAAACGTATTAAAGAAAAATTTGAGAGGATTTAAGAGCCTGAGCCAGGCCTGGCCCCAAATCACAGCTATTCCAATCAGTTAAACCTCTCTCTACACCACACGTGATCCCGAAACCTCTCACAACAACATGTCAGCCTCCTGCTTCTTCGAACAATCTGACTTTGCTTGCTACTGTTTGAATTTTATGAATCACACTCCAGCTATTTGAACTCCTGAAGCCTCTGGGACTACATAAATAATTACCAAGATGCAATTGTCACAGAATATAAAAGATGTTGTAAAAAGTTTTTTCTCCCCCTTTTCTTCTTTTTTTCTATTTCTATGAACCTTTTTAATTTTTTTCCAAATTGTAGGATGAAGAAAATGTCAGCTATTCTCCGAGGAAGAGAGAAAGAGATTCTCAGAATCGAAAAGTCTGACATCCGGTAAGCAAACACTCCCTTCTTCAATCGGCAGTGGGAGTGTGCCATGGCAACCTCTTCTTGGTGGGAACTCTCAGCCGGGGCCTCCTGCACTACGCTCCCCCATACATTGACTTTGAGCCCTGCCTGCCTGGCAGAATGTCAACGAGGAAACAGTGAAGTGCAGGAAGTCTTGGAACACAGCCCCGCTGTTCCAAAGGAAGAGCAAGGACTCTGGAGAAGCTCGCCCGCCCGCCCTCACTGTTGGGCTTGTTCTTAAAGGTTGTGCATTTGCATTCATGCCCTTGTCTTGGAATGCCTTCAATGGCAGTGTCAAGATGGAGAGAACGCCGGGATTGTCTTTGCCGCCCCAGAAATTGAGCAGACTCAGCGCTTTCTGCAGCAGCCTTGATCCTTCCAGGTTCCTGGTTAGCTTTCAGAAGAGACGTATTCCTGGAAACTTCTGAAATCGGCCCTGTTTTATCATCCCCCTCTTAAACTTGGCAGTTAAAAATCTCATCTTCAAATGCAGTTTTCTCAACTCAGTTCTCTCATACGAAATGCCTGGTAGCCCTTCCATTTTTCTATTTTTGGCAGAACAGAGCAAACTCTGTTTGCCAAGACTTTTTTTTTTTTTTTTAAGGACCAAGTTCTTGTTATTCTGAGACAAGAGGTTTCTGGATCAAAATGGAACCAAAAGGTGCATTTGGCACCGTTCAATCAACCTTATCAGCAGTATCCAGGAAGGCTTTCCTCCGAAATCGAGGGTTTCATTAGAACACAGAGCACATGTGAATCCCTCAGTCCGTATTCACAATGCCAGCTACCTGGAAACTAGCCCCAAGCAGGCAGGAATAGCTGACCCCCTTTTCTTTCTCTAGAACCTCTTTGTTTATTCTTCCCAAACCCCAGAGATACATTGCAGTTTTTTTTTCTTGAAATATTTGTGTGTACACTGTATCTCCCAAATTAACACTCAAGTTAGGCAGGACAGAGCAAGAACCAGACATCACTTCTGCATCCTGTATAGCAGTAGGACAAGATGGAGACGTTAAGGCAGGAGTGGAGGAAGAGCCTAGCTCTTGGCTTTATTTATTCTAGAACATTTATTTCTTTATGTACTTATCTATTTTGAGACAGGTTTTTCAGTTGCACAGTCTGGCCTTGAAGCCTCCAGGTAGTCTTGGATGGTCTTGACCTTCTGAGTGTCAGACATGCATCACCACACTTGGTTTTGTGTAGTGTTGGGGACTTAACGTAGGCCTTATGCATATTAGGCAAGTACTCTACCAACTGAGCTACACCTCAGTCTTATGCTAGATCTTTTGAGTATATTTGACACGGTTCAAAATTGATAGATGCACTGGGCAGTTCCTGGTAGCCTTCGAAGTGATTGGTGTATTTTCAGTCTGAGCTATGACTGTCTCCATCAATGGAGTGTGGGAAAGTAGAGAGCTCTTCCTTTGGCATGCAAAGGGACAAGCAACCATCCTCGCAATGACTCTGGTTATTCTCATGAGAGGTGGCTCTTGTTTTTATATTTCTGCCATGAGGCCTGAGGTGTCTTCAGCAGGTAGCCACTGATGGGTTGGCCAACAGTTCCTGATAAAGCGTGAGTGACTCCATGTCCTCCAGGTTGCACAAGGCTCTACTGACTTCTCCAACTTTCCATCCTATTGGTACCTTTTCTAAGAGGGCATTAATCTGACTTTACAGTTTAGACATGCTCATTGTGGTCTATATTATATCAAGTTGCAATTTTTAACATGTAGGCTTTTGAAAATAGAGTTCACATGTGGGATTTTCTTTGTAGTTGTAAATTTTTAGAATTACAGTGTGTAATTATCATGTAGCATGAGAAACTACCGTGCGGATAACCTTCTTGTACTGAAGTGTTTCTTTTGTAAACAAGCCTGTCCTTTAATGGAATATTTGTCAGTGCGTGTGTATTCAGAGAACTACTCCAAAGGCATGTGCTCAGAAGTTAGGAAATAATTATATTTCCAAACATAATCTTTTCTAATCATCCCATTTTGTTTTATTTAAAAATAACCCGGGGGGTCTCTAAGACAGATACAATTATCTTTGATCTCAGCTCTGAGGTACCACCCTTCCAGAAAAGTATTCAGGGGGGAGAAAATTAAGGGGGGACTGAAAAGGGGGCGTGAATAAATGCATAGATTAAGGTTTTTTCCAGAAAAATCTTCACTGTAATTATAAATAAATATGTGAGCAAGAAACTGCCTAAATTTAGCCTCTAGCAAGGGAGCCCACAGGGCACTGAGCAGATAGTCAGGATGTAACAGCCCTAGCAAGGGAGCCCACAGGGCACTGAGCTGATAGTCAGGATGTAACAGTTTACCCATCTGATTTAGTGCACAGCAATGGTCAATGATCAGCCACAGTTAGGCCGGTTTCACAAACCTCTGTTGAGGACCAACAGGGTGTGCAGAAGTCAGGGAGTTTTAGGGACACCAGTGTGAGGCAGAGCAAGTCCTTGGATTGCAGAGCTCCAGGGATGATGGGTAAGCAGGGAGTGGAAACTCCACCCTCGAGGACAAGAACAGGAAAAGTGTCGAGGTGAGGAATGAGATGGATGGATAGATAGATAGATAGATAGATAGATAGATAGATAGATAGATAGATAGATAGATAGATAGATAAATGACAGGATTGCAGGAGCATAGGATCGAAGGGCTCTGTGCCGAGGCTGGAGAAGTCGCCATCACCTAGATGAGATAGGCAACAGAAGCAAAGAAAGCAAAGACCAGAAGCAGTCTGGTGGTTTGTGGAAATACCTGTGTATTTCTGAAATAAAATCGTTCCAATTAGGGTAGGGCCCTGAAATAAAACAATGTGTGTGTGTGTGTGTGTGTGTGTGTGTGTGTGTGTGTGTGTGTATGTGTGTGTGTGTAGACCTTGGGAACTATGAGCCACAACACCTTAAGAATTTTGTTTTCCCTGAACAAAAACCAAGTTTATGTTAAACTTTAGTCTTTCAGAACGGTACAGCCATGGGGCCACTCAAGATGGACCCCTTGTACTCCCCCTCCCTCCGTCCCTTCCTCCTCCCTCCCTCCTCCCTCCCTCTTTCCCTCCCTCTCTCCCTCCCAGTCCTGTTCCATCCCCTATAGAAAGTGCTCAATGCTAGACATTCTGGGTCTTTCTGTGCTGTTGAGGAAACCTCAGTCAGACACCTGCCACATCCCAGGCCCCGAGAGGCACAGCACTGACGGCAGACACAGGCCTGCAGGAACCCAGTCACACATTCATTCTCAGTCCCATCTCCTCGGGGCTCAGAGGATGCTTCAAGGTGGCAAGAAGCCAGATGGCAGACAAAGCCACTCTGTGTGGAGGGAGCAAGCTCTCTCCTCAGTCCTCTTTCCTGTCCGAGGAATGTGTACACATCATGTCAGTGGTGTTCCCAGCGACACTACAGGCTTCGGTCAAATCCAAAGATGTAGAATTTTCAGAGAATTTATAAATGTTTCCTTGTTAAGAAATTGTGGAGGAGTTTCAGAGTGTTTCAATACTTTTTAAATATCCACATTGGCTCACTCCATACTGAGGTGTGTCCAAGACGAGTTAGCTTTGGGTTAACAGTGCTGCACGGGCATCTTATATCAGCTGGAATGGGAGGGTGGCTTTCACGGGAGGGAGCGGAGAACACCCCACTAAACAAATGAGTGTCTAAGAGCAGGGTCCTGGAGATGTACAAAGCCCTGGTGACTCTTCGCCATCTCACTATGGAGAGAACTAAACATGATAAATTGAGGGAGATGCTGAGACTCAGAGCTGGCGATGTGGGAGAAGGCCCAGAGGTCAAGAGGGTTTTGCATATAGAAAGTGGTAAGGGCACACACCGGGGCTACAGGATTTATATCACCCAGGAAGTGATAATAGGTTACAGTGAGAGAAATCCAGACCTTTCCTAAATCCTGGCCAACCAAGTGCAAGAGGGGCTCTCCCTATAGCTGGTGTTGTTGGAGGTATAGCTCTTAATTTTCACTTCCAGGGGTTGAACCTCCTTAAAGGGATACCGAAGCTGGCGACCATCTGATGGATTATCTGTCAAAGCTCCTACCATTCAGCTCGGGATTGGCAGGCTCACATTAGCCAAAGCAAGGCAACCACCACTGTAAGAGCACCCAGAACGAAAGAAGGTTCCATCAATCACTTTGCATGGATGGTTTTAAATGGCTCTTTCCTGGCTGAGATATAGTATGTGATGCCAGCCACCATATCAGTCTCATCTCCATCAAATATACCTTAGTAATTAGGAGAATTAGAGTTGTCTAATCGTGTGATGGAAGACCCAAGATGTGTAACCAGAGAGCCCACAGCACTGTTACTAGTAAAACAGTCAGAATATCATAGATTCAGTGTCCACTCTGATATAGGTAAGTAGAGGAAAATGACCTAAAGGTGCTGGAGTATACACATCTCACACACCCAATGACATGTGAACTGTTGGGACACAAAGCCCAGTTTTCTTTGTCCTCTCGGATCTTTTTTTGGTTCGTTCCAGCCGCATCCATACAGGCCTTTACTGGGTAACTTTGTTTCTATTAAGCCAGATATTTGAGGGCTGTACTCGACAGAGTAAAATTCACATATGACAGTCACCTAAGAACCAAGTCAATAGTCCCAGACACTTCCTTCAAATGTGGGGATTTCCCCCATCTGCTTTCTCTGATGCAATAATCAAGGCACAGGGTAAGATGGTATAATTTATGGATGTTATTAGGACATGGGGAAAAAGGAAACTAGTTTACTGGGATCACTAATTATGGGGAAAATGTTTATTCTGTGGTCAAACCTTAAGTATTAAAACTAAAAATCTGCCCCCCCCCCCGGACCCAGATATGGTTGATGTCTTATCTGGGAGATGATCTGTATGATCCTGAAACTCAAGGCCTGATTTGACTTTGACCTTGATCCGTAACCTTGCAGATGGCTCTAAACCCTTCTGTGGTTCTGCTTCCTCATCTATAAATGGACAAGATAATCCTTGCCTTTCAAACCTGAAGAACCCAGAAATACCATGCACAAAGAAGCTGGCACATTACAAGCAGAGAATGCACTACAGCATTTTTATTTACCAAGGAGACCAAGATATTTGGGAGACACAGGGAAGACATTCTTTATTTATCTATTTTATGAATACCCCCCAAAAGTTGTTAAAGTAAAGATGACTTGAAGACATAGGATTACACTTATAGCATTGTTTCAATCGTAGAAGTTAATTCAGGTGAGCTAATCAAGGATCAATAAGCTGTCCTCACCACCATATGGGTTGTCCTGACCTTCTCCCTGTTTTGGAGTCAGTCACTCGGTGCTACCCAGCCAAATAAAAATAAGGACTAGTTTGAAAATCACTGTGCCATGTCAAGTGCTTCCTGTGTGGAGGAAGCCATTCGTAGACAAGGCAGACACAGTGCAGACTGTCAGGGAGGCAGAGGGATAAAAGGCTTGCTTTGTTTCTCCAAGCCCCAGTCGCAGGTGAATAATGGCATTTACTTAGGGGTAAGAATGAGTCCTGCTCTCAGACCACTCCTCTGTATTTTCCTTGGATCCTGGACATGTCTATGAAGACTCAGTAAAGCGCAAGGATAAGACTTGCTCTGCAACAACAACACTCAAGGGAAGGGTGATTCTCAAAGACAATTAGGAAATTGTCTGAGCTTCTAAAACCACTTAGGGAAAAGGCACCAAGTTTGGGAAAAACATCGAGTGTCTCTTTGTGACAAATCCTGTGAAGCTAGCAAAGGCATTGTAGGGCAGGGACTCCTTCTGACCCTTCTGTTTGGTTCTTATGTACAGGACCCAGCACAGGTTCAGTGAGGGTCCAGATAGGCTCTGCAGTGGACGACACTAGCATAAATGTCCAGGCTGGGGCATAGTTCAGTGATAGTGCTGGTTGGCATGCACAAGTCTGGGTTTCATCACCAACATTCAACTCGCACAGAAAGAGTGGATGTCCACGCTTGCCAGGTTACATCAGAACTTCTAGAACTTCCCTCTGAACTCTTAACACTCAACTCTTCATGGCCTTGTACTTGATAATTAGTCATAAATTTAAGTATTATTTATCCCAACTTTTTTTTTTTTTAAAACTCGGTTTCTCTACAAAGTCCTGGCTGGCCTGGAACTCACTCTATAGACCAGACTGGCTTCAAACTTACAGAGATCTGTCTGCTTCTGCCTCCCGAGTGCTGGGATTAAAGGGGTGTTCCACTATGCCCAGCTCATATCCTGACTTTTAGACTTTAAACTATACAGTTTTATGTAAATAATTAATGCTAAAGATTTCTGGATAAGATAGACCAGGTGATACCTCGGTGGACCAATAATGAGTCAATAAAGAAAAGCAGGCTATTTCAAAGATCAGGAAAAAGAGTGAGCTTTAGAAACTCTCAAAGGTGTGATAGAATAATTAAGTGCAGGGAAACACATAGACAGTGAGCCAGAAGTAAGCCTAGCCAAACAGCACTTGCCATGTGGCGCCTGACTGACAGGGTGAAGATGAGGAAGCCTTATCCCAAACGTTAGCTGGGCAGCCCAGGTGAAGAGACACTGGCAAGCCGGTCCGCAGGAAAAGTATGCAGCCCTCACAAGCCTGTGGTGAATTTCACTGATACAGTAATTCTTCCAAAGGATAAGTAGCAGTGGGAAGGAATGCTATGCTATTCTTCTTTGTGAGTTAGAGGCCAGTGGCTAGGCATAATTTTTAAAGGAAACCTATTGTTTAATATTGAGCCACACTAGAGACCTGAGGACTGGGAACAGCCAGAAAGCGTGCATTGAACCTGCTCCAGTGACAGTTTAAGTGAGGGATGGGTGGGGAGTAGAAGTGGGAAACAGGGAAGCCAGATGCTGACCAGTCAAAGAGGTTAGATAGATAGCAACAGGACAGCTCAGAAATTGAAGGGCACGGTGGTGCTGGTGACAGCAGTGGTGGTGGCAGTGGCAGCCCTATCCTAAGTGACAAGGAGCAGATTTCATCCCCAAAAGTAACTCAGGACTTCCAAAGACCCGAGCCTGAGGTCAGAGCATGAGCCAACTTCTAGAGCCATCCACCCACCCTCACTGCTGTAGCGCTCAGAACTCTGAAGGACGGGCAGGGTCTACTTGACATCTCAAGTTACACAGTTAACTTCCCTGCAGGAGAATACTTAGGGGATCTTGAGGGGGATGAAGATGGGTCCTTGTATAGATATCAGTGTCATGCTTGCTTCTCAAACTTAGGTCACACTTGGGAGATACTTTCCAGCTTGGAGGATGACAGAATTACCCATTCCACAAAGTTAAGTGTGGCTGACAGAGTGCCTTGCTGTGCAGAGAAGGAAAATTACTAAAGAGAAGACAACTCCGGTGAAAAACCAGACACTTGACAGCTGTCAGTTTAACATTGTACAAGAAGACACTGTACCCAAGGTCCTGAAGTCTCACTCCAGCTTCCCCCTTCTCATACTTATAACAGCCACCTCCAATCTCAAAGACCTAGTGGTCCAACTTCGCCTCCTCCCCATCCCTCCCTCTCCTTCCTGCTTTCTTCTTTCCTTCTTTTCTTCCTTCCTTCACCCACCCTCCCTTCTCCCCTCTCTTTCCCTTATTTCATTCCTTTCTGGTGCTTTTGTGTGACTCTCTTTTCCCCATATTTTAAATGTTTTGTTTTACCTTACTGAATTAAAAAAAAAGGTTGTTTAAAAATTCCCTTTCCTCATTTAAAATTTCTCTTTATGCATTTTTATTGTTGAGCAGTCATTCTTCATTTCCTCTCTTTTCTTCTTTTTACTGTTTTTGCCCACGTTTCCCTCTTTCTTGCTATACTACTTGGCTCTATCTTATTTTTGAAACTCATATACTTATGTGCTTGTGTGGAATTGTTCTTCACACGTTTGAATGTAACATGACCTTCATTCCTGCCTTTCTTTCTTCTAATTGATCAAGTCTATTGACGATCTTTCCCCTTGGATTTGTGTATTACTTGAGGTTTTAATTTCTTGTTTTTTTTCCCCTCAAGTCTAAACTTCCTTACTTGATTTTTTTTCCCCATCACTGACTTTCTTGCCCATTTTGTTCACTCTTTGGTCTATGCTGCTGAATTTCCTCTCCAGGCCTTGGGTTGAATTCATCTGCTTGTTTTTATTTATTTCTGATCATTCCTCTAATAAAGTTTTAAAATCTCTTCCATAACTTTATCTATTTCTGTATCCTTGAATTCAATGGCCAAGGAGGAGTTGTGGTCCTTTGAAGAAGCTTTCCATTTTCATGTTTGTTGTTTTCTGTGCTGTGTCTTAGCCTCTCATTAGCACAGCTTCCTCTCAAGTGCTCCATCCCCAGTATAATTAGAGAGGAAAGAACAGATTCTATACCAGTAATGACATCAAACTGTATGAGACAAAGAAATACGTATCAAATGTATCAATGCCCATGGCTGTATTATCAATGAATATAAAACATACAAAAAATTAACGAAACTGTCTTAGTTAGGGTTTTACTGATGTGAACAGACACCATGACCAAGGCAAGTCTTATAAAAAAATGACATTTAATTGGAGCTGGCTTACAGGTTCAGAGGTTCAGTCCATTATCATCAAGGTGGGTACATGGCAGTATCCAGGCAGGCATGGCACAGGCAGAGCTGAAAGTTCTACATCTTCATCCAAAGGCTGCTAGTGGAAGACTGACTTCCAGGCAACTAGGGTAAGGGTCTTAAGCCCACACCCACAGTGATACACCTACTTCAACCAGGTCACACCTATTCTAACAAGGCCACACCTCCAAATGGTGCCAATTCCTGGTCCAAGAATATACAATCCATTACAAAACCAATCCAGAATGTATCATGAAGTTACAAATTATTCAGGTAAATAGCTGATGAAGTAGATTTCAAATCAAAATTAGTGACAAGAGATAAAAGAGAAGTGTTCATTGTCCCATCACAAACAGTTCATCAGGGAGACCTGACACTCAGAGATAGCCCTGAGTACTTGGCTCCCAGCTTCATAAATGAGCTCTAATGAGCAGGAAAGGTCCCAGAGCTCCAGACACAGCACAGGTGGATGATGTCAGTATCTCAGTTTCGTTTAGAAACTTCATCAAAAGTAACTTTAACGACATCTTATAGCAGATTCGTTCCCCTGTTGAGGTTTGGTCTTGTGCTATGCTAAATACTGGTTGCTCCCAGAGATTGCACATAGACCCAGATGATGTCATATGACCTTGCCCCACAAGTCATCCCTGATCTGTGAATAAAGATGCTGACAACCAATAGCTGGGCAGAAATGGCAAATGGTTTATGATTTCCAGGCTTGGGATCAGAGAAGAACCACAAGAGAAAAAAGAAAGTTTATGTATCTCAAAATAATGACCATGTGGGTTGGCTAATCAGTGTTAAAAACAGGCCAGGCAAAACATGGTAATTTATAAAATGGGATTATTGGCTGAGAAATAGACATAATAGCATAGAGGATAGATATCTACCCAGCTTTTGTGCTGATTAGGGCTTATTATAAATATAAAGGTTGTGTGTGTATTTTATTCAGTAACTAAGTGGTCAAAGAGGTATATAACCCCCAGATTGTGATTAAATATTTTCAACAACATATTGGTGCCCCATGTTGGGTGACTGTATATTGTGGTTGGGCCCTGTTATTCCTCTCAGCCCCATGCTCTCAGAAATAAGACTCAGATTCAAAATATATTACAAATATCTTGGCCATATAGCTAGGCTCTTCTATGACTAGAAATAACTTAAAATATTCTATATATTATAACCTACACTCTGCTACATGGCTGGTCGCCTGTGCTCAGGTACCATGTGTCCATCTCGTCACATCTTGTTATATATCCCTGCCTTCTTCTCTCTAATAATTCGTTTTCTTCCCTATGTCCCACCTTTTATTTTCTGCCTATGCCACAGGCCATAGGCCTTTCAACTGACAGGTGATTCATCCATATAATACACGCGATGCTCTCTCTATAGAAGATTCTATCAGATACAAAGTACACATGCTTCACAAAAGCTTTGAAGCCTTCTCCAAAATAGACCGTGTGCTAGCCCACAACATTTTAGCAAATGCAAAGAGCTGAAACAATGTCTTGTGTTTATCAGATGACAGAAGAATTCAAATCAAGAAAATCACACAACTTCTTGAAGACTCTGAAATGGCCTATTCACAACGGGGCATAAAAAGATACCAGTGATAAATGGGAATCACACGAAATTAAAGTACAGCTAAAGAAGTAATAGCCAGGATGAAGAGACAGCAGAAGAATGGGGAAATCTGGCCAGCTATGTATCTAGTGAGAGTTTTATATCTAGGAAACAGTTTTTAATCCCCCCAAAACATTTCTCTCCAAAATAAATCATCCAATCAATCCTTTTTTTTTGAGACCTGAAGAAATGTTTAACTTTATTCATGTGGACTGAAACTGAATATACCTATCCATCTATCTTTTGATTAAATCCATAATTATTTCACTTTATAAAAATGAACACATTCCCAGCTCCCATATGGCAGACCACACCATGTATTAAGTCCGATGCCTCTTCTCACCTCCAAGGCTTATGCATGTACATGGTGTACATACACATATAATTAAATAATTTTATTTTTTTAATTAGATATTTTCTTTATTTACATTTCAAATGTTATTTCCTTTCCTGGTTTCCCCTCTGAAAACTGCCTTTCCCTTCCACCCTCCCTCTGCTCACCAACCCACCCTCTCCTGCTTCCCTGCTCTGGCATTCCTCTACACTGAAGCACAGAGCCTTCACAGAACCAAGGGCCTTTCCTCCCACAGATGCCCGACAAGGCCATCCTCTGCTACATATGCAGCTAGAGCCATGAGTCCCACCATGTGTACTCTTTGGTTGGTGGTTTAGACCCTGGGAGCTCTGGAGATACTGGTTGGTTCATATTGTTGTTCCCCATATGGGGCTGCTAACCCCTTCAGCGCCTTGGGTCCTTTTTCTTGCTTCTCCATTGTGGACCCTGTGCTCAGTCCAATGGTTAACTGAGAGCATCCACCTCTGTATATGTTAGGCTCTGGCAGAGCCTCTCAGGAGACAGCCATATCAGGCTCCTGTCAGCAAGCACTTGTTGGCATCCACAACATTGTCTGGGTTGGTGACTTTATATGGTATGGATCCCCAGGTGGGGCAGTCTTTGTATGGCCTTTCCTTCAGTCTCTGCTCCACACTTTGTCTCTGTATCTTTTCCCATGGTTATTTTGTTCTCTCTTCTAAGAAGGACCGAAGTCCTACACTTTGGTCTTGCTTCTTATTGAGCTTCATGTGCTCTGTGAATTGTATCTTGGGAATTCCAAGCTTCCAGGCTAATATCCACTTATCAGTGAGTGCATACCATGTGTGTTCTTTTATGATTGGATTACCTCACTCAGGATGATATTTTCTAGTTCTATCATTGCCTAAGAATTTAGTGAATTCATTGTTTTTAATAGCTGAGCAGTACTCCATTGTGTAAATGTACCACATTTTCTGTGTCCATTCCTCTGTTGAAGGACATCTGGGTTCTTTCCAACTTCTGCCTATTTTAAATAAGGCTGCTGTGAACATAGTGGAGCACGTGTCCTTGTTATATGTTGGATCATCTTCTGGATCCAACTGATTGGACAGTTCTTAAAAGAAAATATAATAACCAATAAATACTTTTAAAGGTTTCCAAAGTCAGAGAAATACAAATTAAACCAGTAAGTTCCCATCTTGCTCTCAGAAAGGCTATCATCAAGAAAACAAAGACAGCAAATATAGATTCAGAAACAGAGGACACTTTATTCCCTGTGATGGGAGTGTAAGCTGGTGCTGCCACTCAGGAGACCAGTATGGAAGCATCTTATAAAGTGAAAGCAGAAGCGTCCTCCTACCACTATGTATCCCAAAGCACTGGGTGTCCTATCACACAGACACTTGCACATCATATTTATTCACAACAGCCAAGGAACGGAACCAGCGTAAATCGACACAACACAGCCCACCAACAGAGGAATGACTTAATAAAATGCAGCACGTGTATGCAGATGAATTTTATTCATATGCAGAGAAAAATGAAATTAAAACATTTTCAGAGAAATAACTAGAACTAGAAATCTGAAAGTCACTATGTTAAGTTGTGGTGGTTTGAATAGGAATTGGCTCCCCAAAGATTCATGTATTTGAATGCTTGGGCCATAGCGATTGGCACCATTAGGAGGTGTGGCCTTGTTGAAGTTGGTGTGGTCTTTTTAGAGAAAATGTGTCATTGTGTGGGTGGGCTTTGAGGTCTCTGATGCTCAAGCCACACCCAGTGTGACACACAGTCTCCTTCTGCTGCCTGTGGATCAAGATGGAGAACTCTCAGCTCCTTCTGTAGCAGCTGCATGTGAGCATGCTTCTCATCATGACTAAACCTCTGAAACTGTCAACCAGCCCCTATTAAATCCTTTCCGTTGTCGGAGTCGCTGTGGTAATGGTATCTCTTCACAGTCATAGAAACCCTAAAGACATAAGTTAAACAAATCAAATCTATAGAGACAAATGCTATATGTTTCTTTATATGCTGAAACTAGATTTAAATTTGTGTATATATAGTGAAATTAGAAGGAGGCCATGAGAGGAAAGAGATCTCAGAGGAGAAGGAAAGGGACATAGTAGATACAGAATACATGAGAAAATGTTTCCCCCTAAGTTGCTTTTTTTTTTCAGATACTTTACACTGCAACAGAAATGAATCTTGAGCATCTTGCAAGAAAAAATGTTTAGGGTGATGGTAGGTCCTTGTAAGCAGAGCACTGAGGAGGGGTAAGGACATTCTGATACCCAAGGCTTGCTGCAAGCTGATCTACTGGCCTGGTAAGTTCCAAGCCAATGAAAGACATCATCTCAAAAAATAAGGTGGGTAAAAGTAAAAGTAATTAATTAATGAGTTAGTTAGTAGTGGTGGCACAAGCTCCAGGGAGGCAGAAGCAGGTGGATCTCTGAGTTCAAGGGTGATATGGTCTATACAGTGAGTTTCAGGATATCCAGAGCTACACAGAGAAATCCTGTCTCAAAAACAATATAAATAAGTAAACAAGAGTACAGTAGATGGTACTTGACAATTTTGCCTCTGCCTACACACACACACACACACACACACACACGTGTGCAAACAGACACACACCATAATGAAAATCATTACTTTGTATACCGAGTTTCAAAATTAATAAAAGTTAGCCTATGCTTTCATCAAGAGTGTTTATTGTTTGTTCTGGGTGACAACCGTAAGAAAAGACTGGCAGAAAAACACTGTTCTTAGCTGGAGAATGGTGGTGTAATGTCAGCATTTGGGGGGCAGAGGCAGGTGGGTCTTTGTGAGTTTGAAGCTAGCCAGGTTTGCAAAGTGAGTTCCAGGGATAACACAGAGAAACAAGTCCCTGCCCTGAAAAACCCAAAATGATGGAAGGAAGGAAGGAAGGGAGGGAGGGAGGGAGGGAGGGAGGAAGGAAAAGAAAGATACTGATGTATAACTAGCCTAATGAGTCATAATGAAAATACCTGATATATAGGAGATCTGATATGCAACCCCTGTGAGAACGTCATTTGTCCCTCAAAGGGGCCACAGCCTACAGGTTGAGAGCTCCTGCTGTGGATGACTCAGATAAGGAATTTTGACAAGGGTGAAGGGATGTATCGATGAAGTAGAGTGAAAGGACACACACACACAATAATTAAATCAATAAAAATTCAACAAGAAGTACACAACCACTATTAAAAACATCCACACACTAGACTAGCAAAACACCTTGGGGATCCGCCTTCCTGCATATTCCACCAAAGGACAAGGAGATGTATATATCATTTTCACCGATTCAATGGTTTGAATTAAAAAAAAAACGTAGAAATCTAAAAGTCAATTAAAAATAAGGTTACAACATGCTGGTACAGAACAGTTACCATCAGGAACTGTGATGATTGGCTACTGTGCAATCTGAATCCTCCTCAGTGTCCCTGCCCCCCACATGCACACTGTAGCACGTGCTTACACATAAGCACATGGAGGCAGAAAATAAGTACACGCAAAATCTGTGTTACATACATGGACTCAACACAACTTCTTCGGATCCCAGAATCTCTACCTGCCTTTCTGTGAAGCATTCTGTCATAGTCACGTGGACAGGATGCTAACAGGCAAACAACAACACTCTGACTCCTGGAACTGGAACAGAAACAAAAGGTTTGTCCCACAGTGTGAGCCCAGAGTTAAGACATGAGGGCCACAGGTTGGAACCCCTGTCCATATGTTCATAAGGCTATGGCATGAACCACAAGAGTTAAGTCAGAAGGAAACAGGCGTGGGGAGCTGAGTGACAGACACTGAGACCTAAGGGGACACCAAAGTCGCTTTGTTTCTCAGCCCCTGTACTGCAGGATACTTACACACATACAGGACTCTACTGTAAAAGCAAGGCCAGCTGCTTTTCTTCCTTATTTTTTTCCTTCAAGGCTAAATGATAAAAGTGGAAAACTAGTTTAATGTTGCCTCTGTATTACCTTCAAAGTAAAATTAGAGTTTCCCTTTTAAAGAAAGGTTTTAGCTTTTCCAAGGTTAAGAAATAATGAACAAAATCCTGTGAAATTATTTGTTTCTCTGTGGTTTCCCTCTCTTTTGTTCTTCTTCTAGTTAGAAAGCTTATTGACTTGTAAGTGACTCTTCATGCTAATATGCACAATATTTATACATCTATAAGCAATACCCACTTGCCCAGTGCCATTCCACACAGGGAAAATAGAATTTTATGTATCATTAAGCAGTTTCCAAGGTGTTGGTAATCTCATGTGAGGCATGAATATAATGGCTGGTATCGTACCTACAGCCAGCATAGTGTTTGGGGCTTTGAACCACTGCACTGGATACACCTGGACTCCCAAGCGCAGTGAGCCTCCTCCATACCAGCTCAGCATTCAAGGCCCTAACCAGGACTTCTCTATAGGGCACAGAGCCTGGGCAGGAGAGTATATCTCAGACTCCACTATTCCCATGGGTCCAAGCAGAGAGGTTCTGGCAGAGTCTAGGGCAAGCAGCACTCTTGCAGGGGGAAAGAAAATGTAGATTCCTTTGATTAAAAAAAATGAAGAAAAATGTGCAGATCAAAGTGTTTAAAAAACAAAAGAAAAGAAAAAAGCATTTCCCTTCCCCCCAACCCCCATCCCCCATCGTGGTTCCTGTTGACTTGGTAGAGAGACTTGTATTTGTTATTTACCGTCTTTATAGTGCCAGGGAGATGGCTTGTCAGTAACGTGCTTGCCATCTTGAGTTGGATGCCCAGAACTCACATTAAAAGCAAGGTGTGGGCATGCACTTGCAGTCCCGGTGCCAGAGGAGGAGTGGAGAGGGGTGGATCTCTTGGGCCAGCCCATCCAGTCTTGATGACAACTTTTAGGTGCATGGTACCTATGGAATGACACCTGAGGTGATCTCTGACTTCCTCTACAGGCACACCCACTTGGATACTTGCACACACACACACACACACACACACACACACACACACACACACACAAATTCTTTATACATTGAGAACAAAATCCAAATGATAAGGATTGCCATTCATCTTTGTTTGTGCAAAATGAGTTTCATTAAATGACATTGAACTAACTACAGTGTCATTGTCAAGACACAATTTGGCATTTGAAGCTCGTACTTGGGTTTTATTCTCACTAGAAGAGAAACTGTCTCCAGTTCTCTAACTTGCTTTGTCGTGAGTGAACATTCTGCTACTTCCTTTGGCCAGCTGATGAGCAAGGGTGAGCATGAAGGAAAGGGTCCCTGGGCCACCCTATCTTTTCCTTTTCTTCCCGCTAGCTATCCCCTCAGCCTGACTGCATGCAGGTGAGGAAAGGACCTTTGGGAATGTTTGGGTTGCGTGGTTCACCAAAGGACAAGACCTTTATTTGGTATTTTGGATTTGCTTTCTGTCTCACTGAGCCCCTTCACAAAAGGGATCCCCAAGATGTCAGTCCTTCAAGAGCCTCAGAAATCCTTCTTGAAAGTGGGGAGAGGAGCCACTATAGGTACCCTGCACATTTCCTATGTGCAAGCCCAAGTCCCATCACCCCATCGCAGCGTTTAACTTAACAAACACAAGTTCAAAGATAAACATAAGAACCAGGAAGAAAGAGCCCCTCGCCCCCTCCTCTCTCTCTCTCTCTCTCTCTCTCTCTCTCTCTCTCTGTGTGTGTGTGTGTGTGTATCTGTTGGAAACTCACCCCACCCAGGTCATTCACTGATAACTATCTAGAAGCAAGGGGCCATTTGGGGACGTGCCCAGTGGAAACATGTTGTACCAAAAAGAATTTGACAATCATACACAAAGTGTTGTTCTACTTTATGTTCCTCTAATTCTAACTAAGTGGTTAAGTTGACTGATGTTTGCTAGAAATTCAAAATGACTAAAGCCTATCACAAATCATAGCTTGCTGTTCATGCCATTCACAGTCCCTGTGTGTGCATGTGTGTGTGTGTGTGTGTGTGTGTGTGTGTGTGCAAATGCTAAGTGCTCAAACACAGCAAAACATTCAGTTCTGTTACAATTAAGTGAGTGGTAGTGTACTGGCTAGTTTTGTGTCAACTTGACTCAGGCTGGAGTTATCACAGAGAAAGGAGCTTCAGTTGAGGAAATGCCTCCACGAGATCCAGCTGTAAGGCATTTTTTCAATTAGTGATCAAGGGGGGAGGTCCCCTTGTGGGTGGGACCATCTCTGGGCTGGTAGTCTTGGGTTCTATAAGAGAACAGGCTGAGCAAGCCAGGGGAAGCAGGCCAGTAAAGAACATCCCTCCATGGCCTCTGCATCAGCTCCTGCTTCCTGACCTGCTTAAGTCCCAGTCCTGACATCCTTTGGTGATTAACAGCAATGTGGAAAGTGTAAGCTGAATAAACCCCTTCTTCTCCAACTGCTTCTTGGTCATGATGTTTGTACAGGAATAGAAACCCTGACTAAGACAGGTCGCAATACTCATCCAAGCGGATACAACAAGTCACAGTAAAATGCTAAAAACATATGTTTGTGTGTGAGTCCCAACATAGAACTCCCAAATTAGACGAAGCAAGAACATCTGAACATGACCCTGAGTATTCCACGATCATGAATTTACTGCTGTTAGACAGCTAAACAGACATTCCTAGGATTGATTAGAGGACACTGGGATATAGTCCTCCCTAAGAGTCAGCAGCCTGTAAAACTGAGGTCTGGATACTTAAAACTCTAATTACTGGTCAAGGGAATGGGACCTGAGTCACATCTCTGGCCCTGGGAGGAGATACGTCTTCCTGAACGGCCCAGAAGGTCATCCATTGATAACTATCTAGACCTGACTCCAGGAGCCCTGAACCTTATAAGATTACTATCTAGCAGGAAACTTTGTGATGCGGAACAATGGCATCCTGTTGTCCCTTCTGTAAGAGGTCCTTCAAATGGGCCTGTCAATCACCTGACAGGAAATCCATCCTGTGAAGGCTGTCTGTTCCAAATACTTTTAGAGACTATAAAGCTGCTAAAGTCTCTCTTTGACCATTGTCTACTCTCACTCATGGGATGTCCCACCTCACCCTGTCACCATCTCTGCCTGTCCTCGCCACGATGCCTGCATCTGGCCTGACCTCTTTCAGCAAATATCACAGGGTAGGGAGCCAAGAAAGGCAACACAAAACTACATAACCCTGTCTTTGATTCATTCACTGAAAGTCTAGTCCCGATGTACTGGGTATTGTTGCACAGAGAAGCAAACTTCACTCGCAATTACTTCTTTGGAGTTATTATGTGAAATAATGAGTAGGAAAAAGAAAGAAATGCACTCCATTTCCACAAGCAAAGTGCACAGGTCATTTGATTAAATCTATGTGTGTGTATATATGTCATAAGTATTATAAATTAAGGGGAACAAATGGTGTCAAGAGAAACCCCCATGGAGGGTCTGGGGAAAGAAGAGAGGCACAAAGAGAAAGTAGAGAATGGGCAGTTGACGCTCAGCTTGAAGGTCCAAGGCTAGGTGCGGGAGGTGAGTCTGGGCACATTGAAGTCCCCCAAACAAGTCTGTGCTGTGGTGAGCAGAGAGCCTTACGAACCACATTCAGGATATTGTACTTCACAGACAGTGGAGAATCAGAAAGCACGTCGGGGGGGGAAGGTACCACAGACACAGGGGACCTGAGGAATGCTGAAAGACAGGAACGCATCACTTCACTGAGTCAGGCCAGCTGTGTCTCCTGGGAGAGGGCCTAAGGCAACCTGTGCACTCAAACAACCCTTTCACAGGGGTGAGCTAAGACCGTCGGGAAACACAGACATTTACATTATAATTCATAACAGTAACAAAAATACCACTATGAAGTAGCAAAGAAAATAATTTTGTGGCTGGGGTCAGCACAGCGTGAGGAACTGTATTTATTGTGACAGCATTAGGAAGGCTGAGAGCCAGTGGTGTAAAGCCCATTGGCAGACTGGTTTCTCTGTGTCCAAAATGGTGCAAGAATCAAGTATTTTTTGTCCTGAGAGCACTTTGCTGGCAAACACAGTTCCATTCCCTGAGATTATGCAACTGACTGAAAAAAAAAAGACAAGCCAATAGAATCAATTACTGACCTATTACAGGAGAGTAAACACTACAGATAGAAACACCACCTTAGCTATTAATATTTTCCAAATAATGTGTGTTAAAAGTAGCCCAATTATGGCCAAACTATGAGCCACAGCTCTTATTTCTTAATACAGACGTAATGGGAATACACTTTAACAACTGGCAACAAAGATTGTCTATCTTCTAAATTAAACTCATCTTCCTCTTGGCTTCTTAAGATACAGAGACCTTTTTTATAATGCTAGATTTAAAAAAAAAAACTAAAAAACCTCCTATTGAAGAAAACAGAATCTCTGGCTCTACATGGAGACCTAATATTCTTCTTAGGCAAGGTTAATCACTCCACCCATCCCCACTTCACCCTCCGGAAGGCAGCTCACACTAAGCCAAGCTAAAGTTAGGCAGAATACTTAGTTCTTCAATGAGATACTGAACTTGTTCCTTCCCAGGATCCCTGCCCCCAAAGCAGCAGTTTACAGCCCTGGAAACCACTTCTGACTTGTCCTTTTCTTTCTACTATCTCTTAGGAAAGAATTCTAAGCACTCTGGACTTTCCCCCACCCAACACTTTGGGCTTCCTTACTCTCTCTAAAGGCTCTCTTCCTGCCAGAGTGCCTGCTTGTGTGTCACCTGTCACATGTCTGCCTCCATTTAACTCCCACATGCTATTTTCCCCTTCTGCCCTCCATTCCCCTCCTCTGGGCACTGCCGAGGTTCATAACCTGTCCGCTCAGGATGTTTTCTCTTCAGCTCTAATAAAATTGCCCCTGACCTTTCATTTGTGCCCACCCTTTAATTCCTTTATTAATGAGATGAACACAAAGAGAGAGCCTGAGTTTCCCTATGTCATCAGGCTGGCTTGAGTTCTCCTAAGACACAATGCTGTCAGTGCGGAAGACACAACTCTCATCTTCTTTTTCCCAGCGTAATGTTTTATTAATCATTTGGGAATTTCATATAGTGTACACCAATCCGCACTCACTTCACGTTTCCTCTAGGTCCACTCTCTCCCTGCCCTAACTAGCTAGCTAGCTAACTAACTAACTAGCTAACTAACTAACTAATACCAAGTTCAGTTCCTGTTGATTATATACTCGTTGGAGTATGGTCAAATGTCCAGCCCATAAAGAAAACTTAGTCCAGCACTGGAATGTGCTAGGAAGGAGAGGTTGGCAGATCTCTGTAATTTCAAGGCCACCCTGGTCAACAGAGCTAGTTTCAGGACAGCCTGGGCTAAACAAAGAAACTGAAGTCTCAACAAGAAAGAAAGAAAGAAAGAAAGAAAGAAAGAAAGAAAGAAAGAAAGAAAGAAAGAAAGAAAGAAAGAAAGAGAAAACGGAGCTATCCCTCCACCCCTCCCCATCAATTGTGAAGAGCTACAGTTTAGCATCATCACAATTTTAAGGACTCTCTTTAATATCTTCCTGTATGGTCTGTTTTTTTGGGGGGTTGGAAGAGGTTATCACAGAAGCCTTTGTAAGGGTCCATTATTAGTGAAGAATAATACCCCAAACTCAAATAGTATATAAACTCAAAGAATGTTTTATTCTCCAGAAGTCCAACATACTGAGGTCTCCCATTGCCAATATAGAGACACCCAAGGGAGCTCGCTGGCCTGATTTAAAGCACATCAGGGAATTCCTGGGTAGGTGACCTCTATGTTAATCTGTTGGGTCCATCTCTACAGACATTCCATTACCAGGGTGTGGGGGCTGGAAACTTGCTGGAGAGGTCTGGAAACTGTTGGTTAAGGAAGTAGCTGAGGAAATCTGGAAACTGCTGCTGACCCATTGTCCTTGCCTCAGGCCAGGTGGCAGGGCAGCCTCTGAGGCCTGCACTTGCCTGGAATTGCTCAGTTCTTGGAAACAGAGATTTAGGCCTAGTCTCCTTAACTGCCAATCTGAAGTCTGTCATGGAATCAGCCTAACCTTTTCATTCCCCCCTTTCAGGAATGGGCCATCTCGAATCCTTGAGATATTTCTGGGGCACCTACACTAGCCATATTGTACTTCAAAGCACTCTCGTTACCAAGCATGGGTCTTCTCCAGCTGAGACACTCAAGGCCATAGGGCCATAATAGTCAAAGAACCTGCTCTTCTGGATAGCTGTGCTGTTCAAAAAAAGAAAGCTGGATTCATTTATTTAACAGAACAAAAGCTGTCCGCACCTTGCTGCAGCCAACGTTTTATTTGTAATGTTAGATTGTCTCCTCTTTAAAGAGCATCTTTGTACATCATTTTGTTCCACCACATGAACTAATGTCACTGACCACTAGTTTGTCTCCATCAAGCAGGCAGAAGCAGTGGGTGGAGGAAGTAGAGCAAGGGGACTGTGGTTTGGGGGAGACAGCAGGCCTATGTGACCTGTGGCTGCAGGTGGCTTTGGCACCTGCAGAGACTGAGGGGCACCAGTAGGGACCTGGGACCTTCCTGGGCACTAGAGACACCTTATGTCCATGGCATTGGTCTCCAGTGGGCACAGCTGAGATTCTCCTTGAGTTCTGTATCAACTCTCAGTGCAGCCATTCAACTAACAGTCACATAACCAGCAGGAAAGGAGTTTCAGGGCAAGAAGAGTTTTGGTTTTAGGGGTTAATAGCAAAGATGTTCCTGTCCCTGCTCCCTTGAAATTGTCAGGGGGTTTGTGCCCTGTTTTCCCACAAAACCAAGACCAGTTATGGGTGGATTGGAACTATTATTTTCTTTTATCTTAAAATGAGTTAAAAATGTAAACAATTGCTTAATTTACTACTTTCTATGTTAATATACAAGTGGGTCTCATTGGCACGATTAATGGTATAAAGAATATTTTTCCAATTACCTCTTAACTCTGGAATAAAAATCCAAACCTTCATACAAATTTGAATAAGTGTTTTATCTGAGTTAATAGGAATGTTTCACTGTTAATTCCTGGTTCTGACACAGACAATGTCCAAGTTCAGTATCATTGATGGAAGCTAAGTGGAGGTTACATTTATGAATATGTAGACGTGTATGTATATGTGTATATATATATATATATATATATATATATATATATATATATATATATATGTATATATATATATATATAAAGCAACTTTGGGGATACTTAAGCTATTAAAATATCAAAGTGCTTGTTTTGTTTTGTTTTGTTTTGTTTTGTTTTGTTTTGTTTTGTGAGACAGGGTTTCCCTGTATAGCCCTGGCTGTCCTGGAACTCACTCTGTAGACCAGGCTGGCCTCGAACTCAGAAATTCACCTGCCTCTGCCTCCCGAGTGCTGGGATTAAAGGTGTGTGCCACCACGCCCGGCATCAAAGTGCTTTATTATTATTAGCTTTTCATGTAGCTCTCTCCTAGCTAATAGACCAGGAGCAGATAAATGACACTCAGAGAACTTAGCCCTCAGAGTCGGGATGGGCCACCAGGCTGTGTTGTTTCAGCTCTAGATAGTTCAATACTCCTTTTGAAGTGTTTATGCTAGAAATGATTCACTTTCTAGTTCCTGTCTTTCATGATGTGCACATTTGTTCTACTAAACATTTATTCATCCTTCCAATCGTCCATCCACTGTCTCATTCATGCAATAATCACATCCAGTGTGCCTAACCTGTGTCAAGCACCACAGTTCCAGAGATGGATAGCAGAGGGTCAAGTCCAGCCCTCATAGAGGTTCACAGGCAAACAGGCAAGTACTTTAGAAATTAAAAGAAGTTCATTAAAGTACGGAAATGGGAGAGAGAGAGCTGGGGGAAGTATGGAAGCAAGCCAGGGAAGGAGATAGTTCTTTCAAAGGAGATCTGGGGATATTAAGAGAAATGACACAGGAAGAAAGGGTCACCAAGGACACCTGATGCTACCCACATTGGGCTTTCTGAGGGAGGCTTGTGGAGGTGGAAAGTAGGAGGCACAGGTAGTGATGAAGGCACAGTAAGGGTAGAAAGGAGATAAGTTTATGTTAACCTTGGTGGGAAGCCACTCAGGTTTACATGTGAAAAGAAACAGTCTTGGGGGAGGGGGGCAGGGACTGCAAGTGAGGGACCCAGGCTAAGAGCACCAGGGCCAGGCAGGGGCTTATAGGGGGACAAGAGTTTCCTATAACTATGGCTTTAAGATCTATGACTTTCTGACAGGAAATTCTAATATTGAATATGCTTTGGCTTATTAATGTCGGGTTTCCAATCTGCCAAAACTGTGGCACAAAACAAATAACACATTTTGTATTCTGGGTGTCTCTGAGAAAAAGGGAAATCATGACAGAAAGGAACAAAGGCTGAGAGGAGCAAAGGTTACACAGCAGTTTGCCACTGAGGCTTAGGTGGCAGTGAGCATTGCTTGCCCGGCCCCCTTAATCCCTGGAGAGCACACATGCAAGCACCCAACTTTACAAGTCACCTTTCTGTGCAGCCACCTTTTAAAGGACTATTTCTTTTCTTTCTAGAATTGCTAGCTACTCCCACAAGGAAGACTCTGTGTTGGTAAGCCTAGAAACTGACCACAACATAACAGCTGTTAAAAATGCACTTTATAAATGAGTCCATATTTAATAACCTGAACAGAATACAGCGGAATGGGACATTTATTTAGGGAAGCTTAGGGTGGATCCAGGCTCTGGGGAGAATCTTCTGGCTTTAATGCAGACTTTCCATAGGACAGTGTACAACCAACATGCTACAAGATGTTGGGAGGCATGACCTGAAAATAAGGGACTGAAAGTGGGGACTGAAAGTGCACAAGCTTCCTCGCTGTGGGACTTCCCAGCATTCTCTCCTGTTAATGTCTGTTGCTGGGAACAGAAGACAGATGTAATTTGCAGACTTTTCCCAACTTCTCTGACCACAGAATTCTCCCCACGTTGTCTGTTAAGAGTCCCGGACAAGTCATGCCAAACCGCAGGTCTCACATGAGAGGTTTTATTGGTAGAGGGTGAAGGGGGGGTGAGAAGAGGATAAGGAGGAGGGGAGAGGGAGGGGGAGGAGGAGAAAAGGAAGAAGAAGAGAAAGAAGAAAAAGAAGAAGAAGAAGAAGAAGAAGAAGAAGAAGAAGAAGAAGAAGAAGAAGAAGAAGAAGAAGAAGAAGAAGAAGAAGAAGAAGCAGCAGAAGAAGAAGAAGAAGAAGAAGCAGCAGCAGCTGTGGGCTGGGAAGATGAAAGATGAGTCTTTTATACGAGGCATGATGTATGTGATGCCTGTGCAAAGGGACATGCAGCCAGTGCTATGATAATATATATGATATGTCTTGTCTCTGGATGTGAGAGCTGGTTGTAAAGATGCTTCTAGTTGTCCACGGATGCACTTGGTGCTAACACTGTCTATTTCTATGTTTTAGAGACAACGTCAGTTTGTGGTCCAGGCTAGACTTGTGATCTCCCTACCTCAGCCTCTCGAGTCTGGGATTGCCGTTGGGCACCGCCATTCCTAGCCTTTTTCTTTTCTCCCTCTCTTCCTTTCTCTTTTTCTTTCTTTCTGTTTATTTTTCATCATTGAGAGAAATAGCTGAGACTAAGGTTATGAAACACGTTATTTTTGAAAGATTTCAGTGGAAATCCTTCAGGAAAATACAGTAAGTAGGCTTCCCCCTCCCCCATTGCTATAAATAAAACCAAAGCCTACAAGAGAGGCGGAACAATTAGCAAAGGCTTGAGTTGTCCTTTCCGAATAGATCCTCCTTGGGAAGACAGTATTTAAATACACTTCCTTCTCTAATCTTAGCAAAGTGCTGAGCTTGTTGTGCACCCAGAGTGAAATGCACAATGCTCTGACTCCACAGCTTTGTATCTGAATCTGCTGTGTGCTTCCCGGAGCTATAAGAAAGGATAGCCTTTAGTAATCATTTTTCCTTTATAACATTTCATCAGAAGCCAACTGTTTCGGAAAGAAAGAATATACCAGAGTTCGCTGCAGAAATTGAACTTTGCAAATTCAGAACTGGTGACATCAGCACACTGGACGCTTTGGTGTATCTCCTGGACTTGGACGTATCCAGCCTGATTCAGTTTTTCTTGCCTTTTGTGGTCCTGTATCCAGGACAGTGAGCAAGTAGCCTTAGGTCATTGCTCAGTGGGCTTAGCATCAGGTGGCTTGCTGGAATGAATCTATCAGGATCACTGCGGTTCTGAGAGGTTCTCCAGGCATCCAGCAGTTAGGAATGTGGTCTGTTTAGGAAAGAAAAGCAATGAGGAGTGGTTTCTCCCCAGACGGGATATCCCGGAGCTCGGGCAGCCTGTGTCCTCTTCCATTACTTGCCACCAATTCCTGGATAAAATAGAGGATAAATGGCAGACACACTGCAAAGTCCTATGAAAGAGAACTTCTGAGAAGAAACTATGTCCACTGAGACTGATGATTGGTTAGAACTGCAGTACCTTCAAGAGACTGGACTGTCCAGAGGCTATGTACCCTACCTTGGGCTAGTTTTATCCCCATAAATAGTCACTCTTTGTCCATCTCCTGTCAGAACTAACAACTTCTGACTAACAGATAAAAACCTTCTGGAATCTATCGATGTAGAAGACCACTAGCTCCCACAACCCAAAAGCTAAGGATGGTATCAGGTAGCTTTGGAGGCATAAAAAGGCACCCACCTCTCTGGTGTAGCTATCAATGCAAACTTGCCTTGATTTTTGTATTCTTTGTTCTGTAAAACAATGAAACTACTTTCGTGTAGGCTCATGGAATTTGGGGGTAACTTAAATCTTTGTTCTAGGCCATGGTCCATTCAGAATGGTGCCAGGATAAGATGGGAGCTGTGGGAGGGTGGGCTCTGAGGAGCCTGAGCGACCGGAGGAGGTTTTGAGGGGAGACAATGGGGGGGGGGAGGCTGTAGCACTTGATGTATCTCTAGAACAACAGGAAAAAAGGCAGGTCTTATGGGAAGATGCTTTTTTATAGTTTCCTTGAAATGAAAAAAAAAAAAAAGATGGCAGAATGGAGCCACATCTCAGTTGAGAGAAGTAGAACTAGAGACACAGGGATGGGAGCGTGACCGCAATAGACAAAGAAGCATGCTGTAGCTACCACTGGAGCTCATGTTGGGATGTTGGTGATCGTGGTCCATGCTGCCACCACAGGCCATGCTGATGTGCATGATCTGTGCTGCCTACAGAAATCATGAGGAAGTTCACAATTGTGCTGCCGTGCTGTCTCCGGCTGCTAAGGACAAGGAGGCACCTTTTACAGTGGTATGGATGACTGTAGACTCATAACCGAGAATAGAGACATTGAAGGTGAGAAGGCTAGACTGATTCCATCACAGGCTTCAGATTGGCAGTCAAGGAGACTAGGCCTAAATCTCTGTTTCCAAGAAATGAGCAATTCCAGGCAAGTCCAGGCCTCAGAGGCTGCCCTGCCACCTGGCCCGAGGCAAGGACAATGGGTCAGCAGCAGTTTCCAGACCTCCCCAGCAAGTTTCCAGCCCTCACACCCTGGTAATGGAATGTCTGTAGAGATGGACCCAACAGATTAACATAGAGGTCACCTACCCAGGAATTCCCTGATGTGCTTTAAATCAGGCCAGTGAGCTTCCTTGGGTGTCTCTATATTGGCAATGGGAGACCTCAGCATGCTGGACTTCCGCAGAATAAAACATTCTTTGAGTTTATATACTATTTGAGTCTGGGGGGGTCATTCTTTGGAGAATCATGGACCCTTGCAAAATAGTGCCCTAATTACATAGCTTCCTAGGACTGCTACCTCTTTTCTTTCTCCCCCCTTTCTTCTTTTCTCTTGACAAGACTAAAGGAATGTTTAGAGAAGAGATGGAAGATAAAGGAAGCTATTTTTCTTACTAAAGTTAACAGAATGTGTTATTTTGCTTCTGTAAATATTCTCCACTGAAGATAGTAAACCATATGCAGATTCATGTGCAGAATCGAGCCATAATGTATGTATCTATGTAAGCAAATGCCATGCAGAAAAGAGAAGAAGAAAGACTATAAAGGAATGAGGAAGGCATAAATGCAGAAAATTGATTCTAATATATATAATATGCAGTATATTTTTACATATAGTCGATATAACACACACATATATGTATATATATATATATATATATATATATATATATATATATATGCACATGCATATACATGATTGAAAGTGTAAAATTTAATGTAACACTTGTTTTGCCAATCAAACTGTATGCAAGTTCATTAAGTTGTATAGTCTTTGGGTCTGGTTAATTTTGGCATGAGATTTTTTATCTATTTCCAATTTTTTAAGATAGTACAGCAAAATTTTGATTCATCCCATATACACTTACCAAACCAAGACACTATTGTGGATGCCCAGATGCTTGTCGACAGCAGCCTGATATAGCTGTCTCCTGAGAGGCTCACAGCCAACTACTGGATTAAGCGTGGGTCCCCAATAGAGGAGTTAGAGAAAGGACAGAAGGAGTTGAAGGAGTTTGCAGCCCCATAGGAAGAAAAACAATATCAACCAACCAGACCCCCCCCCCCCAGCTCCCAGGGACTAAGCCATCAACCAAGGAGTACACATGGCTCCAGCTGCATATGTAGCAGAGGATGGCCTCGTCAGGCATCAATGGGAGGAGAGATCCTTGGTCCTATGAAGGCTTGATAGATGCCCCAGTGTAGGGGAATTGAGGGTGGGGAAGTGGGAGTGGGTG
The DNA here is from genome assembly GCA_902729485.2 of Mus minutoides. Lineage (NCBI taxonomy): Eukaryota > Metazoa > Chordata > Mammalia > Rodentia > Muridae > Mus > Mus minutoides. The sequence goes on from LR756421.1 coordinate 2,334,552, forward strand.
GAGGAGAACCCTCATAGAAGCAGGAGGAAGGAGGATGGAATAGGGGATTTCCGGGAGAAGGGGGACTGGGAAAGAGGTTAACATTTGAAATGTAAATAAAGAAAATATCCAATTAAAAAAAGTTAAAAAAAAAAAAGAATAAAGCAAATTTTAAAAGTTCTCACGTAGCTGTACTTTCCATACTGCAGCTGTAGGAAAAGTCATCAGGGACGAGCTTGAAGCCAGACAGAGAATATTTTCCCAAGTCCTTGTGGTAATAACAAAACACAACTGCAAGTTGGTGAGCTAAATTAATTAAATTTACATGACTGTCATTTACCCTGCCATTTCGTCCTTCTTGCGTTAGTTGGTGGAACAATCCCCTTTCTCTTCTGCGGTGACGTGATAGGGGATGACACTTGTTTTGTTTGCATTCAATGGTCTTCCTCTCTGTCAGGCCCCAATTACGTTTTGAGATTGGACTGGCAGGTGACATGGAAGTCTGTGGGACCTGCAGGTCTGCAAAGCTGATCGGAGTTAGCTAGGAGGCATCTGGGAGCTGGTGTTGCTGGGGGCTAAGTTCTTTCTCTTCTCAGCCAGACCATAGCATTCTGCATCCTGTACCCCCCACCTTCCAGTCCCTCCCACCCCGGGAAATACCCGCCATACTGGCTCCAGCATCCTGGCCACTGTGCCCCACAGCACCACAGGCTGGCGTCACTGTTCTAGATGTAGCTCCCTAAGTTTGCCATGTGCAGTGACCCGGTGCTGACCCAGGGCCATGATACAAACTGTGGGACTGTAATGAATCCCTAATTGCCCACGGTAGCTCATTGAGATGTTGGCCCGCTGCTGAGCTGTTGAACTATTTTTCTCCACAGTGTAGCTTGCACCCCTTCCTGCACCCTCATGCCGGAAGCACCTTTGCCTTGGCCAGAGCAGGCTGAGCTCTGTCCTTGCCCGGAAGACCAGAAAGCAAGACAGGTGAGTCTTTCTGCTCCTCATAGGGTTCTTGCTCTCGGCTTCCCGGACTCCAGCGGGCTTGGCTAAGCAATGCTCATGATCAGGGATCTGGGGGATAACTCTCAGGATGAGAGTTGGATAAGGAAGTGAAATATTCAGGAGACAATTCTAAATCCTGAATTGGTATTCTTAGATTAAGCAACTAGCAACATCTTTTTGATTTTCCAGCAACCACCAAAAATGACAGAGACACCTCCTAGTGTGCTAGGAATGGGGTTTGCTTCATCTCTAATCTTGACTAGGTCAGCAGCACCACTGCATAAGAATGGAGACACGCTTTAGACAGGGAATCTGAGGCTGGGTGAAGTTAAGATACCTATCCATCCTACGTGCTGGAAAAGGATCCCCGGCCCAGAACAAACTGCTCTCCTAGGGTTCCATAGCTGGGGCTGCTGTGCAAGCAAGCATACATGGAATCCTTGTTCATGCCAGATCGCAGGTAAGGAATCGCTCTAGATCTCAAAATAGCACATAGGGCTTCATAGTTTAAAAATAAATGAGATAACTAATATTAAAATATCGACTCCCAGGAAAGTACTCAGCTAATGCAGGAAATATTTAAGCCCAATGTCCCCTGGCTTGCATGTGGCAGACAGAGAGGAAGCAGAGACAAGCATGCCATTTGGAGGGGCTGCAAGGCCTCTTCCTTCTCCCTGTTCCCTCTAAGTCACTTCTAAAGTGCCAGATTTGAACTTCCTCCAACACATTATTAAACTCCCCTGGCTTTCCAGTCCTACCACGGCATGAACTGTGCCACCCTGACCATCTGTGGGATAGACATTGCCTGTTGCTAGCGGAGACCCCGATTATCCCCACCCCCTACAATTTGGTAAAGATTGACAAGGAGGAAAGACTGTTGGAAGGGAAATTAGTGAGCCACTGCCCGTGTCCACAGAAGTGTCTCTTTCTTTCTTTCTTTCTTTCTTTCTTTCTTTCTTTCTTTCTTTCTTTCTTTCTTTCTTTCTTTCTTTCTTTCTCTCTCTCTCTCTCTCTTTCTCTCTTTCTCTCTCTCTCTCTCTCTCTCTTTCTTTCTTTCTTTCTTTCTTTCTTTCTTTCTTTCTTTCTTTCATTTTTGGTTTTGAGAAACAATTCTCTAGCTCAGTCTTTCCTTAAACTCATAGCAATGCCCCTGCCTCAGTCTCCCAAAATGTGAGATTACAGTTGTGTGCCACCACAGCTAGCTTTAGAGCATGTTTTAAGATCGAAGGCATCTTTAGAGCCTCCTCACTCTTTGAATATGTAAATATTTTGTACTTTCACAGAGCCTCCTGTTGAAGACAGAGGTATTTCATTCTTGAGACTTAAAGCCTTCTACCACATGGAACAAGCAATGGGAAGGATTTGCTTCTGAGAAGATGGTATCTGCAATGGAAATCTCTAATTCCTAGAACCTAGGACCTGGATCCTGCCATCCTTGTAAACAAAGTGAGATTTCATCTGGTAGGGATTGTGGAGATCAGCTAACAGGCTAGAGCAATCATGCACAAAGACAGGACTTCAAAGACGCTACGGAAGTCTAGCTACAGCTGGGGAAGTGGCTCAGGCGCGTACTCCCCAAGCGTGTGGGAAGCTTTGAGTTGCACACCCAGCATAAACCAGGCATGGAGGCATGTACCACCTAGCACTAGAAAGGCTGAGGGAGGAGACTCAGGAGTTCAAAGTCATTTTCAAATACATATCAAGTTCAAGGCCAGACTGAGCTATACAGAGATATTGTCTCAAAAAAGAAAAAGAAATCTGAAATACGGAATGTTAATGGATAAGAAACACATTCCCTCTGGGATAAGAGATGAGAAGTCTGCATCTCTTTACTTTCAGAGATGTATCTTGCCTTGTGTATGTCCTTAAAAGGTTGATAGTGATCTCAAACATATCTCAGGAAGAGCGTACTAGTCAGGGTTCACTAGAGTAGCAAAACTTCTAGAATGAATTTCTCTCTTGCTCAGGTATATGTACGTGTATGTATATGTGTATATGTATGTGAATGATATATGAAACTACTTACAGTCCAACTAATCCAACGATGGTGAACTCTGAAGGGGAAGGTCTAAGCATCCAGAGTTTGCTCAGTCCACAAGGCTGGACGTCTCAGCTGCTCTAAAGTAGACACTGGAATTCCAAAGAAGTCGGCTCTAATGCCAATGAAGGCTCTAATGCCAATGAAGGACTCGACTTGCTAGCAAGATGAAAGCAAGCAAGCAAAGAACAGCAGCTTCCTTCTATGTCCTTATTCAGGCCACCAGCAAGAGAAGTGGCCCAGTTCAAAGGTGTGTCTTCCCACCTTAAGATCCAGATCAAAAGTGTATGTCTTCAGACCTTAAAGGTCCAGACAAGTGGATTCACCCATTTCCATCCAAGCAAAAATAATTCCCTTCATTTCCAGATTGTAGTTCATCCAGATATAGTCAAGTTGACAGCCAAGAACAGCTATTGCAAAGAGCTACTTCTTTTTTTTTTTTTTTTTTTTTTTTTTGGTTTTTCGAGACAGGGGTTTCTCTGTGTAGCCCTGGCTGTCCTGGAACTCACTTTGTAGACCAGGCTGACCTCGAGCTCAGAAATCCGCCTGCCTCTGCCTCTCGAGTGCTGGGATTAAAGGCATGCGTCACCATCGCCCAGCTAAAAGAGCTACTTCTTAAAAAGTCTGATAACATTTGGGTGGTGTCTTGAAAAAAACTTAGGTGGTTCCTACAATTGCCACTTAACTGGAGTCTCGTAAACATGGTCATAATGCAGAGGCTGCTACTCTCCAAATAGAAAGATAAGTAGTGTGCTGAGAGCCACATGCTTGAAAATGTAGTCAGCTTCACAATGGGATTCATTCTAAGAAATGCACCATCATGTAATGTGGTTGTTCTGTGACATAAATGAGTGGACTTATACAAACCTGCTGTGATATGGATTACACAACATGAACTCAATGCAGACCGAGGCTGTAAACTCCCAATCACTGCTCCAATGGCATGCTTCCTTTAGCACATCTCTACGTCCTAAAAGTTCCAACATCCCTCCACTCAGCACCATCAACTCTGGACCACGAGTTCTGTGGAGGACATCTTTCATTCAACCAGCATATTCCACTCTCTGCCCTCACAGGCTCATGGCTATCTCATGATAAAAAATGCAGCTAGGCAAACCTTGATTGTCCTCATAGTTTTGAGAATTTCAACACTGTTTTCAAGGCCAAGGTCCAAAGTCTCTTCAGAGACTCAAGGTAATTCTTACATGTGACTCACTCTAAAATCAAAACCAGTACTTCAAGTGTGCAATAATACAGAATTAACACACTCTTACAAAATGGAAGAATGGGAGCATAGTGAGAACACATTGGACCAAACCAAGACCAAACAACAGCAGGGAAAATACTCAATCCTTTAGCTCTGTGTCTGGTACCCAGGGCTATAGTTTAAAGGGTTTAGACAGCTCTCCCTCTCCAGCTTTGCTGCCTACAACAAACACCATCTCTTTGGGCCTGTTATACTCCACACAGTGCTCCCTGGCTATGTCTCACAGTCCTAACATCTCTAACACACTGGAGTTTCTGCCACAGCCCAGACTAGTCTTCACTTGCACGGCTGAACAGTGCTCTCTCAAGGCCTTCTCACAACAAGTTTCTGTGTCTCAGTAGTTCTCTAAAATCATGGGAGAAGAATCCACAACCCCCATCCCCCTTTCATAGTTTATGCCTCGGAAGCCAGCACCATTTGGCTGTCAGCTTGGGATGAACCTTTGTCCTCTTTGCCCTACAACATCAGTAGCTTTGTTCTGTGTTGAAACAATTACTTTCTAGGAGCAAGTAACCCCTTAGGACTTCTCCCTTTACAAGTTGGAAGCTTAGCTGGGTGGGGGTCCTTCTCTGAGAAGAAGGTACCCTTCCCTCGGTTCCAGTGTAGAGCAAGTAACCTTGGTGACCTTATTTTTTTTAATGTGAGTCTTTTGCCCCCTCCTCTGTGTATGTATGTATGTATGTATGTATGTATGTATGTATGTATGTACACCACAAGAGTGCCTGGTGTTTGTGATAATCAGAAAAGGACGTTGGACTCCCTGAAACTGGAGCCACAGATGGCTGTGAGCCACCATGTGGGTTCTGGGAACTGATGAACAGGAGTCCTCTGTAAGAAGGAAGTTTCCTTGACCACTGAGCCATCTCTCTGCTCTCTATAGGAACCAGCCTCATTTTAGACACAGTTTTGGTTGTAATGTTAAAGTTCCTAGTATTTTTCTCTCTCTCTAAACCGCATGTTTTTGAATTATTTTCTGCCCTGCTTGCTTTTACTTTTCACTGTAAGACTATACAAGTATAATCAGAAACAACCATGCTGCAGACTCAATGTTATGTCATCTTTAGATTGCCTCCACTAAAGAAATCAGTTCACTGCTTTTTAGTTAAGCCTAGAGAAACTCCTGAGGACATGGGCATAAAGTAGCCAGCAGAGTATTTGCCAAAACAGCACATGAATAGCCTTCTGATCATTTACTAAGGAAATCTATGTTGCCCTCTGAAACTCTTAAGGCAAGCCTCAACAATACACATTACCCTCAGCCCTACTATCTTTCAGGCTCCTACTAGAATAGCCCAGTAAGCTCTGTTATAGCATTTAACTGTTTAAAGTCAGAGCAGCTACAGTTTGGCAGGAGCTTGAAGCAGAATCCACTTAGTAACTTGCTGTGATGGTTTTTATGCTTGGCCCATGGGAAGTGGTACTAGTAGGAGGTGTGGCTTTGCTGGAATAGGTGTGGCCTTGTTGGGAGAAGTGTAATAATGGACTAAACTTCTGAACCTGCAAGCCATTGTGCAGATAAATGTTGTTTTATAAGAGTTGCCTGAGTTTCAGGACAGCCAGAGCCATACAGAGAAACCCTTTCTCGAAAAACCAAAAAAAAAAAAAAAAAAAAAAAAAGAGTTGCCTTGGTCATGGTGTCTGTTCACAGAAATAAAACCCTAAAATAGAAGTACGTTATCTAAGACACTTGCTATGTCTGAGTTGCTCAGCTATCCACATACCCCAGGCTTATCTGCTTAGGAATAACATTACCCACAGTGAGCTGGTCCATCCTGTGTCAATAATCAAAAAGTTGCCCCATGGGTGTATACAAGGCTAATCTGATCTAGGCAATGCTTTGGTTAAGTTTCCATCTTCCCAGGTGACTCTAGATTTGTATTTGATAGCTGAAGCTAACTATGACATCAAGGCAGAAAGCAAAGGCTACCGGGTGCTGTGCTAAGGTAGAGGGTGGGGTGTTTTGTTTTGTTTCGTTTTGTTTTTTTCTGAGGGGATAACACCCAAATGTAGATCTAAATGAAGTAAGCAAGGTAAGGGGACATGAGACCAGTGTTCAGACTTAGAAAGGAGTTTGCACAGGGCCTGAGACCAGTGTGATCAGCTACCCACGGACAAGGGAGGAAGGAGGAGAGAGGTAAAAAGAAGTGGAAGAAGACATCAGACACCACATGACAAAGGCTCTTAGAAGCAATGAGGCCCTAATAAGATTTGGAGTCTGATTCGATCTAAAGTATGAGGACAGACAAGATTTGCATTTAAGTGCCAAGAGGGAAATAAAAACAAACAAACAAACAAACAAACAATCCACACGATCTTCCAACAGTTCAGAAGTCAGTAATAATATCAATTCAAGATGAATTGGACACCCAAATGTAAAATCCAATACTACAAATCCAGCTTGACAGTGGAGGATATATTGACCATCTTGGAATGGAAAAGGTTTTTTAAGACATAAAAAGCACTAATACAAGAAATTTCATAAATTGTACAGTAGCAAAACTGAAAAACTTGTATACATCCAAAAGCATACTTAAGAAAGTAACCCCCCCCCCCAAAAAAAAAAACAAGCAGTCATGAGCTGAATAATATGTGTGACATAAATATTTCTAATCAGGGAGATACACGCATAAAATGCAAAGAACTAAAATCAAGTTAAAATGTGTGAAAGGTTAACGTATATGCCTGAAAGCATAGGTAGATGGTGAGTGTATGCGTGATAAAGGCACTAACCACCAGGGACACTGTGTTAGTTTGCTTCTGTTGCCATAGAAACAAACAAACAAATACCTTGGAGGAGAAAGGTTTTATCTTCTAAGCTATAGTCTATCAAGGAGGGAATCCAGGGTAAGCTCAAAGCAGGAACTTAGGAATGTTTGCTACACAGGTCAGATAGTTGTTTAAAATGTTCAGGCTAAATGTACATTCCCTATCAAGAAATATAGCATCCACCTTCCTCCCAAATGATCCAAACTGACGCACTACTTATTGACCTTTTAAAATGGATTTTAACAATAGCCAAAAATGAATCAATTGTTAATAATCTCAAAAACCAATTACCACATCCTGTCAGAAAAGAGGATAGGCTTCTCCGTTAAGTAAAAAAGATCTTGACATGAAGAGAAATGACAAGGACAATAATAAGAAGCTAAATTACAGGCCAAGTTCATCTTCAGACTTCAATGTAAAAAAAAAAAAAAAATCCCAAATGCAGTGCTGTGAACTCAAGTCTAAGAGGATCTTTTCTTTTTATCGCTTTTTCTTTATCTCGCTTAACAAGTCAGATACAATGTGCGTTAAGCAGGAAACTGTATAAAGGTGAATCCATTCCACAGACTGGAATAAAAAAAAGCCTCTTTCCCTAGAAACAGATGAAAAGACAATTATGTCAAAAATTGGGCAAATAAAGTTAAAAAGCATGCAATACAGGTTTGTAAACATTAAGTAATCAAAACTCTAAGTATATAAGAGACTAGCTTCAGCCATTGCGTTAAAAAAAAAAAGACCCAAATAAGCTAATGTTGGTCCTGTCTACACACGTGCTATTACTTAATTGTAGTCTACCAATATGCTGAGTTTATCAATATGGACCCATGGGATGGAGATGCCAGGTTTACTATGAAAGCTTGCACACTTAAGCTGTCAGTACTTTATCAGCTGGTTGGCAGAGCATTTGTTATAAGGCCTACTGAAAAGGAGCTGGAGCTGCCTGATGCCCCTTGGCATAGAGTTGATTGCTCAGGGAAATTCTGATGCTAGAGTGGATAGACCATGTAAACCCAATCCTCCATAATGGGAAGGCCAGACACATGGCAATTCTTGAGCGCTGTAAGACACCGAATGGTGAGAGGTGCACCTGCAGATTTAAGAGCCTTGACGTTGCTCTTTCCAGTTCACCCACAGGGTTGGAGACACTGCTACTCAATTAGAGGAACTAAACATGATGTGCACTAAGCCCCACAGTAGCAGGGACCAGGTGGGCAACGCTGAGCTGCTAAAGGCAAGGCGAGCGTAGCTTTCATACATAGCACAGGCAAAAACAAACAAACAAACAAACAACAACAACAACAACAACAAAAAACAAACAAACAGTGTCTATAATGAGCTAACCCATAATAGGCAGTATAGAAAAGTGATTTTGATGATGACATGACCAATATGGACCACTGGAACTGGCTATTTGGTCATGGTGTTCCCGATAATTAAACAGATGAGAAACCCATTGTGATTTTGTTTGATTTGAAAACAAGAAAAATTCTCAAACAAATGAAGAAAAAAGGGGCCAACTGCTTTGTAGCAATAGGACATCTTGATCCATGAACCAATTTCTTGATGAGCTAGTTTGCAGACTCAGAACCCCTTGAAAGAAGGGAAGGCCAGGTCTCCCTGAGGAAGGAACTTGCTATAATACCAAAGTTTTATTGTTATTCTTTTGGTGTTCTCAAGAGTAACTGGAGGAAAGGAAACAATCAGACTTTTTGGGGTGCTATTGGATACTAGTTCTAAGTTGACATTGATTCCACAAGACCCCCCAAATCACAGTGTGCCCCAGTTGAAGTAGGGGCTTATGGAGGTCAAGTGCTGAAATCTAACTCCTACTGGTCTACTAAGTTCCTGAACTCATCCTGTGGTCATTTCTACAATTCTAAGTGTATAATTCGGACATGTGCCCTTATAAATGCACAGATTTTGTATGTTGTGTGGGTTGAGGGGTATTATGGTAGGAAAAGCCAAATGGGAGCTATTGCAGTTATTTTTGTAAGGGAAAATGTGAACGAAGACCAATATCAAATCCTGGGAAGATCTGCAGAAATTAGTGCCAAGAACTTTCAAGTACTTGAAAGATGTGGGGGCAGTGGTTTCCAAGTCTTCATTTAACTATCCTGTTTAGCCAGTGGAGAAGACAGGTGTATGATGGAGAATGACAGTTAACTATCACAAACTTAAACAAGTACTATCTGCAGATGCCATACTAGGTATGGTGTCCATACCTGAGCAGATTCTAACATCTCCTCATACACGGTGTGTCCCTAGTGGTCTAGCAAATAGCCTTTTCTTAATATCTGTCTATAAGGAGCACCAGAAGCAATTTGCTTTCAGTTGGAGAGGCCAGCTTTACCTTACATATAGAGGAACTCTTAAGCCCTGGGTTATAACTTACTTAGTTCAAAGGGATCTTGGTCATATAAATCTTCCACAATCTATTATATTAATCGACTATATTCATGAGATTAGGCTGACTGGACTAAGTGAGCAGGAGGTAGCAACCACATTACCACATTAGACTTGTTAGCAATGCATGGGGCCTTCAGAGGATGGAAAATAAATAAATCTGATCAAAATATGCAGGCCTTCTATCTCAGTGAGATTTCTATGAGTCTAGTGGTGTGGGGCATGCAGAGATACTCATTCAAAGTTAAAGGTTACGTTATTGTACCATGTCCGTCACCACTAAGAACACAAATCTTAGTGTGAATATATGGATTCTGGGGGCAGCACTTGGGTGTGCTACTCCAGCACACACACCAATTGACTTGGAAAATTGCGAGTGGGTCCTGGAATAGGAGAAGGCTCTTCAACAGGCCCAGAATGCTCTACCATTTGGACCCTATAAGCCAACAGACCAAATTGCACTTGAGGTGTCAGGGGCAGATGGGGGGGGGATGCTGCAGTCTGGAGCTTTCGTCAGGCCCTAATAGGTGACCCACAGAAGAGACCCCTGGGACTTTGAGAAAGGCGCTACCATCACCAGCAGACAACTATTCTCCCATTGACAGACAGCTATTGTGACTGAGTGGAAACTGAATGTTGGACAATGGGCCACCATTGGTATTATCTGATTAACTAAGCCATTGTATAGGACATGCACAGCAGTAACCTATTATCAGATGGAAGTGATATATAAGCAATTGGGCCTCAGCAGGTCCTGAGGCACAAACAAGCTACATGAAGAGGCTTCCCATATGCCTATGTAATCTCCTCCCATTGCAATGTCTTGCACCTGTAGCATCATGGGGTGTGCCTCATGATCGGTTGATGGAAGAAAAGATGTCTAGGGCCTGATTTACTGATGGTTCTGCTTGCTATAAAGAAATGGACAACTGCAACATTGCAACACTTTTCTTGACAACCAGGAAAAATACCAGGAAAAGGGAAATCAAGTGGGCAGAACTTAGCCTAGTACACATGGTAATCGATTTTGCTGGAAAGGAGAAGAGGCCAGATGTATGACTGTCACTGGTTAATGGCCTGTAGCAAATGGACTAGCTGGATGGTCAGAGAGCTAAAAAGACATAATTGGGAAGTTGATGAGGGAGGTATCTGAGGAGGAAGCGTGTAGACCTATCTCTTTGAAGGAGCAAAGGACATGAAGATGCTCATGTGCCATGCTAAATGCTCATCAGAATGTAACTTCACCAGAAGAGGAGTTCAGTCATCAAGAACAGGGAATTCAAGATACAATTTGCAAAACACAAGAAAATCAAGAAGGAAGACCAGCGTGTGGATACTTCATTCCTCCTTTGAATAGGAAACAAAATACCCATGAAAGGAGTTACAGAGACAAAGTTTAGAGCTAAAATGAAAGGGTGGACCATACAGAGACTAACCCACTGGGGGATCCATACCATAATCAGTCACTGAAATCAGACACTATTGCATAGGACAGCAAGTGTTTACTGAAGGGACCCTGATATAGCTGTCTCGTACAGAAGTGGACGCTCACAGTCATCTATAAGATGGAGCACGAGGCCCACATTAGAGAAGCTAGAGATAGAACCCCAGGAGCTGAAGGGGTCTGTAACCCTAGAAGAGGAACAACAATATGAACTAACCAGAACCCCTAGAACTCATGTCTCTAGTTCCATATGTAGCAGAAGATGGCCTAGTTGGCCATCATTGGGAGGAGAGGCCCCTTGGTATTGCAATCTTTATATGCCCCAATACAGGGGAACACCAGGGCCAAGAAGTTGGAGTGGGTGGGCAGGGGAACAGGGCGGTGGGAGGGGGGAGGGGGGAGGGAACTTTCGGGATAGCATTTGAAAATAAAGAAAAATTTAAAAAATATCTAATAAAAAATTGAAAAAAAAAACAGGAAATTACCCGTTCTCTGGATAGCTACCTCTTTCTCCAGCCACTCCTTGCACTGCCCATTGGGCCCATAAACAAAGTAATCATTAGAGAGAGAATGGATTTTTTTTTCTGCAAGTAATTGTCAATTGAATATAGCACTGCAGCCCCATCTGACTTGAGACTCTGTAGGCCCTGTGAATGCCACCATAGTCTCTGTGAGTTTATATTACATCAGTCCTGGTGTGTCTGGAAGACATGGTTTCCTTGGAGACATCCATCACCTATGTATCTTAAAATCTTTCTACCTCCCTGTCTGTGTAGTTCCCTGAGGGGAAGGGTATGATATCTCATTTAAGACTGAGTGTTCGTCAATCTCTTAGTCTGCATGTTGTTCAATTGTAAGTCTCTGTTTATTTCCATGTACTGTAAGAGGAAGTGTCACTGATGATGGCTGAGCTATCATCACTTATCTATGGAAATAGCAGATTGTCATTAGGAATCATTTCATTACTATTTTCTCCTGGCAGAACAATAGTATTTGATTTTCTCCTGGGAGCATGCCTATACAGTCTCATGTTCTCAGCCATCCAAACAGTGATAGGCATGGGTTCCATCTCATACCATAGGCCCTCAATCTGATCAGAGAGTGGTTGGTTATCTCAACAGCATTACTGCCCCCATTAAACCAGCATATCACACAGGCATGTGGCCACTGAGAGTCACTGAGTTTGTAACTGGGTTGGTGGTTGACATGTTTAATGAGGTTAGGGTTGTCCTCAGCAATAGGCCTTACTATGAGTTTATGAAGAGCAGCCAAAAGCATTGACAGTAGCCTAAGATGTTTGGGGGTCCATGGGGTACCTTTGGCCAATAACTAGTTGTAGCCCAATCCTGGCATTAGAGGTATCACTTTATGGCAGTAAATATTTAGTTTAGGTTTTGTCTCTCCATTATTTGATGGTTCCATTTAGATTTCTTTCCATATGTATATGCTTTAAGAACTTCTACAGTAGTAGGCTTCCATATAACCTAATAATTGACCGTTAGTGCTAGTAATCCCTCTCTGTATTCCCTACCATTCCCACCTTTTCTGTTCTCCTACCTGCTTAATCCACCTCCACTCTAATCTCCCCGTCTCTTACCATAATTACTGACCCATGAACGTGGGCAATCTTTCCATCTTCTGATAACTTTTTTTTAAAGATTTATTTATTTATTTATTTATTTATTTATTTATTTATAGTATGTCTTCAGATGCACCAGAAGAGCGCATCAGATCCCATTACAGATAGTTGTGAGACACCATGTGGTTGCTGGGAATTGAACTCAGGACCTCTGGAAGTGCAGTCAGTGCTCTTAACCTCTGAGCCATCTCTCCAGTCCCATATTCTAATACCTTATTCAGTATCTTTCTTCACTGATGTGCTTAGTTAGAGATTCCCCAGGATTTTTCTTTCTGAGGCTGTTCTGAAAGGCTGTTTCCCTGATTTCCTTCTCAGAATTTTTTCATTTTTATGTGGAAAGGCTACTAATTTGTGTGTGCTGATTTTGAATCCTGCAACTCTGTTGAAGATATTCACTAGCACTGGTGAGGTTCTTAGTGTCTTTTATGTATAAAATAATATCATCTGCAAATTAAGATATTTTGACATGCTTCATTCTTGAGGTCTTCATTTGTCTTACTGCTTTTTTTGTCTTACTGCTCTAGTTATGACTTCAAGTCTGTACTGAGTAGATATAAAGAGAGTAGACATCATTCCTTGTTCCACATTTTAGTGGAAATGTGTTGAGTTTCTCTCCATTTATATTAATGTTTGCTGTGGGCTTGCTGTAAATTGCCTTTATTAGATAGAAGCACGTCCATTGCATCCCTAGACTCTCCAGGACTCTTATCATGAAGAGATTCTGATCCAGGACTCTTATCATGAAGAGATTCTGATTTTGTCATAAGCTTTTTCTACATCTAATGAGATGATCGTGAGATTTTTGTTTTCCAGTCTATAATCTTCCTGTGGTGGATTATGTTTATCTATTTACATATGTTGAACCATTGGTGTGTCTCTGGGATATAGACTATTTGATCATGATGAATAATTTCTTGATGTGTTCTTGAATGCGGTTTGTATATACTTCATTGAGAATTTTTTGTATATGTCTTGATAAGGGATATTGGTCTGAAACTTTCTTTTCTTTTTCTTTCTTTTTTTGTTGGGTCTTTGTTTGGTCTTGGTATCAGGGTAATTGCAACTTCATAAAGAGAATTAGAAACTGTTTCTTCAGTTTCTATTTTGTAGAATAATTTAATGGGTATTGATGTTCATTGTTATCTCAAGGTCCAGTAAGATTCTCTGCTTGCCCTTGTGGTTTTTATTTTTATATTTATTTATTCTCTGCTTCCATTTCACACGGGGTTATTAGTCTGTTTAAATTGCTTATTTGATATTGATTTAACTTTGGTACACCGTGTTTATCAAGAGGTTCTATTTCTTTTAGATTTTTCCAGTTTAGTGGAGTATAGATTTTTAAAGCATGTCCTTATGAGTCTCTGAGCTTCTTCCATATCTGCGGCAAAGTCTCCCATGTTCACTTCTAATTTTATTAATTTAGATTTTCTCCCTCCATCTTTCAGTTAATTTGGCAAGATGTTAGTCAATCTTAAAGATTTTTCTAAAAGAACCAACTCTTCATTTATTTATTTTTTGTTCATTCTGTTTCTGTTTCATTGATTTCAGCCCTGGGTTTGAGTATTTCTTACCATCTGCTCTTTTTTTGGTATTGTTTCTTCTTGTGGCACTAAAGCTTTCAGGTATACCTAACCTGTTAATATGAGATCACGCCTGTTTTCTGTTTTTGTTTGTTTGCTTGTTTGTTTTTGTTTTGTTTTGTTTTTATGTAGGTACTTTTACTACCATGAACTTGCCTCTTGGAATTGCCTTTATTGTGTCCCATAGGTTTGGGTATGTTGTATTTTCCTTTCCATTCAGTTCTAAAAAGTTTTTAATTTCCTTCTTAATTTCTGTCTTGAACCATTTCTTGTTCAGTAGTGGGTTAACCAGTTTTTATGAGTTTGTATACTTTCTGTTGTTGCCCATATTCAACTTTAGTACATGGTAGATAGGATACAGGGGGTATTTCAAATTTTCATGTATCTGTTGAGACTTGTTTTGTGTCCAAGTAGGTCAACAATTTTGGGGAAATATCCATGAACTGCTAAAAAGAAAGTATATTCCTTGTATTTGGGAGAACACTTCTGTTGATATCTGTGATGCCTATTTGACTTCTGGTATTATTTTGTGTGATTTTTAGCTCTAGTAATGCTTCTTTTATAAACTTTGGGGCCCATGTGATTGGTGCATAAATGTCTAGAATTGCAATATGTCCTTTATGGGTTTTAACTTGAATAACTATGTGTTATATTTCCCTGTGTCTTCTGATTAGTTTTGGTTTGAAACCTATTTTATCAGCTATTACAATGGCTATACCTGCTTGCTTTGGGGGTACATTTGCTTGGAATATGTTTTTCCATCCTTTTGCCATTAAGTGACTATCCTTTATGGTGTGGTTTTTTGGATGCAGCTGAAAATGGATTTGTTTCTAATTCACTTTTTTCTTCTTTTCTTTTCTTTTCTTTTCTTTTCTTTTCTTTTCTTTTCTCTTCTTTTCTTTCTTTCTTTTTTTTTTTTTTGTCTGTGTCTTTAGTTGTATCCAGACTAAAGACTATTTTCTCATACATTACTATCTATTTGGCTAAATTATTTCGGTAAAAATTCTGTTCCAGTTTTTAATCCACATTCCAATTAGATTTTTGTTGCTGGCTTAAGTAAGCTCTTTATATGTGCTAGGGTTTTGTCATATACAGTATTATAGGTATGGACTACTGTCTTGCATTTTGCTTTTTAACTCTCTGAGTCTTTTGATGGGTCTTAACTTTCCTACAGTTCCATTTTAAAAGACACAGACTAATAAAAAGTGAATCAACATCAGCCCTTCCTCTCCTCCCAGTACCTGCTTATTCAAGTCCTCTCCCATTCCACCTTCCCCTTCTCTTTTATGAAGGGGAAGCACCCCTCTGGGTGTCCCCACACACATCCCCCCCCCCCACATACACACATCAAGTTGCTGTGTAATTAGGCACATCTTCTCCCACTGAGCCCAGACAAGGCAGTCCATTTAGAGACCCACAGGCAGGCAGGCAGGCAGGCAGCCAGGCAGGCAGGCAGGCAGGCAGGCAGGCAGGCAAGCAAAATGCTCAGGGACAGCTTCTGCTCCAGTTGTTGGGGATCTACATGAAGACCAAGCTGCACATCTGCCACATATGTGCAGGGGACCTAGGTCCAGCCCATGCTCACTCTTTGGTTGGTGATTCAGTCTCTAGAAGCCCCCAAGGGTCCTGGTTAGTTGACTCTGTTGGTCTTCCTGTGGAGACCTTCTCCTTTTAGTGTCCCCTAATCCTTCTCTCAACTGTTCCATAAGAGTCTCCGAGTTCCATCTAATGTTTGGGTGTGAGTCTACTCATCTCTTCCATTGGATAAAGTTATATAATTTTATTTAATTGGAATCAAAATGCTTTGGCTACTAGGTGGAGCCTCTCTGAGAACAGTTATGCTCGGTTCCTGTCTGCAAGCATAACAGAGAATCATTAACAGTGCCAGGGATTGCAGAACCAGTAATTTTTGAAACAATGAAAACCATTACCATATAAAATGTACGTTAGTTTAATCAATATTTCTCAGTCTCTGTCTCTTGCTTCCTTTCCTTTCCTCCTTCTTTCCCTCCTCTCCTCTCTCCATCCTTCTTTCTCTCTTGTTTGAAAGCCTGTATATAAGAGAATCATTATGGGTTAAAAAATTAACTATGATTAAAAAATGGTGGAATTAGAATTCTATTTGTTTGGATGAGGCTTAGTAGAGGCTAATGGGAGCTGGTCTAATGTGATGTCAAAAGTTCCCTAGTGGTCCTATGCAGACCTTCTCTCAGACAGCCCATCAGAAGCATGTAGCTCTCAGACAGATACCACACTAATTTGAATTCTGTTCCCACCAGATCATTATTTTGAGCTCTAGATAAGTCCTGACTGGTACTGTGGTACTATGAATAACTGAAGAACACACAGTTTGCTCACAATAAATAAATACATACATACATACATACATACATACATACATACATACATAAATACATAAATATCTTAAATTGGCTATTGCCATTCTGTACAAGTCAAAATTCTCTAAAGAAACAGAACTGATTATACATTCATATATTCAAAAGAGTAAATGTAAAGAACAAAGAATATTAAAAGATGCGGGGGTTGATGAGGGGGGGAGACCAAGTAACATAAAGGCAGAGTGATTGCAATAACACCTGACTTCTCAGTGGAGTCTGATAGCTGGAAGAGTATGGACAGTTGCTCTGCAAACTCTGAAAGAGACCAGAGATATCACTGAAGACTACTATACCCACCAAAACTATCCATCACAATTGACAAAGAAAGAAAAACATTCCATGATAAAACCAAATTAAAGCAATTTCTATCTATGCATCCAGCTCTCCAGAAGTCTCTGGAAGGAAAACTTCAGTCCGAAGAGGTTAATTATACCAAGAATACACAAAGAACAAATAAATCAAAGGTGAAGTGGGATGGATGGGACCCACACAATAAAAGGACTTAATAAACATGGCTCCTCAGTAGCTCTCAATATTAATGATCACCTGAATTGACAGCAACAGGATCATTCTGTTAGGGGACACTAACAAGGAGGGTTTGATTGATCAATGGAAAAGAATGGATTTGTGGGGTGCAGGGGCAGGAGAGATTCTCACAAATAATTAGTAGACAAAACTGAACCTGAGCAAGAGGTGAAAAGCTTGGGTAGCTTTGTCAGTCAGACTGAGGAGCAGCCATGAGCAGTAGGGACCGAGCTTTGGTTTTTGTATACCTCGTTTCGGGGAGCGCTCAGTTTCTTGTTGTTCCTCGAGCTCCACAGAGGAACTCACTTGTGAGAACTCACTGAGGCCCACATGTGCAGCACATGTTCTTTCTGGGCAATGTACACATGCATAGTGAAAAACGATTTACTGGGCAGAAAATTGAGAACAAGAAAATACGCAAAGTTAATAAGTGGGAAATAATTATCCAGTTTACACACACAAAAAAAAATTTAAGATGAGACTATTTTGTACAACCCAGTACAAAAGCATTTTCAGGCCCAGATAAAACATATTTTCTAGAAAAATACAACTTTCCCTAATAGGAGCAAAAAAAAAAAAATCAAAAGCATCTTGATTCTAAATAAATCATTAAATGAAAATTATATAACTATATTCTTGGGAAAATGCAAAAGAAGAAATGAAAAAGTGTTTTGGTACAATAACAAAATTTAGTAAAGTATCAGATCATAAAATCATCATGCAGAGATCAACAAACTCCATGGCTGCAAACACAACAGGTAGGATGGAGAAGAAGTGTCCCTAGACAGCCAACGAGAAAGAAAATGGACCTCAAAAAACCAGTAATCGGCTCATTCTAATCAGGCAGGTGGAACAGGGAGACAGGATACAGCAGGGGCCCAACTCTGACAGGTCAGAGACCGAGAGAGAGAGAGAGAGAGAGAGAGAGAGAGAGAGAGAGAGAGAGAACGGGAGAGAGAGTCAGTCTAAATTGGAGATCTCTAGCAGGTCCCTCCCCTAGAGCTTGAGGAATCCCACAGAAGAGAGAGCAGAAAGGTTGTAGGAGTCAAGAGTGGGTAGCGGATACCAGGAGAACACGGTCTACTGACTCAACTACGTGGGAACCCTGTGGGCTCACAGAGACTGAAGTGGCAAGCACGGGGGCCTATAAGGGTCTGCACTAGGTCCTCTGCGTATATGCTGTGTCTGTTAGCTTGGTGTTTTTGTGGGACTCTTACCTGTGTGAGCAGATGCATGTCTGACTCCTTTTGCCTCATCTTGAGACTTGTTTCCTCATGTTGGGTTGCCTTGTCCAGCATCAGTGTGAGGGCTTTTTGTGCTGTCTTATATTTTCTTTTGTCCTATTTGGTGGTTGTCTCTTGGAGACCTGCTCTTTTCTGAGGAGAAGTGGTGTGTGTGTGTGGGGGGAGTGGTTCTGGGAGAGAGGGGAGGTAGGGGAAGCTGGGAAGAGCTGGAAGAGTGGAGGGAGGAGAAACTTTGGTCTGTGGTAGGGAGATACAGTATGAGAGAGAGAGGAATCTATTTTCAATTCAAAAATACACAAATTTCAAATTTTCTATAGCAAAATAAACACCTTAGGAAAAGTGAAAAGTCTGGGTCTGGAGACCTGAATTTGACTTCTGGTGTCCCTGCTGTGCATCTCTAGTGGCTCTGACCTCCCACCCCCATCCCATCCGCTCTCTTGTGGGTACCTGGACTCGAGTGTCTATTCATACAAACATGCACGCACTTACTTTAAAAAAAAAATCTTCAAAAGGAGGAAAACTACTTAATAAAACAAACATCAACAACCAAGCGAGGCTTATTACTGGTAACACCAGTAATTGGGAAGTAGATAGGGAAGGGTCAGAAGTTCAAAGTCATTTTCAGCTATGTAGCCAGTTCAAGGCCAGGCTAGGCTACATGAGACCCTGTCTGAGAAAAAGATATTAAAAGAAGAATAATAAAATCTCCAATAACCAACTGAGTACAATAGTTGCCACTCAACCTCACAAGGAGTTAGTAACCCGATATATAAAGTACTTCCAACCCTTGAAAAGTCAGAAGCTCAAACTCCAGTGGCAGAACAGACTAGAGGTAAGTGGACTGCTTCTGTCAAAGCACAGCCTGATTGGTCCCAAGTTGTATGAAAATATGTTCAGCCTCCTTCATTAGGAAAAAAAAAAAGTTAGTTAAATCTGCTCTGAGTTGTTGGACAGCATAATCTTTGGCTGATTTAGTTATCAGAAAGAGAAAGGTGCAGCTTGTAGGTAAGTATCTCAATATACATTCCAGGGCATTTATTCCTTGACACAATCTCCCCACAAAAGTGCACATGAGCAAAATATGAAGACATTTAAACACACAGCAAACCATTCATTAACTTGGTTTGTAAAAGGGTTAAAGAATGCTAACTACTGACAATAGCCAAGACCAGTCTGGAAGAGATAAGGAAAGTTTGAACCAGCGACACAATGGAGTAGCGGAAAGGAATGTAAAGGACCCTATAGAGACTGGGGTTTCAAACAGCGTATGATGCTATGTGGAAGGTCAAAGTGGAAAGAAAATGTATAGTAGTAATAGGTGTGTGTGTGTGTGTGTGTGTGTGTGTGTGTGTGAGAGAGAGAGAGAGAGAGAGAGAGAGAGAGAGACAGAGAGACAGAGAGACAGAGAGACAGAGACAGAGAGAGACAGAGACAGAAACAGAGACAGAGTACTGGGTATCTATTGCAAAAGAGAAATATCACTGGTAGATTTAAAATGCACTATTTTGAATATTCACTTCTTCTAGGATACACTGGAAGAATCAAGAAAACTACTTAAAAAAACAAGAGGTTTTTTGTTTATTGTTTGTTTGTTTGTTTGTCTGTCTATTTGTTTGATTTTGTTTGTGTGAAACAAGGGAACCTAATGCAAGGAGAGGCCAAGTCAAAGCAAACAGACCCTGCCATCTCAGCTCTGCACTGTGAGGACACTATAATGCTAGGAAGCAAAATCTTACTCCTCATCTCAATCGCTGAAAAGCAGTGGCCATTCCAAAGGACGGCCCACCCCTACCTCCAGAGGCTGGCCCTTGGGTGTCACTGTCCGAGGCAGAGCAACAGGAGTATGTGGAGTGAATTGAAAATTACCAGGTGTGCTTACACTTCCAGTCAATAAGGACACTTCAAGGAACCCATCAGCTGCTTTTGGAGAACAAGAGGGATTGGGCTCATTATTCTGGAGACTGGTTAATAAGAGGAAGAGCTCACACGGAGTAGGCCTTAATTACAGGGGAAACCCCCAAGTAAATACGGAGTTGATGAGGAATGTTTCTTCAGAGATGTATTCAAGCTGGTAAACGAAGAAGGAAAAATAAGACAGTAGATTGTGATGCTTTTAATGAATTAATGGGTCTCAGCAAGGATCATTAATAGCTGTTAGCATCTCAAAAAGAGAGACAACCAGGCATTACATGTCTCTTGATGGATGCTCACAGTACCACTTAGGAAATAGTCTCACTGAGGAGAGTCAAACCTGGATCTGATCAAGCCTGTCTATCAAACTCTCAATTCACAGGAAACCAGGGATGAGAAAACCATCCTAGATAACACCTCAGACACACAAACAGCTATATCCCTGCACAAAAACCTCTACAGGAGAAATCTTAGCAAACAAACGTGAAAGGAAAAAGGTCAAGGGGGATGTGGATTGAACGATTCTCAGGAAATGCTTTAGTCAGTGGCGGCTTGTGGACTCTACCAGAATTTTCTTGAGCAAATACACACACCACAGCCATAACACCCTTTAACAAGACTAAGAGTGCTATTACATACGCTGTTATCGTTGTATTTCTAGAAGGTCCTCATTTTTTTTTGACATAAATTCAAATATTCACAGCGAAAATAATAGGATATCTAGATTTACTTTAGCAAAATAACCAAGGGAACCAGAGAAGTAAGTGTAAAACAGGATTAGTCATAGACTGTGGAGTCATTAATCTTTCTTATCATCTTGCCTGGATTGAGAACTTCTCAGATTACTTGTGGGGGACGATGGGAGGTATGTCCAGAAAGGTTTAACTAAGGTAGGAAGACGTACCTTAATTGTGGATATAACCATCTTTTGGGCTGGGATCCCAGGGTGAAGAAAAGGGGTGTTGAATACCAGAATTCACCTCTCTTTGCTTCTTGACTACAAGTAACAAGACCAGATTCCTCATGTCTTCCATGATGTTGACAGACTTTTATCTTCACAAATCAAGAAACCAAAATGTATCCTTCCTTGAGTTTCTCTTACAAGTTATTTTGTCACGACAATTGGAAAAGGAACTAATATAATGACTAGATGTTGAATCTAAGCAATTGGCGCAAAGGAAATCACTGTAATAGTCTCTTATGTTTGAAATTATTTTTTAATGAAATTATAATTTAAATTAAATTTTAAAAGTTTGAAACATCATTATCATTTTATTTGTTAACTGATTCAAAACATTGAACGACTGAGAATTTGAAAAGTAACATAAAAATTGGTTTGCATAAATCTGAAGAATTTATTTTGCCTTTTTCTTAATTTAATTTTTATACAATATATTTTATTAATTTGTTAATTTTATTAATTTAACTTTTTCTTAATTTAATTTTTTATACAATATATTTTAACATATTCCCCAACTCCCACATTCCCCACCACCACCTTCTTACTAACTCACCTGTATGATCTTCCTTGGCCTCTTTCTCTGACAAAACAAAACTCACAAAAACACAAATACCAAAACTAATAAGCAAAAGACCGATAAGATAAAATGTGCCAAAATGAACCTAAAGTCTACAACAAAATGTGTATTTTGTTTTCTGTAGTCAGCTAGTCCAGGGCACAGGGCCTGCCCTGGAGTTTGGTTGTTATACCCAGATGGGATCCCATCTGCCTTAAACTTGTGTAGGTCTTGCATGCTACCACAGTCCTTGTGGGTTCACACATGTATCTGCAGTGCTGTGCCAGACAGCCATCTTCTTGAATTCATCCATCACTTCTGGTGCTTACATTTTTCCCACTTCTGTTAGCATTTCCTCTGGGCTCCACCCAACACTTACCTAACAGCAGCCAGGTAGGAGCCTGACTCACATATAAAAGGAGTCCCTCTTCTCCCTCCCTCTCCCCCTCCCCCACTTTCCCTCTTCCCCTCCCTCATCCTCTCTCTCTCTCTTCCTCAGCGGGCATCTTCCCATTTTCTTCCCTTCCTCTCTCCTGTCTCTTGCTATCCCTCTCTGTCCCCTTTCCTCTGACTCTACCCCCTCCTCCAGGTCCCAAATAAACTTCCTTTTACATAAGGCCTATCACATGGCTTGGCAGGAGGAAACCTCAGCAGAGCCTGCCAAGCCCTTCCCGCTCTGCCCTTGCCTCCAAAGCACAATGAGCCCCTCTTACACATAGATCTCTGAGCCTTGAATAATTAGTTTGTTGAAGACATCCCACTTAGGACTCAGAGTTCCACAATCTCTTACTCTCTACATTATTCAGTTGTGGGCCCCCGTGTCCTTGTGTTTGGTGCGCAAATGTTCAGAATTTTAACATTTTATGAATTTTTCCTTTAATGAGTATGTAGTATTCTTCCATATCTTTTCTAATTAGTTTTGGACTGGAGTCTATTTTGCCATATATTACAAAAGCTACTGCATCTGCTTGCTTCTTGGGTCTGCTTGCTTGGAATACCTTTTCCATTCTTTCCCCTGGAGGGAACATCTATCCTTGATGGTCATGTGTGTTTTTTGGAGACAGGTGAAACGTTGATCCTGTTTTCTAATCTAATCTGTTAGTCTGTCTCTTTTTCAGAGGGCACTGAGATCATTAATATTGAGAGTTATTAATGAGAAGTTTTTATTGATTCCTGTTTTTGTTTTTTGTTTTTGTTATTGTTGTTGTTGTGATGTGGGATTTCCCCCACCCTTTTGATTTATAGGTCTAGGGTTCCTTGTGTCTTCTTGGGTGTGTTAGCCTTCTCATACTTAAGAGAGGGAGAGGAAGAAGCAAATGGAGAGGGAAAGGGCAATGGATATATATATATATATATATATATATATATATATATATAGAGAGAGAGAGAGAGAGAGAGAGAGAGAGAGAGAGAGAGTCCTTCTAGTGCCTTCTGTAGAGCTGTATAGAAATTGCTTAAATTGGGGTGTATCGTGGAGTGTGGAATACCTACATTTTTGTCTCAGTTCATTGTACCTGGTGGTTTTGATGGGTATAGTAGTCAGGGTGGCATCTGTGGTCTCTCTGAGTTTGTAGAACATCCATACAAACTTCAGGCTTTTGGTCTTCATTGAAATATCAGACGTTATTACAATGGGTCTGTCTTTATATGTTACTTGATCAGTTCTTTCTTTGCAGCTTTTAATATTCTTTCTTTTTTCTGTATGTTTTTATTAATATGTATTATGGAGAATTTCCTTTCTGTGCCTGTCTATTTGGTGCTCTGAAGACCTCTGGTATCTTTGATATGTATCTCTTTCTTTAGGTTGGGGAAATTTTCTTCCATGATTTTGTTAGAATTTTTTTGTGATTTTTGATTTGAGTTTCTTCATTTTCTTCTATAGATATTATTTGTAGGTTTAGTCTTTTCATCGTGTTCCAGATTTCCTGGATATTTTGTGCCTGTATGTTTTTAGATGTAACATTTTCTTTGAGTAAGCTAGCCATTTCTTCTACCTTGCCTTAAAGGCATGAGATTCTCTTTTCTATTTCTTATCATCTATTAGTGAGGCTTACTTCTGAGCTTTTGTTTGCCATTTTAAGTTTTTTTGATTTTAGTTTTATTTCAATTTGGGTTTTCTTTAGTAGGTCTATTTCTTTGTTACCTTCTACTTCCAGGTTCCTTTTTTTTTCCAGTCTTCATCCAGGAATTTAGTCATATCTTTAAGATTCTAAACATATTTGAATTGATATTTTGATTTTCTAGTTTTGTGTCTCAGGCAAATCATTTTTCAACATGGCTGCTGGATTCTGGGAGGGGCATATTGTCTTGGTTTTTTATGCTTCTGTTTTTGCACCAGGATCTAGGCATCTGGAGTCATGGTGTTTGAGGTGTTTGTTGGTGTAGATATGTTCCTTGGTGGGTGATGTGTTCTTTGTTTGCTGTTGCCCACTCCGTGTCCCGTTAAGCATGCTGGCTGGGGGGACCCTAGAAGGGAGAGACTTCTGCAAGTCAGTGGTTGGAGAAAAGAAACAGAAATGGGCTGTGAGGAAAGGCTGAGGAAGCTCAGAAATGAGCTAGGGGAGTCTGGGTCCACACCAAGAGGAGTCTCCAGGGATCAGAGGTGCAGGGGAAGTAGGTGTTCCTGCAGTTAAGCTGCAGCAGGACTCAGATTAAGTCTAGATAGACTGGAATGAAGGACAGAAAGAACAGTGAAAATCATCCACCTGTGCCCTAGCCCAGGGTGGCCAGTGGAGAGTACCTGGTAGAAAGTGTTCTTGTAGGTTGAAGTGGAGTTGAAGTAGAAGGGAAGGCTGAAAGGGGCAGTGTGAGCAAGCTCTGGGTCTCCACCAAGAAGCAGGGGTCTCAGGGGATCTGAACAACAGTTTGAGTGTAATGAAATAGGAAAAAAAAAAAGGACAGCTTCTTTTCCAGTAGAGAAATTCTATTTTTTCCAGGTCACATTAAAAACATTAACTACTATCTGAGCCAGGACTAATCAATCCTTTTGGGATTATTCTTTTCCATCTCCTATTTTAAGAAAGCTAAGGGCTAGAGAAGTAGCTCAGTGAGTAAGAGGGGTAGCTTTACAAGCATGAGGATCTGAGTTCATGTGCCCAGAACCCACATAAAGAGCCAACTGTCTGTGCCCATCTGTAACCCAGTGCCTGTAGAGTGGAGACAAACAGCCAGTGCAGTCAGGAGGGTAAGCTTCAAACTCAGTGAGCTGTCCTCCTTAAGTGAATACAGTGGAGGTCAATAAGGGAACATACCAGATATCACACACTGTCTTCCACATGGGCATCTGCACCTGTACACTCATGTGAGTGTATACAGACTCACACATGTATACACACACACACACACACACACACACACACACACACACACACACACACAGAGGCATAGAACATGACCCTATCCGTTTCTAAGTGAGCTTGTTTCCATGAGCCCCAGAACTCAGCCTGACCTCCTCTTTGGTGAATTTCCCCACTATTGGACTGTAATCCGTCCACAGGGCCATATTATTTGGTTAGCACACTGTGCGCTATGTTTAAAAGCTCTGTGAAGTATTTAATATATGCATCTTGAATATAAAAATTAGTGTGGTTTTTACATTGAAATTCTTTCTGTCATATCAGATATAATTATAGATCTTGTCCCACATTAATTAATCTTGGATATGATTAATCCTTTCATCATATATTAAAAGTGAATGCAACTTTTCTCTAGAGGTTTCAGAGAATTCCCTGAAGAATTCTCTAAAATGATTTCTCTAAAGGTAAATTAATCATTTATCTCTCACCCACTTTTTTTTCAGACAACATCTCATGTTGCTCAAGCTGCCCTTGAACTTGCACTCCTGCCTCTGCATCCTGTCTTCTGTGACTGCAGACCTCCAACACCTCTGTATTCCACTCATTATCTCATGCTTAATATCAGTTATTATATTACCTTTTATTATAAGGTAACTAATCATGGATTCAGAAAAACAAGGTGCAAATTCAAGTTAGATTTGAAACACAGCGTTAGATGAAAAAAAGAAAACAATGAGACCTAAGTCAAGTTTCATAAAGAAAAAGACATAATAGTTCTTTCCTGAATAAAAAAAGTATATTATGCAGTTCAAACATAAGAATTAAATTAAGTAGAACAGCTCTGGTTAGCTTTATGAGGCAGCAAAATCATGTAGAAGGTTCAAAACTTATGAAATGTGTGAGAGCCTAATAGTTCTTTTTAAAAAAGGAATAGATTTATCACACATGTATAAATATATAAATACACACATGCTCATACATATGCACATGCATAAGAGGAGCATGGAGACCATCTATAATGGTTTCTGTGATCATATTGCTTAAAGAAAGCAATATGTATATTACATTTTTATAGATAGATGTATATGCCTATGCCAATAGAAACATACAAGTAGAACACTGCATGTAGTAATGGATCTGATCAGAGAGGCAGGTGGGAATACCCACCTGAGGCCACTGGACAAGTCCTTGGCACTGTAGAGCAGAACATGTGACAAAACTCTAGTGGAAATACAACAGAGCAGAAGGAAGACGCACAGCGTAGCTGTTTCAGATGCATGTGTGAGACTTTTCATGGTAAATGATAAAATATTTACTGTAGTTGATTCTAGATTTCCGGATCTTGGAGACATGTAAGAAAATGTTTTAAAGAGTAGTGGTGACAAAGGGTTACCACATTCCTCTTTCCCCAAGTAAATGTGCTTTAAATTACTATCTGCTATCTTTGTCATTTTATTCAAAATGATATTTTAATGAAAGAAAGAAAGATAATTTCCAAAAGAGAAAGAAAACAGCCCCTCTCCCATCATACAGACAGTCTAATGATAGCTATCACTCTGGTTACCGTCTTCACAGAGCTGGAATTTCTTTTATTAAACACTCTTAAAATTCAGGTTTTATAAATAACCTGTGTGCACCATAAGAAAAATTGAAAAAAAAGCACAGAATATCAGTAAGAATAAAATAATTTGAATCTCTCATCTAAAGATAGCCGCAGCTTATTATGTATGCAATGTGCGATTTTAAAGGATAATTAATAACTTTTATTAACAAAATTATCATTCTGTAATTAACAAATTTATCTATTAGTACTGTATCAAAAATACTTCCCAAGAATATTATATGTATAGCTTTCTACAGTATAATTTTAATAAGTATATAGTAATAATATATTTGAGGGTTATTGAAAAATTGTATATAACATACTCTGAACAGTTTTCCCTTTCTAAATTCCTGCCAGACCCATTGTAGATAGAAAAGTTTGTAGCTGGGTTGATTATATACCTTTCTTCTCTGGTAGTTTGCAGAGTCCCTTTCAGTACCATGAACTGAAAATAGGGAAAAGACTCTAGTTAGGTGTGAGTTCAACTAGTCTATGTTTAATGAGATATCTTAGTGTTGGCTTAGATTTTTCAAAACCTACTTTTAATAAAGTTTCTTAAGTGTTTTAACCTCCCATGTTGCCTACCACCCACCAGAAGTAATGGAAAAGAAAGGTTATTAGGATATAGAGGCAGTAGACCTGTTTAGAAATAGGTCTTTGGAGCAATCCAATCTGCGTTTTTAGGATGTCAGCAATTTAGTTCACACAAATCAGCAGCAGCAGCTCGATCCACTCACAAACACCATTCAAGAATCAGCAATGGCAGCCAGGTGTGGTGGCACACGCCTTTAATCCCAGCACTGGGGAGGCAGAGGCAGGCAGATTTCTGAGTTCGAGGCCAGCCTGGTCTACAAAGTGAGTTCCAGGACAGCCAGGGCTACAAAGAGAAAGCCTGACTCGAAAAACAAAAACAAACAAACAAACAAACAAACAAACAAGAATCAGCAATGGCAGGGTCGACTCAGAAGAAGCCACAAGGCTTTGTTGTATGATGTTTAGAAGTAGTTCCTTGAGGCAATTTCAGTCTTCAATTGTTGGGATACCAGCAGTTCAGTTCAGTAGAGTCAGGATAGCAAACCCAAATCAGCAGCAGTGCCACGATCCAGCAGAAACAGCCAGGCCTCCTCTGAATTGGCATGAGTCAGCAGGGTTGACCAAGACCAGGCAGCATGCCAGGAGAAGTTCTCTACTGTGCCTCTCTCACCAAAGTGAAGATCAGCAGAGATGAAGACATGAGACCAAGGAAGCATTACAAAGCTAGCTATGCAAGCCTGTCCCTTGAGTCCTATTTATACTCCCACCAAATATCATGTGTTCTCCCATGGATCTTGTCTCAGCAAAATACCACATGAGTCCATCTTAGCAAAACTCCATGTGCGTCTGTACCAGTTGACACATCGAGAAACTTCTACTTCACTCTGTGAATCCATCTGAGTCCAAGGAAATAGCAAGAAGCCGCCAGAACACCCTCAGACATTTTTTGTGGGGGGGTCTTTATATGAAGTCACGACAAACAATGATCACTAAGGAATGGCAAGGTGTATCAATACCATCCAGCATCATCCACCATCTCTTGGGTTATATGTATATTCCTTAACATCATGCATCCTTTCATGTATTTGCTTTAGCAAAACAACCTTTTACCTGTATCTGCTTCAGGAAAACATTCTTTTACATGTCTGCTTTAGCAAGACATCCTTTCTCCTCTGTGCCCCAGCAAAACATCATTTGACATAACTGATTTTCAAAAAAAAAAAAAGAAGTTTCCACTTCATATTAGTGTTGTTTTTCAGCAATAGAGACTTACCATCAGTTTGTGGAGAAGAAAAAAATTAGTTTTGGCAATAGCCTGAGATGTTCAGGGTTTCCATGGCATCCATTTGCCTAACAACCCATCCAGTTGTAACCTATTCTGGGCACTGGAGGTGTCACTTGGTGGGAAAAATGTTTAGTTGGGACTCTGTCTCTCCATTACTTAGTGACTCTGTTTGGACTTCTTTCACATGTGTATATATTTTAAGAAGCTCCTACATTAGTAGATTTCCTCCCTCCCTCCCTCCCTTCCTCTTTTCCTTCCTTTCCCTATTTAGTTCTTCCATTTCAGTTTCCCTCCTGTTCCCTGAAACTATAAATTTTATCTCCTATTGCTTGGAAACCCAGCCCTTCCTACCTAGTTTCTTCCTTTAGAGTAACCTTTGTGGTTATATGCATTTTAGCATGAGTCTTGAATGATTAAAGGCTAACATTCATATATAAGTGAAACATACAATACTTGTGTCTTGGGGTATGGGTTATCTTACTCAGGAAGATTTTTTTTTCCAGTCCTATCATTTACCTGCAAATTTCATGATTCTATGAATTTTTTTTTGTTTTCTTAACAGCCTAGCAATTCTGTTATGTAAATGTACCATGTTTTTAATCATCCATTCATCTGTCAATGAACATTTCTGCTGTTGCCAATTTCTGGCACCTATAAATAGAGTAGCAATGACCACAAATGAGCAAGTATCTCATTCTAGGCAAGTAGAATGCCAAGCCCTTTGGGTGCATACCTAAGAGTGGTCTAGCTGGATCTTGAGGTAGATCTATTCCCAACTTCCTGAAAAGCCATCACACCGGTTTCCATAGTAGATGTACAAGTTTATAGTCCCACCAGCAATGCACAAGGGTTTCCCTGACCCCACATCCTTGCCAGTCTATGCTATCATTTGTTTCATAGACCTTGCCATTATGACTGGTATAAGATGAAATCTCAAAGCAGTTTTGCTTTGCATTTCCCTGAGGATGTTGAACATTTCAAACGTGTTAATCAGTCATTGGTCATTCATCCTTTGGGAAGCCTTTGTTTAGATCTACACCCCATTTTTCCCAGTGGGTTATTTGTTTTCTTGGTGTCCAGTTCTCTTAATTGGTAAAGATCTTTACACAATCTGTTGACTACTGATTTGCGCAAATGTTGGTGTTTTCTGCCATACAGAAGCTTTTCAATTTTATGATCTTAGTGCCTGTGCTAATAATGTTCTGTTTAGAAAGTCTTTTCCTGTGCCAGTGTATTCAAGACTATTCCTTGCTTTCTTTTCT
The DNA here is from genome assembly GCA_902729485.2 of Mus minutoides. Classification (NCBI taxonomy): domain Eukaryota; kingdom Metazoa; phylum Chordata; class Mammalia; order Rodentia; family Muridae; genus Mus; species Mus minutoides. Next base: position 2,364,246 of record LR756421.1, read on the forward strand.
AACAGATTCAGGGTATCTGGCCTTATGTTGAGGTATTTTAGCATTTTGCAGGGTAATAACTATGGGTCTACTTACATTCTTCTACATGCAGCCATCTGGTTTGATGAGCACCATTTGTTGAAGATGCTGTGTTTGTTCCAGTGTGTCTTCTTGGATTCTTTGTCAAAAATCAGGAGTCCCAATATTTGTGGACTTACACCTGGGTCTTATATGTGTGGACTTATGCCTGGGTTTTCAGTTTGACTTGATTCGTCAAAGTGTGTGTCTTAATGCCAATACCATGTAGTTTTTATCACTACAGCTCTGTAGTGCAACTTGAAATTAAGGATGGTGACACAGGTACTCCTTTATTTTTCACAGGGTTTTTGTTTTCTGGCTTTTAGCTATTCTAATCTTTGAGAGTTTCTATATGAAACTGAAAATTGTCCTTTAAAGGTCTGTTAATTATAATGAAATATAAATGTATGGAATCATAGGGGTTGTGTTGATTCTAGAGACTGTTTTGGTAGGATGGTCATTTTCACTGTTATTAACAGATATTAATGCTACCATAGGAAATCTCTCCATATTCTGATCTCCTTTCAATTTCTTTCTTTATTGTCTTGAAGCACAGAGAGACACAATAAAGAGAATTACAGACCAGTATCTCTCATGAATGTAAATACAGAAAATATTTGCAAACCAAATGTAAGAACACATGGAGAAGATCATCCACCATGATCAAGTAGGCTTTATCCCAGAGATTCAGGAATGGTTCAACATACATAAATCAATAAATGTAATCCAGCACATAAACAGAATGAAAGACAAAAAGCACTTGATTTTCTCATTAGATGCAGAAAAGGCCTTTGACAAAATCAACATCACTTCATGATAAAAGTCCCAGAGAGACTAGGAGTATGATATATATGCCTCTACATAATAAAGGCAATTTACAGCAAGCCCACAGCAAACATTAATATAAATGGAGAGAAACTCAAAGCACTTCCACTAAAATGAAGAAACAGACAAGGGTGTTCTCTTAACACCTATACAATATAGTACTTGAAGCCTTGACTAGATCAATAAGACAACCAAAGGAGATCAAGTGGACACAAATCGGAAAGGAAGAAGTTATTGTAACAGGATACAAAATTATCGCACACACAAAAATCAGTATCCTACCTATATCCAAATGGCAGACTGGAAAGAAATCAAGGAAACAATACATTTCACAATAACTTCAGAAGATATCCTGGAAACACTCTGACCAAGCAAGTGAAAGACCCATATAATAAAAACTTTAAGACTACTAGTATTTTATTTTAAAGAATAGGATACTTGTCCTAACCCATCCTCTAGCTATTGACCATTGGGTTGGTTTCTGTGAGGTTGTTTCTGTTTTGTTCATTTGTTTGTTTGTTTTTCTGTTTTGCAATGCAAACAATACTTGAATTCCCTGGATCCTGTAGCCTGTGGTATAGACAAGAACTCTGGCTTGAGGCATAGACAAGGTTGAGTTAAGAGCAGTATTGTCCTTTTTGTCACGTCTTTCACATGGATGCTGATTTTAAATCTCTAACCATCACAGGGCCAGGCATTTCCCACAATGCACTACTGACTTGGCTCTGGTTGGGAGTCATAGCTCTTCTCACCAGTTTTCTCTGAGCACAAAGATGTCTTATGGAAACAGACATTGTCTCTAATAAGCAATCCACACTCTCTTTTATATTTGGAAGAATCCTAACACATATCTTATGTTTTGTGTTACTTCGTTTTATAGATTCAGGCATCTTACTTCTTAATCCACAAGCTTCATGCCATGAGAATGTCCTTCAGCCTTTGCCAGAAGCCCTTTTCCCCAGTCTGAGCATGCAGACAGTGTGATCCAGAGAATTCACTTCTCCTCACTTCATGCTTCATAGGCTTAGGCAGGGTTGCCATGTTAAGGGATAATAGGCACATCTGTTTGCTTCGGATACATCCCAGACATGACATACATTTTTAATTTTTAATGTTCAAATATCAAGCTCCAATATTTCAGAATGGCAATGTTTGGAGAAAGTTCCAATCAAGAGGTTATTAAGTTAAAGAGAAGGTTAGAATGGCTTCTAATACAATTGGAAGGAAGTTACATGAGAAGAAATCTGGACACAGATGGAAAACATGGTATCTGTAAGTTAAGGAGAGAAACTATAACCCTGACTCTGTGTCTTATATAGCTAGCCTTTAGACAACTAGAACAATTTCCTTTGCATAAGGCGCTCAGACTTTGTTAGGTGGGCCTTGGAGAATTAACGCAAATACATACTCCCAAATTGGGCAGATCACTGCCCCTTCGTTCCATCAGAGAATCACAGAGCATACAGTGGGGGGGGGGGGGTCTAGAGATTTTCGAGCACCAACTTCAAGCAGGAGTGGCAGTCATTCACCCCAGAGGTTTCAAACAAGAAAATGCTGAGCCCTAGACTGGAGACAGCAAAGAGATTGATTAAAACACAAGGTCCTCAGATCCATCCCCAGAGACCACATGTGATACTTCATATCGATTTTCAACTTGAGGGGATTTAGAAAACTAGGGAAACAAATATGGGCATGTCCATTAGGGGGTTTCAGGATTAGATTCACTGAGGAGGGAAGATCCACTCTACACACACACACACATACACACACACACACACACACACACACACACACACAAATGGGATTAAAAGAGCTAGCAGGTGAGCAGGCGACCTGGTGCATGCCTGTTGGACACTGAGCTCCACCCCCTTCTGTAAGCGCAGCACCTGCTTCAGGCCAGGTCAGGGAAAACAAGATGGCAGTGGCATGTCACCACTCCTCCCCTCGGGCTTTCCTTTTCTTGATGTGATGGCTCTGATGATGAGTGTGATGGTAGTGATGATGAGGGGAGTTGCCCTGTGTCCAGCAGCTTCACGCTAATCCCTGAAGGAAGAGTGTAAATTAACCCATATCATCCTGTCACCACCCCTGATCTTTCTTTCTTTCTTTCTTTCTTTCTTTCTTTCTTTCTTTCTTTCTTTCTTTCTTTCTTTCTTTCTTTCTCTCTCTCTCCTCTCTCTTTCTTTCTTTCTTTCTTTCTTTCTTTCTTTCTTTCTTTCTTTCTTTCTTTCTTTCTTTTGATATTTTCTTTATTTACATTTCAAATGCTATTCCGAAAGTTCCCTATACCCTCCTCCTGCCCTGCTCCCCTACCCACCCACTCCCACTTCTTGGCCCTGTCGTTCCCCTGTACTGGGGCATATAAAGTTTGCAAGACCAAGGGGCCTCTCTTCCCAATGATGGCCGACTAGGCCATCTTCTGCTACATATGCATCTAGAGCCACGAGCTCTGGGGGTACTGGTTAGTTCATATTGTTGTTCCACCTAAAGGGTTGTAGACCCCTTCAGCTCCTTGGGTAATTTCTCTAGCTCCTCCATTGGGGGCCCTGTGTTCCATCCTATAGATGACTATGAGCATCCCTTTCTGTATTTGCCAGGCGCTGGCATAGCCTCACTCGAGATAGCTATATCAGGGTCCCTGCAGCAAAATCTTGCTGGCAAATGCAATAGTGTCTGGGTTTGGTGGCTGATTATGCATCCCTGATTTCTTATTGGTCCTTTTCTTTTCAGATGAGTAAAAGAAGGCTTAGAATTCGGTTTACAAATTAGCATGAGAAACCAATGTACTTTCCCTAAGCTGTGGTCATTGAAGCCAAACCACTTTGTGTGTGTGTGTGTGTGTGTGTGTGTGTGTGTGTGTGTGTGTGTGTGTAACTCAAAGAGAACGTCTTAGTTTTTAGGGGACTTTCGAGAGAGGATGATGATATAGAACCAGCGTAGGCGTGTTTGTTGTCTCCATGTGAAATTACCCTGACTGAGGAGACTACGTATGGTTGGAGACACCTCCAGGAGAGGTTTTATACCATGAGCAGGCTTTTCCAGGTGGTCCAGGCCATTGGGAGTGTATTCTATACAAGGTGCTTGTCACAGAGGTCAGATGATCACCTGTGTAAGCTCAGGTGTATGACACCTCCCAGAAGCAAGGAGGAACCTATAGAGGTCCAGAGAACCTGATGTAACGCTGGGAAATGTGTTAGCCACCAGTCCTGGGAGAAGAATTGTGGGGCTACAGGGAAGAGAAGGAGAGATAAAGAGTTTGAATTTTATCCTGCCTTTGTCAACTTCACGGCTTTGGATCCATCCGAAAGCTTGCCTCACCGAATTGGGGATTCCTCCTTTGTGGATGAGAATAACAGCCTTGTAGGTGGTGGGGAAAATTGGAGGCAATATAAATAAAGGTCTTTGCCCTGAGGAGAAAAACAAAGGAAGAGGAGAAGGTTCATTGCTCTGAGGGTGGGGCCGGCCAAAGCAGTGCAGATGTTCATTCTGGACAGATGGGCTGTTGACACAGGATTTCATGCAGAGAAGGAAACGGGCTCCGAGGCCACCAGAAAGGCACTGGCTCAATAGACTGACTCCACAGATGGCCAGTTGTGGTCCAGTGCCTGGAGTAGGAATAGCCTTGAGGTGAGGGTCTGAGTACATCAGGCACTAGGGCTCCGATCAAAGTATGAGAGAAGCAGGAATGTCTGTGTTCTTCCCCATTTCCACTGCACACAGTGAGATACTCAAGAGCCCTGACACCAGCACCCACAGTTCTTCCCCTGGCATCAGACGGGGCCAACCTTACTCAGCCTGTCAGAACTGAAACACCCTTCCTTCCCTGCAAATGTCTTCCCGGCCCTAGGCTCTGTTTCTCAGTTGTTCTTCAGTGCTGGTATGTGTGCATTTCTACTACATAAGAACATTTCTAAACTCTGGAGTCTGAAAAACTTCAGTTTCAACTTTCACCCGAATACACATTTCATTCGTGATTAAGAATATTCATGCTGTGTATTACCAGATTTTTACTTAGAGGGTTTTTTTTCCCATACTAGGAACACCTATGGCATGATGAAAACTCAGGACAGAACTCACAAACAAATCATGCCAACATGCATGCAGTACCAAATGCTCTCTCTGCTTGGATCCTCCAGGGAAGGTCATATCTACTTCCTTTACTTTTAATGTCCTGAAATCTAGGTTCCTAAGCTCTGGACCAGTAGGAATACCCTCTGTCCATTTCCTCCACAAGACCACTCCTCTTCATTCACGATTTCATGCTTGCATCTCTACCATCTCATTTAAATAGAAGATGTGGGACTTGGGAAGGAATTTCCCATATAATAGTCCAAAGAAGAAACCATTTACAGGTTTGTAAATCTAGAGTGGAGAAAGCATGGTGGTTACTGGGATGAATGGCTGTGTTATCTATTTCCTGTTTTCCAGTTTAGAGATAAATTGGGAGCAATAGCAAGGGCTGTCCTCGGAGTCTGCGCTTCTCTCACAGCTCAGCCCCAACTTTCTCAAAATTCCTTTTCAGTCAAATTCTCATCATCAAGGTGCCTGGCAACCAGATCTGGCTTCACACAGTTCTTCAGAGAGTCTCTATTCCTGTCTGTCACACACTGGAGTGAGAAGCCAGGCAAATGCCATAAACCACTCAGAAGCCTTTCAGTCCCCCTCCCCCCAGGGCGACCAACAAATCTGCTCCTATTGGGATTCCTGTTAAACCCTTATAAATACTGCTCGGTCCTCCATGGCCATTTATGAGACTTCTACTTGGTTTTTGAAATGCTCTCTAGCCTTCTTGCTTTTATCTTTTCTTCCCTCTTATTGATTTTTCTCCTTAAGACTTTAATTCACTCTTCTGCAGTTGCTGCAGTCAAGAGCAAAATTCTGCAGATCACATAGAGATAACATTCTCACCCAGGCTGGGTCACACACATCTCACACAAGAATACCAGCATCCTGCAGATAACTGGTCCTTTCCTGCTTTCCAAACCCTTTTGGCCTCTCTTTTCATTCTTTCCCCTCTCCTTTACTATTTGAGTCTTAATCTTACTTCAGTCTTATTCTTCACGCTGAGCTCATCTGAAATGTGCCAATAATTGCTACCAGCTAAATCTGGCCTCATCATTCTGAAAATTCCTCATTGAAATCAGTCCCGTGGAACAGGGATCCGGTCGTTTCTGCAGGTTAAAATGACATCTGGGTTGCAGCCTCCCTGATAGAGTGTATAATGCATGTGTAGATCATTCTTGTGGGAGTTCAGTTATATTTCGAGAGACAAAGGCATATAGAACTTAGCAAAACGAGCTAACAAAATGTTATTTAATTTGGTGAAAATTTCATGTAAGTAGCAATTAAATCAATGCAGAGGTTAAAGGGTAGATAGAATGAGCTTGGGCACTGTAGAGCAACGTTCTCTGTTTTTCCAGATAAGCATTTACTAAATTCAACAAATATTTCCTGAGTTCTTAGAGTGTTTGTCTCTGTCAAGATCATCTTTGTCACAGTAAGTGTGTGTGTGTGTGTGTGTGTGTGTGTGTGTGTGTGTGTGTGTGGTGTTATAAACATGCAAACAAAGGAGAGAAACTCTGGTTGACTCTATGTAGGTGGTAGAGGGCATTTGCAGAGGGAGCTGCCGTTTGATAGTTCGCAGACGACTATTACTTTTGCTTTTTCAGTGTCTAGCTTCATCTCTAAGCTAAGTCATCAATATAATTGTCACATTAACTCACCGGTAGTCCTGTCATTTATAAGGCACTGGCAGCATCTCACAACTTATTTTAATTTTCCTCGAAATATGACTGAGGATTAGAGACAAGAGAGGAGATACAAGCCACACTCACAAAGAATTTAAAACAGACCTCTGGGTTCATCTTTACATCCCGTTTTTCTTCTTAATGCACAAGTATCAACCCTGTGCTCAGATCCAGTCCCCTATTGTGAAAACACTAGATCCCAGGTTGAGGAGATGCCTCAGAGGAATAAAAGCACTTGGTATGCAAACATGAAGGTCAGGGCTGGAAACAGAGCACCCACTTCAAAAGCCATGTATGAATGGACAGTTACCTACAACCAAAGCACTTTGGGAACTAGAAACAGAAGACACAGCTCTTTTTATATCATTGACATCTGAAGACCCCACCCACCCCACCCTACCCACCTGTTGGGAGTGGCTTCTTCAACTATATCCACAAGGCACAGAGGAGGAGCTGATCCCAGACAGAGGGAGCACCCATTTGGTTGGCAGAGAAACAATTGGGTGTTAATAATCCATCTCCTCTATGTTCTGAGCTCTTAGACCTTACACAAGCTCCTGGCTTTCGCTCTTTGTTCACCTTACTAGTTAAAATAATTAAATTAATAATCTCTATGTGCATGAACTTGTAATTTAGACTACTGATCTTTTGCAATTTCATTTAACCTACAAAACAACAATGTTCAAAATCTGAGGCACTGAGACTGATAGAGTCTTATCCACGATGTCAGAGCTGGTTCCAAGACTCATGGCAGCCCCACAGTTACTCCGGGATCTAAACAATAGTCACTGTTGCTCTGTCAGTGAGGTAATGCTCTCCTTGTCTGGGCCCAGCTCCTACCTCTGTGCACTGTGGATGTGGATGAAGAAGCCATTCTTCCACAGAAGGAGACCCTTCTGTGCTAAATGATACAATAAGAGCTGTGTGGCAAGGCCAGAATTTTCTCCAAGGCCTCTCTTAGTCCATTCAAAGAACAACATAGCATCTCAAAAGCCTACATGTCTCTCTCCACTCTATTTTTGTGTTCATTTTCTGGGCATAAAATGAGTTCAGAGCACATTGATTGTTTATTATTCCCAAATAACAAATGGGCAACGCCTGCTTCTTCCAAGCTGCACTGGGCATGTGCTCCATGCTTACCCTGCCAGCCCTCTATGAGTGGATATCCTATGTGGTTCTTAGGTAGAGTCAGTGATGGGATAAAAGCTGGTATCTCACTCTGTTCCAGAGACGCCACCAATCGAAGAGCATTGCCTGTGATGTCACATGACTGGAGAAGAGAGGAGCTGAAGAGAGAAAGAGAAAAAGAAAGAGAAGGGGGAGGTAGAGGAGGAGAAGTGGCGGTGATGCAGAAGGAAGAGGAACAGGATATGGAAGAGGAGCAGGAGAGAGGGAGCAGGAGAGGAAGAGCAGGAGAGGGGGAGCAGGAGCAGGAGCAGGAGAGGAGGAGCAGGAGAGAGAGAGAGCTGGAGTAGGAGAGGAGGAGCAGGAGAAGGAGAGGAGGAGCAGGAGAAGGAGAGGAGGAGCAGGAGCAGGAGAGGAGGAGCAGGAGCAGGAGGAGCAGTAGAGGGGGATCAGGAGCAGGAGAGAGGGAGCAGGAGCAGGAAAGGAAGAGCAGGAACAGGAGAGGAGGAGCAGGAGAGAGAGAGCTGGAGTAGGAGAGGAGGAGCAGGAGAGAGAGAGCTGGAGTGGGAGAGGAGGAGCAGGAGCAGGAGAGGAGGAGCGGAACAAGGGAGGAGGTGAAGGGAAAAGAGCAAGCAAAGGAAGAGGAGAGAGGAGGAGGTGTGAGAAGGGCAGAAGGAGGAGGCGCAGGAGGAGGTAGAGGATGAGGAAGGAGCTTTTGGCAGAATTCCAGGTTCGGGGGGCTCTAGCTCCACGGAACTTGGGGAATAAAAATCAGGCTTTGGGCTGTGCAGGTTCCAAGTCACAGGGCCTCCGTGGCTGGCAAGCATCAAGCCGGAAACTCTGCTGAATAGAGCCCTAAATGTTTTTTTGTTTGACATTCATGCTTAACAGAAAATGATGAATCCATTAGCAACCCCTTCCGTTGCCAAAAGAAACAGACTCGCACTCGGCGATTGCTTTCACCGCGCTATCAAGCCACCACATGCTCGCCTCACAGAGCTGACAGTCATCCATCACTTTCAAATGGGTTTAGAGGTACAGTTGTCTTTGTGTGAAGTGTGTGGACGCGTCAGCATGAATGGGGCTCATTAAAACAGACTGACCCAAACAGCTTAAATGGGACTCGCAGTAGGGGGAGAACGTTTTATTTGAGGTTTGTTTGGAATTATTTTGAAGTTTGTCACTAATTTTAAAAAACAATGGGCTCATTTTCCTAACTCCTTTTTCATCCCTAAGATGTGTTCAAGAGAACAAATAGCTATATTATACACTGACTCAAAAACATGCTCTTTGGGAAATGAATAGAAAGATCCTATGATTATGAAATTTCAAGAGTTCCCTTGTGCTCTAGAACAGGGCACATTGAAATGACTCTACAAAGCACTGCCAAGTTTCTCTCTCTCTCTCTCTCTCTCTCTCTCTCTCTCTCTCTCTCTCTCTCTCTCTCTCCTCAGCCCCTTTCTGCCAATCCATAAATGGTATCTTTGAATATCATCTTTGGACCTGATTTTTATCATCTCAGATGGCCTCCCAAGGAATGCATTCCAAAGTCAGTGATTCCAAAGATGGATTAAATCCTCCATAAAAATGGGTTTAAACATTGCGAGGAAGGCACCTGGCTCTACACATCTGGGCCTTACAGAACACTGCAGGATTCTGAACACTTCAAGATGTTCAATAAGATGTTCTATATGTTGAATATGACCAAACATCTTCAGTTTGAGCTTTTGGGATCTCTCTCTCTCTCTCTCTCTCATTCTCCCTCCATCCTTTCTTTACCCACTCCCTCCTCCTTCCCTCCTTCCTCCCTTCTCCTTTCCTCCCTTTCACTTTAAATTGCTATTAAATTCATATAGAAATGTAATAGGAAAAATCCTGACCCAAGAAGATTATGCACTTCAAGAAAGGACAAAAGTAATGTCTTCAAGGACTCTGACCTCTTTGCTACATCGATTATAACCTTAGCTTACTGGGTTCAGTAGATTGTAGGAGCCTAGTTGAGCTTTAAGGCAGACCGTGTGTTCAGTAGATTGTAGGAGCCTAGTTGAGCTTTAAGGCAGACCGTGTGTTCAGTAGATTGTAGGAGCCTAGTTGAGCTTTAAGGCAGACCGTGTGTTCACAGGAGTGAGTTTAGTGAGACCTAAGAGATTTCACTGTTTTTCAATATCAGAAAAACATTTTAATATTTGAATGTAAAGTTGTGCTAGTATATACTGGCTGGATCCTGGCATTATTTCTGAAATCTTATTCACTGTAGATGTCAAGGACCCAGAAACCACTTGGGCTTCTGGCTGGCTCTCCAGCATCTCCCTATTCCCATGCATGCCCAAGGCAGCCCCTACTCTCATGCATGCCCACGGCAGCCCCTACTCCCATGCATGCCCACGGCAGCCCCTACTCCCATGCATGCCCAAGGCAGCCCCTACTCTCATGCATGCCCACGGCAGCCCCTACTCCCATGCATGCCCAAGGCAGCCCCTACTCCCATGCATGCCCAAGGCAGCCCCTATTCCCATGCATACCCATGGCAGCCCAGCTGAGACTCTGAGATCTGCTGCAGCCTTCGCCACAGCAATGGAGCGTTGTTGAAAGTGAAATGCAAACTAAACTATAAAGATGAAATCTCATTAATTATGGTATCATAAATATCCTATAATAAGAGTGATTTCTTAATCTTAACCCCTAATACTCCCCAAAACTTTGAACTTTCTAAACACTGTCAGCACATTTACTGCATAAAATGTGTACATAGTATATGCACTTGTCTGGTTTCACATCTGAACTGTAAGAAGCTAAAATGAGTTGTCACAATGATTTGACTAAATTAACCAGTGTAGTCATTGCTTACCACCATGATTTCCCTCTCCAGAATGTTCAAGGCAGATATTAAAACACACATTTGCACTTGAAATGTAAAGTAAAATGAAGAAAATTCTTAAGACCCTGTGGCTCTAACCCATCAACCATCCATTCAAATCAAGACTTTTGTCTCCTCAAGACTCTTGATCAGGTTGCTAAGTGGCCCAACAAGCAACAATCCCACAGGAGGAAGGAGGAGGAGCAGGATGAGTCCAGAGCCTCATTCTCTCTAGAAACAAGTGGCCAACTCATGTCTCAGGACGCCTCCAGGGTCAGTGTCAGCAACTATAAAATAGAAGGGACTTTTAGAGGGAGAGAGACCAAACGCAGTTTCCACAGGAAGCATTTCAGAACAGCAGGAAAAGTGCATGGGAGATGGCCCACAAGCATCGTGATCTGAAGTTCATATCCAGGAACCATGTTGAACAAAGCTCCATGTGGTGGTGTGTGCTTGGTAGCCCAGTGCTGGAGAGGCAGAGACAACCCTTTGGGCTCACTGTCCAGCCAGGAAAACCTACTTCCCAAGTTCCAGGACAGTGAGAAGCAATTTCTTAAAACAAAACAAAACAAAACAAAACAAAACAACAATCCACAAAACCAAACCAAACAAACAAATTAGTCAGGATCTGCATGGAGCCCAGGAGGGATGGTACTTGACATGTTCCTAAGCCTCTGAAACCAGCAACCAGCACACACACAAACACACACACACACACACACACACACACACACACACACACGTACACGCACATGCACACTCACATGCATCCATACCTCACCACACACACATGGAAACACACAAACATGCATGCGTTACACACACACACACATGCACACACACACACACACACACACAAGCATGTACACACTTAAAATACACTTCCTAGAGAAAGAATGCATAGGTAGACCAGAAAGGATTTATTAATTTCTTAACTACATGTTTATGAAGTATTTCCTATGAATTGAGTACAAAGTAGCTTTGTTACAGTCTCTGATTTAGAGGTTTTGATATCCCTACTTTCTGCCCTGGGTTTAGTGACTCCCAAGTACAGCACGCAGCAGACTTCCTGAGCCTGGACACACAGGTGAGCCTGGACACCCAGGCTTTGGAGCTCTCCTGAAGACGGACTGGAAATATGTACTTTTAAACTGTGGGTAGGATTGTCTGGGACACACTCTGAGACCCCGGCTGTAGACTGTCCCTCTAGTCTATATGTCATGATCACACTCCAGAGAATTGAAATATGACCAAAATCTTTCAGATCTGCCCCCAAAGTTCCCACTCTCATTTCTCATTTAGGGGACATTAACCTGCCTCCCACGGTGAAGTTGCTCCCTAACTGAGTTATAGCTTTGCTGCACCAAGTAGAAATGGACCTCTTTGCAGCTCCTTTGAGAACTTTTTCATTAGAAAAGAAGAGAACATCTGTGGCTTTTTGTAAGTATAGTGCACGGCGCAATCCCTTGGGAGCACAGGAGAAGGCGCTGCCATGGGAGTTGCTATAAAGCCCCCACTTGATTTGCAGAAGCCTCTGGTAGCACCAATCACATCGAAGAATGCAAGAGCACGTTGCTTCCATCCTTGCTGGGTCTGAAGGGTGTAACCAGTAAAGTGACACCACTGTGATACCACATTAGCCCCTCACACATGGCATCAGAGACAAAGGGGGAGCCTCAATTTCATTCTCATCCCTCAGATTAACCTAAATAACTTACCATGCCTTTGAAGCCACAGGCCAAGTTTAAGGATGTGGTTGTTCTTAGAAAACAGTATGAAAGATATTCTAGTACTTTGTTCTGGTGTCTTGTGGGAGTAGGGGTGGGGTGGTAACCTTTCCATGTGGATGTATTTGGTGAAAGTGTCTATCAGAAATCAATATTAGATTAAAGCCCTGCTCCGGGACAGATGATCATGTCAGGTTACACAGTCTCCTGATTTTCTCTGGAAACTGTTCTGCTCATAGACATTTGATGAGAACTGTGCCTTCAAAGTTTGAAGCTTTCATGACTATCCACTGTAGGCATATACATAAAACACAGGAATGGTAATCAAACCCTCTATTAGTACCTCTTTGTGCAAAGGATTCTGGATACCATAGGATATGGCTCCCAGCCTCAGAGCCATGGTGTAGATGTAAAATAAAGCAGAGTTCTATTTTATTATCACATATGAAGTATCTGGGTCAGCTCTGAAACAGTACCCCTGAAACACAGCTGGAATGAAACAGCAAATGGTAATAGAGGAACAGAAAAAGACAGGAACTTTCATACATAACTCTCGGAGGAAATCTGGGCAACCATAGGCCAAAACCTGGCAAAACTTATAATTCCACAAAGAGGCCATTCATACCAAGTGTCAGACCTTCTGGCAGTGAGAGTTAGGTCTCACCATTTACTGTTTGGTCCTGGGGACTACGGTATGTAGATTGAGCAATAGTAGGGTCTGGGGAGACCACTCGGTCATTAAAGTTCTTGCCTTGCAAGTACAAGTACCTGCATCCAATCATCAGAGCCCGCATTAAAAACCTGGACATAATGGTACCCACTTGGAATTTCATGGATGCAAAGCTAGAGGCAGACAGATCTCCGAGGCTCTCTGGTTAGCAGCCTAGACCAAATGGTGAGCTTCAGGTCAGATAGAGACCCTCTCAAAGGGTGGTAGACAATCACACACACACACACACACACACACACACACAAAACACACACACACACACACACACACGCACTGGTCTAAGACAGTGGTTCTCAGCCATCCTAATGCTCTGACTCTTTGACGTTCTTCATGCTGTGATGACCCCCACCCCGGCTACAAAATTATTTTCGTTGCACGTCATAACTGCAATTTTGCTACTGTTATGCGTCATGATATACACGGCCCACAGTCGTGAACCACTGGTCTAAGATACAGGTGAGGAGAGGAGCGGAACAGCAATGCCTGGGACAATGTTTGTGATAGCTGAGTGTGCTCTGAGCTGATCGCACCAAGCAGCAGTTGGGGTTCAGCCATGACAGCAGGCGGGTGGGGTGCGCAGAGGGAAGGTGCCTCAAAGAGGTTGCGTTGACACAGGTATACAGAGGTGGGTATTAGATCTGTGGCACATTGAAGCCAACATGTGAAGGGCAAACATGAAAGGTTCAAGAACTGTTTTGTGTCCCTACAGAATAATGAGCTCGTTCTTTGAGCATCAGTTCTGGTCCCACACAGCCCAACTCCCCCAAACTTTGGTTTCAAAGCTATCTGTACAATCCAAACAGCCCAAGTTTCTAGATTTTTCTTTAAATCTCAAGTTTGAAACACATAAGAAGTTACCTCAATGGCATTTAACACAATTTTACCTTATTTTTTTTTCATAAAGCATTGGAGGACTTACAATTTTACAGAATTTTAAGGACCTAACTCTACAGAAGCAGAACTGAGGGGCAAGCATTATTGTGCCGGGAAGCTAGAGAGATACTGTTTCTGATACTGAATACTACGATTTCCATGGGGTTCCCAGAAGTCAACACAATAAGAAAAATGTGAATTTGCTTTGTCTGGTAAAGGCAAGCCTGTATTTATGGCAGTTGCTACATTATTGCTCGGGTCCGCATGTCCCAGATACACAGCACAGAACGTGGCTGGAGTCTGCTTGCCCATCCACATCTCTTGCTTGATGACTTGGCAAATGGCTTATTTGACTCACTCTGGGAACAGTCTTTCTACCTCTTCTTTTTTTATATATTAAAAAAAAAAAGCTTACTTTTGTTTGCTAAAATTAACAGACCACAGTGATGCAGCCTTCACTCTGATTGCTGCTCCCCGGAGAATACCAGCTTGGTGCTTCCTGCTGGCTCACTTTGTTGCTATATTAGTCTGTACAATCTGTAAGCCTTGTATTTTAATTCCCCCTTGGTGCCAAGCACAAGGCTGGAAGAATCACTTGCCCACCTATATTGTTCAGACTGCATCACAGCCTGAAAAGAAAACAAGACTGGTAAAACCCTCTTGAAATTGAAAGCATTTCAGGGTGTTATATTCTTAAGGCTTAAGTCTCTATACTAAGATATATAAGCAAATTCTAATAAGCTTACACACACCCCATCTGGCAAGGGATGAGGAACATGAATAGCCCTTTGTTTTCACTCCCCAAATGTGTGCAGGTTTATGCAGAACTCAGATTGATTCTAACAATTATTTAACATTCCTCAGAAATACCTTAAGTCTCATATCTTCATTTCTGAGAGGGGGCAATGCCAAACTGCCAACAGCTGAGCAGTCTGGATTAAAGGCAGCATCTTCTCTTGTCAGAGACAAGATGCAGATACAGGCCAAGAGCAGTTCAAGTAACTTAGGCACATCCTGGGTATCATCATGAGCCCCAGCAACGATCCTGCTATTGGCCAGCAGCAGACACCAGCCTGCGCCCAAGTGTCTGATTTAAAGTTCTCCTCCAAACCATGGTATTCTCGGAAGGATTGTATTATCAGTGGAGCGAGACCAGATATCAATTCTGCCATGTCTTTTAGTTATAGTTACAGCAAGAGACTGTCTTATACAAACCTAAGTGTCTGTGTTTTAAAAGACACTGTTCACACGTTCAGAGTCACCTTCTACACATGCGGCTGGTGATGAGCTGTGGTCTTACTATCTCACATTTCTTCACAGTTAGTCATGAGCCGTGTGGGTTCAGGGATATGAAAACAGTCCCATAGACATGCACGATAGAGTCAGTTTCCTCACTTGAAAGTGCAACTAGCTGGAAGTGCTAGCACTCCTCTACAGAAAACATGCTCTCCATTGATTGATCAGAGGCATTTCTCTCAAAAGCAGAGTTGAGGTTTTGGTACTTGTACCTTCAAAGTTAGGTGTCATCTTTTATGGTTTGGGTGTGAAAGGCCCAACCCTGTCCCCAAAGAGTTCCTATGTTTGAACACTTGATGCCCAGATAATGGTGATGTGACAGCAGGCTTTGGAGTAGTGAGGACATGGGGTACAAGTGGCAGAATCAGGATGATAAGAGGTTGAGGGTCACAGGCTGGCTCTGCATGCCCTGCTCAATGGTGGCCCGTATTCCTGATAGGACAGACCATGCTTCCACCATGGTGGACTGTATAAACCTCTTCTTCCTTAATTTGCTTCCTTCAGGGGCCTGTCCTAGTGATAAGAAACATCATTGATGCATCTTCCTCTCCTAGATCCTCCTAGTGGTGTGGATTTAATCCTATAGAGGATTTAGCACAATGTATAATGTGGATCCTACAGGGAATTTAACACAGTCCAATGTCATAACTACCTAACCCTGAGATGCTTAGGCTTCTGTCCCCAGCACTGGCCAGTGTCCATTCAGCTTCCTCTTGAAAGCATTCAGCAATAGGGCAAGGAAACCATGCTTTTAAAAGGACATGTGGACATCTACAGAAACAATGATTAACTGGCTGTTTCGTGGAAACAGAGTTGTGGCAGCTTGTCTCCTGGGTGGTATTTTACTGCACAAGTTACTACTCAAGTTTATTGCAGCCCTTCAAAAATGGGATGGTGTGCTGGGGTGTGGGGGGTGTGTGTGGGGGAGGGAGACATGATTGCTTCTGTGATTTATTCAAGAACATCACATGCCTAGAAGTAAACTCTCCGCTCACTGGCATACATGCATTCTAAGACTCCTCAAAGAGAGGGTAAGACTGAAGAACCTCATAAGAGAGGGATGAGCAAGGAAGGAGTCTGGAGAAGAGGCCCACGTCTGGTCCTGTTACCTCCTGTGGTATTGTTCTTGCTCATTCCATCTTTTCTCTAATCTCCATGTTGCCAACATCTCCCTCTTCACTCAACCTACTCAGAATAAATACATGTTGAGATATAACTAACTCTTTCAAAAAACATTGAAGTCCAATAGCAAGACCCATTGATGCAAAGGACTGTCTCATTTTTAAAGCTAGTTACAGTATGTTTTAATCTCTTCTCCCTTTACTCAATTAATATCAGGAAATAATATTCATATTATTTATCAGGGTTTTTATAAATGACAGAAAAATGCTGAACTTTTCTCAAAATTAAAAGTTAATGTGCCTTCCAGAGTCTCAGTGCCCCTGAACACCTATAGGATTCCAAAATGCTTGGATTAGAACTATGCCATTCAGAAGTGACAAATTCTCTCTCACGTTAGTACTGGAAAAAATGTGCTACATGGCCTGTGTGTCACTCTAACTGGTCCTCACTGGGCCTGAATCAAGCATCATCTTGTAACTGGAACACAGACCTGTGTTCAAAAGCAAACATGTAACAACCAGAAAAGGTAGCAATGCTCCTGTTTTCAAGATCTAAATGAATCAGGGGCAGCACAAATGCTCCAGTGTGGGTGTGCTGTCCTGTGTGAATTTTATAGGTGGAGGTTCCTACCCCAACCCTGCAGTTTTAAAAGCCAGAAAATATCTGTAAGTTGTATCTGTGAAGATGTCCTGGTGGCTTTTATAAGTACAGTATGTGTGTAAGCTCATCTGGTTGCTGTCCTAGATTTTATAGGCAACCCTTTCTTTAAACAACTTGGAGAGACTCACTCACTGATGTGCTTTAAGACCAATACAAAGCAGGCAAGATGGGAAAAGAACCAGGTCATATGCCCACCGTTAAATCTGGAGTTCATCTGTTTTATACTTTGCATTTCATTCAGCTCTGGAGATGGATAATAACAACTAATAACATGGCTCAAAGGGGGAAAAAAAGAAGCGGCCAAGCAGCACTGTGGAGATGCTGAGTCCTACAGAAGCACAGAGCACAAGCAGGTATGCTTGGTCATGAAAATCATCCTATTTTTCTTTTGCACAAATGTAAAATTGCCGTATCTCATGTAGAGTTGATTAGAACCCAGCAGTCCCTGATCAGCCAGTATTCTAAGAATAGATTATGGAGGACTAGAGAATTCAACAAGTTCACATGTATGATGTAATTTATAACTTCATTTCCCTCCTGAGCCCTGGAGCAAAATGTCACCTTCTGCCAGCGTGGTAATTTAAAATAAGAGGGGGGTCATTGTCCCTATAGTAACAGAGTCTCGTTTTACACATCGGCCATTCCCAACCTGCTACTAAATTACTAAGAGTTTGAGGACACATGGCAGAGCACCGGACAGATGCTGCTGAAGAGGAAACCAAACACCAGCCACTTAAAATATGCTGCGTCAGCTTGAAAATAAGACTGAAATAAGCCCCTTACTTGCCCACCCCCACCCCTTTAGCCACTATCTAGCAACTGTTAAAGTCTTTAGGACCAAACACCATATCCTCAGTTTACACGGCAAAAATTACTTCTGGGATGCACAGTTGACTTTCTAGCATGAATATGGTCTGGCCACAGGAGTATTCTTCATTATACTAAAAAATACAGGTCTTGACTTTTTTACATCTTCTTTATTCTCCGTATTAAGTCTCAGCACCTAGACAGATTCTCTAAGCAGCAATTGTCTATTAACTACAAGAAGTAACATTTTTTTCAGACCATCAAAGAGTCCAGGAGGCTGGGAATGATTTTTTTTTCTCTCCATCAAGGTTTTCAAAGGGTCGTCTGAGAGAATTGGGACAGACTGTATTCCCAACTAGCAGGGAATCGCTTTTCAGTGTCCTGCCAGGAGGAAGCAGTCCTTAGAAATTTAAAGTTTCACCTGACAGAACCCAGGCCTGCAGGAGCCTCAATTTATCTGCTCTAGAGGAAGAGCGTGATAGCACAATCTGAAGGCACCAGTCTTTTGTTTCCATGGTGAGGTTTCCAAAGAGCTACAGAACATTCAATTCTGCCAGTGCAGCTATGGGCTGTGGGTATATTTAAGAGCCTTCCTTACATTATCACAAAGGCACACGAAGCACTGGTCTTGCCTGTAACTAGGAACGAGGTCATCCTGGGATGACATTGTAGATACTTAGCTTGAAAGATATTGGGTTGTAGGCATGTTAGGTTCACTAATGTGAAAAGCAATGGGGCTGAGCCAGACAGTCTTTGGGGTCTGTCCTCGGGGACCTGTTTAACTCACTCGGTGTCACTAACGTGTGGCCTTCTTTCCGATTCTCAAACTAATCCCCACATCACTGTGCAATTTGGAGGGATAGTTCTTTCCTTAAAATGAATACGCTTTTAATGATTTGTTGATTTTTATTGTTTTGTGTATGAGTGCTTGCCTAGAGGTACTACTGATGTATACCAGGTCCATACCTGCTGCACTCGGAGGCTAAAAGAGGAAGTCAGATTCCCCAGAGAAGGCGTTACAGACAATTATGAGTTACCATATTATGAGTTCAGGGAACCAAACTCTGGTCCTCTATAAGCAGCAGGTGCTCTTAATCAGTGAGCTGCTTTATCAGACCCCTAATATAATTCTAGAAATAAGATGAAATTAGGCATCCGTGCCCTGTGCTTGGTCTGGGATGGGGTTTTAGGGGAAGTAAATATTTGTGTGAATTCTCAGTTTTACGGGGCAGTCAGACAGACCAATAACTAACTGAAGTTTCAAGTGGGCAAAGGTGCTTACGAATTCAGAAATCTGTCAATGGAATGAAAAACATAGATTACAAAGAACATTGTTTTTGTACTCGATAGATTTTTACCTGCTCACCTATTGAATGTCAAAAGTCTTTCCCAGTGCTTGTAAATTCTTCAATGAGTATACACAAGGGTTTTCAAGAGTCATTCCTGGAATGTCTTCTCCACAGTACAAACAGACTTAGGTGCAGTATAATTTTTCTCTGCAGTCTTAGAGACACACAAGTAGCTTGGCAGCCCATGCAGTAAAACCAAGGCAAGGCAGCGCGAGCTAACGGGAGAGTGAGGGGTTTGCTGCAGATATGTATCTGCAGCCTTTCCCACTTGCATCTCTTCTCATACAAGCCCAGATTAAAAGTATGTACTACAGGAATGTAAGTCAAACACGATTGGATAATACACCTTGAAGAATCATATTTTAAAGTTCTTTTGTGCATATGGAATTTTACTATTTATTAAAAATAAAAATGTAATTTCAACACTGATAAAATGGGTGTACTTGTTTATTT
This sequence comes from Mus minutoides, assembly GCA_902729485.2. NCBI lineage: Eukaryota > Metazoa > Chordata > Mammalia > Rodentia > Muridae > Mus > Mus minutoides. The sequence goes on from LR756421.1 coordinate 2,383,874, forward strand.
TCACGCAAAGAACTAAATCTCAGCTAGGTATTTGATACTGTAGACTGTAGAATACCTTCAGTGTTTTTCAGAATTGATCAGCATTTTGATAATCAACAATGCTAGGAATGCCACTTTGCATTAATAGTTAGTACAAGACAGCAGGAACACATTTAGGGCCACTTCAGAGTTTATTGGAAATTGTGCCCAAATTCTCAAATCAACTGAAAGACTTTTGAATAAAACTGGAAGCAGCAGTGCTAAAAAGCAAATAGACTAAGATAATACAATACTGAGATGTACTAATTTAATACTCATATGCTGAAGAAAGAAAGGAAAATATTACAAGTCTTCATTTTATATAAATCAGCCATTATGCTTCTGTAAGAGCAGAGAACTTTGCAAGCAAAAAACCCTGCAGTCTGTGACATGAAGTCATCTTAAATCCAAAGGATTTTGGGCAGTGTTCATTGGTGTGGTGTACCATGATGGTGGATGCTGTATGTACAGAGCATAGTTCTGAAGAGAACGGAGAAACAGGGAAGGCTGATGGCTCCTGTCTCGAGGTATGTCCTCTGAGGGAGGAAGGAACTTCAGAACCATGAACTGCTCCCAGGAAACAACAGTGCCTCAGCGGATCAGCTGAGAGGCACAGGGGGGTGTTCTACTATAAGTGCAGGAGCTGTGGTCTGACAGCCTCAGAACCCTGTAAGAAGGTGAAGTTTGTAACTTCCAAGAAGATGTGGGCCTTACATCAATGACTCTGAGTCAGCATCTCCTTCAGGGCTTCCTCCTAGTGATTAATGATTAGTCATTAGCGATAAAGACCTCCCACCAGGCTCCGCCTACAGAGTCCCCACCACTTCCCAGTAGCACCAAGCTAGCATTAAAAAATAATCTATACAGGCTGGAGAGATGGCTCAGTGGTTATGAGCCTAATCACTCACTGCTCTTCCAGAGGACCTGGGATCACTACCCAGCACCCACATGGAAGCTCACAACTGTCTATAACGCCAGCTCTGACACCATCGCACAGACCAGTGAACATAAATTAAAGATAAATAAGTTATTAAAAAATAATGATATTTGAGTGGGTGGAAAACCTTACTGTGGATTGCAGATGAATGCACAGATGTGTTGACTACTTATTGCACCTGAATGGGGCTTAACGTTTTGCCAAAGTGGTGGCCAAGGCCCAAGTGTCTTCTAGCCACTTTACTTCAGTAGTCTAGATGTGCAAGAGAGGCAAAACCAAAGAGCCCTTGGAAAAAAAGGAACATTGGCTGGGGTAGGGGGCAGCTCACTCCTTTCTCTTTTAGGGTCTAATTTAAGAGTGTTAATTTATTTAATGATCTCACTAATATAATGTGACTTGGATTCACTTTGACAGTGTGTCTCGGCATTCTTGAGCTAAACATCACTGAAGTAATTTATATGAAGGGAGGCTTTGAGTAGCTCTGTAGTATGAAACATGAAAAGCATTTTATTTTAAATAAAAAATTCCTTTACCCACCCAGCTTCCTAGTATCAGGAGATGAGACCAAAGAGGAAGATCTGTGCTTTGTTAATATATTCATACCATGGTCCTTCCTATACTGGGACAGAAACTTAGATTTTAGGTGAGAAATGCTTTCCGACCATCCCTGTCCTCCAACTTACTGTGTTATTGTTGTTGTTTTAAAGCCAGCTTTCAGTTGATCCTTATTTTAAAGTTAACCTACAAGCTCTTAGTCTACAATTCCAATTTATTTGTGATTGACATTTTAAAAGAAAAAAACTGGGATTAAGTAGATAGCTCAGTTAGTAAAGTGCTTGCTACACAGTGTAAGGATCTGCGTTCTGTTCCCCAAATCCCTGCAGAACTCAGAGCATGGCGATATGCTTGTAAGCCCAGTGCTGGGGAAATGAAGACACGCATGACCGCCTGGAGCTCATTACCGGTCTACCTAGCCTAAGCATCAAGTTCCAGGCCAAGTGAGAGATCCTGTCTCCAGAATCATTGTGGGGGGTTTGGGGGATGACACTGGAGGCTGACCTATGTCTGTATGTAGGTACCAAATAGTGCATGCGGGCTCATACCCAATGGCAAGCTTTACCAAACAGTGCATGCAGGCTCATACCCAATGGCAAACTTTACCAAATAGCGCATGCGGGCTCATACCCAATGGCAAGCTTTACCAAACAGCGCATGCGGGCTCATACCCAATGGCAAACTTTACCAAACAGTGCATGTGGGGCTCATACCCAACGGCAAACGTTACCTTTGCTTCTGTAAAAGACCAGGCCAGAGAGGAGAGAAGAACGCACACTGTGTTTCGAAGTCCAAACGTGTCACACATAACTTCCAGGTGGCAGTGCTGGATCAGATGCGTGTGCCCCAGATGTAGGCTGTGGTATGCAGAGCCACATGGCCGAGCTAAAGGTTTAAAATGTCACCATTGAAATTCACAATCGCAGAGCACATCTTTTTAGATTAAAAAGTCCTGCTAGGTCGGCAATAACTACGTCTGCTGAAGGTCTGTTTCCATTCAATCCAGAATTCCAGTCTTCGGTACGTGGCTATAGGAACTTCCATAGTCATCCAGTAAAGGATTCATAAAAGACTTTAAAGTAAAACAAATAATGCTGTGGCTGAAAAAAATCACAAACTGTATGTGTATCCATCATTCAGAAGTGGCATGACTATGTCCGTTTAAATTCATGCGAGTAATCCAGTCGATGGACCAGAGCTGTGCAACTCAACATACGGAACATAGAGACAGTACGCGTTATAGTAAAAGAAGCGATACACGCTCAAGGTAAGCTTTCTTTTTCAGTTCTTTTCTTCGTAGTTTGGGTATTAAACCCCAGAGATTTACGTATGTCAGGTAACTGTTCATCTGCTGAGCTATCCTTACATCTTCCTTTGTACTTTTGAGGCAAGGCCCAGGCTGATCTTGGATTCACGAGGAAGCCTGAGAAAGCCTTGAACATCCGACAGCACAGGGGGAGCTGGGATGACAGGCCTGCATCCTATACCCAGCTAAAGCTGCATTTCTTCAACATGCCACCGTGCAGCAGCTGCACGTGCCTGTCTCGGCAGTACCAGGAGGCTGAGGCAGGAGGATCCTGAGTTTGAAGCTAGTCTTGGTCATATGATCATTTTCTGTCTCAAAATGACTGCAGTGAAGCACACGAGGGCAGCAAAAGAGCCAGCCCCGGAGAAGGCTCGGCCATAGCACTTGTACTTTCCTGCAAGATTCCAGTGCATCTTGTAGAAACGAGACATGGCAATAAAAGCCTCTGGGCGCCAATGGAGTTTTCTTTTTTAAGCTTAGAAACTTCATGATCTATATTTCTTTCCTTCTTTCTTTTTGTTTGACTTTTGACTTTTCTACGAGACGGTCCGTGGCCTGAAGAAAAAGATTCAATAACAATTCTTCAAAGAAATTGTCAAGTTGTAAGGCACAAACAGGAGACTTTTTACAGTATCAGCCAATTATTTTTCTCTGGGCCGAAGTTTTTACCTGAGAGGTGACTTGTCACAGACAGTGGCACTGGGGCATTTGTAACCTCTCCAAAAGATGTAGGGTCAGGATCCTCTGAGATAGGTCTAAGCACCCGAGGGTGGGTGGCTGTTCTCTCCTCAGCCATCCCTATGGCTTTACCTTCTTTGTGTGAGTTGGGGGTGGGGAGTGCACGCACACATTCCTGTGTACTCTGGTACACCTGTGTTCATGGTAGTGGCCAGACCTCAGCTTCAGGTTTCTTTTTTTTTTTTTTTTTTTTTTTTTTGCATTGTCCACGTTATTTTCTTGATGCCGCATCTTTCACTGGGACCTGAGACTTACTGATTGAGCTAGGCTGTTCAGCCACATGAACCCCAGGGCCCTACCAATCTCTGCCTCTCCAACTGATAGGATTATAAGTGTGTACCACTGCACACAGCTTTTTCTGTGGGTTCTGGGGAATGGAACTCAGGTCCTTGTGCCTGGGTAGCAAACATGTCTCCTTCTGGGCTGTCCCCTCTTCTTTAGCATGACTAAACTCAAACCAGGGTCACATCCCTATCAGCACCACCCCGGAGGGAATCACACACTGTTCTCTTTGGGGACATGCATGCTGGGTTTGTTTTGCTTCTATTATTACTATTACACTTGCTCTTAGGAGGTTTCTGCAGTCACCCTGGAGGCTCCATGGTAGCTTGCCATTTTCTGTGGCATTGTGACCCATAAGAAATACTGAGTCCAAATGAAGGAACAAATGGCTGCGCTAGCACCATGAAGTCTCCATCGGCAAGTGACGGTCTCCTGTGTTATCACCATAGACGTGGTGACAATCACCAAAACGAGCCAGCAATCTAGAGATTTGTCTTATTAAACATGTTTTAGCACGGTTCCCTCCTTCTGCTCTTTTAGTTACATTTCTGAGGTGCTCAGGGTCATGCAATCTTGACTAGAACGAAAAACACTCCAACCAGTAATAATCCAGGAAGACATCAAAAACGCCCAGACAGAATCAGGCTAATGTTTCCTCACCAGGTGTCTAGCTTCTTAATCTAGTGATAATATCGCATTCCAAAGAAAGGCACCAAGACCCTCCCTACCAGAGCTCTAAGCACTTGCCTCTCCACCTAGGATTACCAGCTTGCCTTAGCAAACATTCTCACCTGCACGGAGCAGGGGCTGATCTCCAATTGCTAAGAACTATCGGTGGGGAGAGTGAGTAACAGCCCAGAGAAAACTTTTCTTTAGAAGCCAAGACCCAAAGGAAAATTCCAAAGTTTCATGTGCATATGCCGAGCTGCCTGGGACTTGATTTACATTTCCTGAGCCAGGCCCTTTTTTAGAATCAAGAAATGAAAAGGCAGGCTTCCCAGAAAGGCACATTTTAAGGGCTGTCTCTTAATAGGTGTCTGCTTGAAAGGGAGTAAAGACACATGTAAAGGGTGAAGCTGGAAACCCTTGTGTGGGATTTGGCTGAGTGGAGTCAAGGTCTTATTTGGTAGAAGGCAGAGCAGTGAGAGAATGACACCACAGGCTTTCGGCTGTGAGGTGCCATCCTGGTGACATGAGTTTTCAGGATGCTTTTCTTGTGGGATCTGGCCACAGGCATGCTGGGTAGACACTGGACATTGCTGCATGGAGAGGGTTGGGGGCTGGAGGCGGGGTCAGACCCAGTGTAGGCACTGAACTGCTACTGATAACAGTGTAGCCAGCACTGGGAACAGGGCCTATGGGGGATGTCTTTCTCCAGCTCCTCCACTAGGAATGATTTAGGAAGTAAATAACAATAAGACCGATGCCCTGCCTGTCCCCTCCCCCACCGAGCACATCAGAATTACAGTTGCTGGGAGGTGAGCCTTGTATTCATTAGTATGTGAATAATTAAAATTCTAAAGAGGGTAGAGTCAGAAGATGGATCAAATGGTAAAGTGCTTACTGGGCAAAGGCCAGGTCCTGAGTTTGTCCCTGAGTACCCATGGGAACAAGAAAGAGGTGGTGTCACCCCAGCTCAGGCAGCACCTGTGAGGCAGGGCAAAGCATCCTGGAGTTCACAGGCCAGCCAATCTAAGCCTCATCAGAAAGTTCCAGGTTACAGAATGAGACCTTTCTACAAAGAACAGGGTGGTGAGGTTCTAAGGGACAACAGCTGAGGTTGGCTTCTGGCCTCTCTCTGTATGCATGTAAACATATGAACACACACATGCATGCATGTGCACACACACATACATGCATGTGCACACACACATACACAAACCTACAGTATGATCCTAATGTAGAGCTGGGTTGGGAACTGCCTTAGTGTTGCTCACATAAGTACCCAGTTCACATGCAAGTGTGTTTCCTGGGGGCTGATGGGATATCTGTGTCAGTTACATGTGTCAGAGAGGAGGTGCTTGTGAGCCCTCCGCAATGAGATGTCTCTGGTCCACCGGGTCACACTCCAAGGAGCAGGAGGTCTCCCCACCATGGGACTCTGAGTGCACACAGGACATAGAACATTGAGGTCATATGGTTCAGGAATCTCTTATGTATCATCCTTTCATGCTGCCTGTGGAAATGCCCATCTACCTTGTAGAAAATACATCATACATACATACATACACATACACACACACACACACACACACACACATACATATAACCATGAGAAAAGCAGCGGAAGGGTGAGCTGTATACAAACAACCCTTCTCGGATCACATTAAAGAGTAAGAGAATGCTTCTCAAGTGTTTTACTCGGGAGTGTGGAGTTTCATAGAGAACTTCCCTTGTCTGAATAGCAGACCCGGGAACACAGCACATTTATTAGGAGAGGTGACAGGGTGCTGCTATTTGTTGTGAGTGAACGAGAGCAGTTATTCCAAGTCTAAGAAATTCTCCTGCAGATATCCACATGTACACAGATGTCAGTTACTAGCACTTGTAAACAAAACAAACAAACAAACAAACAAAAACCCAGAAAATGTCAACCAACTGGGTACTTCCTGGTATATCCACATTATGGAACAATATGTGCTATCAGACATGCTGTTGTAGATCTGCATGTATTAATGTGTGAGAAGTCATCAGACACCCATAAAATTAAAGTGTAGCTTATATAATATGGGACCCATTACAGAAAAATAACATAATCTGTATTTGTATTATACATGTGTATTTAACATAATAGAAAAAAAAAAAGGTTGTGGTTCAGATGGCGGGGCTTAGCTGCTGTGGATGAGCTCTGGTTAGCTCAGGAAGTGTGGCAGAAGGATGTGAAGTTCAGAGGGATTCTTTGCTACATAGAGAGTTCAAGGCCAACCTGAACTACATGAGACACTGTCTAAAAGAGTAAAGAAATTATTGTTTTAAGGTGCCAACATGACACACCTCACTGAGGACGACAGCTTCCTTTAAGAAAAGGAATGGAAGACACCAGGAAGCTCTCCATAGCTCCATATGCTTTTCCTTTAGAATGTTTACAAAGAGAATGAATTTGTGGCTTGGTTTGTTTTGTTTTTTGAGGAACAGAAAAAAAATGGATTGCTACCTTGCAGCTATGTGCCTGCACCAGTAGCATGCGTTTACGCTTTATCTCCAGGTCATTATTTTCATAACTTTAATTTCTAAGTCTCTAACAATCATCTCTTGGAACTTTAAAATGGGAAGTTTCTTCTCCCTTCAGAGCTACGTTTCTGTCCCTCATTTCATTTTCCTGTGTCTCCCATTAACCTGTTCCCTGGCCCCAGATAACTCGGAGCCACATCTGAGCAGTGGGAAATAATTGACAAGATTAAGTAGCAAACGGAAATCAGCAGAGATTGAAAAGAAAAGTTTTCCTCTGTGCTGCTCTGAGCTCTGAGAATTTTTGTGCTGCCTCCCTTTCTAGAAAGATCCTGTGAAAACAACCCAGGCCCCCCACAGCTGCTCTTGGATCCAGTATAACCAATTCACTGGGCACCGAAGAGAAAGTTATAAATTGCTTCGAGGCAGAGGTAACAAAAGCAAGCAGCCAGCCTGGCTATTGTTGGGGTAAATCTCGGCCCCCCCATCCTGTGAAAATGCTTTGAAAGCCGCGACAAAATGATCTGTAAGGGGGAAACAGTGGGTGTCATTTCTTTAAATAATCAAAACCTTTTGATTGGGGGAATACACAAAAGGCTGAGGAAGGTTAGAAACCTCGAGATGAAAGGAAACTCCTTTATCAATTAAAAAGCAGTTAGGGAAAAATGGGGACTAGCAGCTTAATTTTCTCAATGAGGATAGATTTAAATGTTGATACCTTCCATGGTTTATTATAATAGTCTATATGCCTTAAGTGAGATCACCTGCTTAAAGAAATCAACTGTTTAAAATATACTTTATTTTACAAATGAAATATAAAAACAATAAATGCGGCAGTGGGGCGTTTGATTTCTATCCTGGCACACATCCTTTGACCCACATCCTTTGACCCACATCCTTTGACCCACATCCTTTGACCCACATCCTTTGACCCACATCCTTTGACCCACATCCTTTGACCCACATCCTTTGACCCAGGGTCTAAGGAGCATTCACCGGCACGACAGCATCTCCAGTTAACACTGGGCCCCTTTTCATCATAATCCTCTATTTTTCTTGTGAGTCATCTTTGAAACGCTCTGGGGGCTGTGTGATATTTAACCTGTATCGTGCTTGCTGTTTGAGTTCAAAGTCAATAGGTACAAATCCAGATTCAGTACCAAAACAACAGTAATTCTAACCTGGATGAGCATGCTTGTTGCTTGTTTTTGTTTTTGTTTTTCCGTAGAAAAATTAAAAAAAGCTCTTTAAAGACCCTCGCCATTTATCATGAAACAGGAGTGGCATGTGGCACAGCACACGTCTGACAAAGTATGTGTCATCATGAGTTGATCCTGCTCTGTCTAGTAAACCCTCCAATCCACCAAGCAACCATCCATCGGAGAGACTGCGTTTGCAAAAGAAGCGTTAGCATTAGCAAATAATGCCTGGTGGAGAAGACCAGAGCAAGAAGATGCCAACTTCACACATGGTGTGTATATGGTCTTCATTTGTGATGATGGTCACAGCAACATGTCCCACCTACCAGCTTGCTCTAACCTGTGAAGGGAGCACATGAGAGCCACCTCGCTGGAGGCCAAGGACTCCCAGCTCATGAATAAGCACAAAGGCTACTTTACATTCCAGGAACAGCAATCAGCACAGCAGCCAGCCAGCACACACAGAGTGAGGGATGAGCACCTTGTCATGGGGGGTGGTGCACTGTGCAGGATAAACATGGCACAGGCTGCTCATGTTTGAGTGTTGTTTATTTGCAGTACAGTGAGCGTCTCTAAAGGAATCCAGTGATCCAAGCCTGGTCAGAACTGGGCTACCGACTAGCCACTTACTGGTTTCCTTTTGTAGTCACACCTACACAGATTCCTAACACCAGGCCCAGCCCAGTGCCCTTCTCCGTCCCAGCTTTCATGCCTGCCTGGCAAACGTTGAAGAACACAGGCCGTGAAGGGAGGATTTCTTTAAACCAAGCTACGTTTATTCCAAGTGTTGACATTTTCAAATGCTCTTATTTTGGTAATCATGGCTATAGGAGGGTGGTACAAGTAGTGTATTCAGTGCATTGTTGATAAAAACAACATGAGTCAGCCTATGTTTTAGCCATTAAGAAATGTATCAGTATGCTAAATCCAAACGTCTAGTTACACCGGGTGCATAGCTCAGAGGTATAGGACATGCTTAGCACACGCGGCATCCTAGATTCAATCTCCAACAAACCAATTAAATATGAATGGATATATGAGGACTCCTGGACCAGTTATTAACAGGTGGCTGAAGCCAGGCAGGACAGCATGTGTCTGTAGTTCCCATACCCTGAGTCTGAGACTGGAAGAGTTCTTAAACCTAAAATTTTGAGACCAGACTGACAACCAAGCCCAGTCCATCTCAAAAAAAACCCAGAACGCTCTGAAAGCATGGAGGCTGGCTTGAATCCTAGGTCTGTCATGGCTAATAATGTGATTCCTTCATCCTGTTTTGCAGCTTGTTCAGAATGGACGGCCACACCATGGAAAAAGGGCTATGCGTGTGTGTCCGTGGAGCATTGCCAAGAAACGACTGATGTTCTTGTCGTGTGTGACCGAGTGCAAGTGCTAAATTCAGAGGGGACAAAAAGAAAACAAGAAGAGAATCGTGGCATCTTATCCCACTCTGTGGCTTGACATGATGGCTGTTTTTCCAACATGGAGGCCACCACAGTGGCGTTATGGGAGATGGGATGTTTAACAGGTACCAAAGTCAGGGCTCCATGCAGGAGTGGTAAGGAAGAGCTTTGTAGTAGAAGCCACATACCCTGTGCTGTGGTTGCCTGATTCCCCCAGCACGGGTGAGCACTGAGAGTCTTTTCCATCCCCACACTGGCCAATGTCTTCTGGCCTTCAGAAATGTTTATACACAGGTGGCAGGCACATCTGGTCTTGTTTCACAGGGTCAGAAAGTGACCAAGGCTTGGTGCTGTCACCACTCAGGTCTTCAATCTACACCCACCATAGGTCCCAGTTAAATAATAGGCCACTGGCTAGCTTCAGAATTACTACTGAGTGGAGAACAAGAGGTTACAACCCAGCAATATGATTCAACTCGTATAAAATGAGATCCATACAAGCAGTGACTTTACCCTTCCTCCTAAACAGGAGAGATGCCATGGTGCCAACTATAGGTAGCATCTATCAGTCACATTCACATAAATGGGTGAAATTCATTTTATTGGTATATTTCATTTAATTTATTATGAACAAAATATCCGTGTTTTTACATGCAGCCATGAAAATATTATGAGTTGAGGCATGTCACACTATTCCTATATATCACGTCTTGAAGTCTAGTGCACATCTTGTATTTCAATCCTTATACTCAGGAGTCACATATGATTGGCAACTGCTGTCTCAGAGTCTGCAGTGGAACATCAGATGGAAGGGAGATGTTTTCCCTATTTACCTTATATGCCTATTGCCTAAGGTGGTTCCCAACTCCTACTCTGGGTCTATGAAGACGGTTTTGAATGGAGATAAATTATCAGTGTGTAGGGAAGCCTTGCATGTCTAAGCTTCTCACTGATTAAGTATGGATGGCTCTTTCCTTCAGAAAGAGCAGAAGGATTGGGGGACGAGTTCTTCCCATAGTTACACCTCGCCAACTGCCTCACCCTTAGTTTTGGAGTAAAACTATCCATCCAGGAATAAAAGACACTCGTATGCGTCAACCACAGTGCATGAGCAGCTACCTCTGATGACAGATGCATGATATGGGCGAGCCAGGCAGAGGAAAAAATAGTGAAACTTGAGCAAGTATCTTAACTTCCGTTGTCTGGAATTCTCACTAAAACCTACAAAATGAAAGGATAATGGGGCAGAGAGCAAAAAAGGGTTAGCTGTAAAGTTATTAGAAGCAAATGCCCTCTGGATTTGAGTCTTGTCTCTGTCCACTTCCAGATCGGTGACCTAAGTTAATGCTAATATCTCTGAACCTTGGTTTTCTTATATGAGAAAAACCTTGGACTATTTTGAGGATTCTATTGACTGACAGATTACAAACTCCTGATAAATGGCAGCTAAAAGCAACATGGAGTCTCAATTGAAATGGAAGTACTTGGTACTATCCTTCTTGGGTCTACAGGTTTGAAGGAACGTAAGACCCTCATGTCATGCAGTTAATACGCAGAGGAGCCACTCGGCCCATGGTGCAAGCTTTCACCGCGCCATGCCTGGGAAGGGCTCACAAGGTTAGGATACAGGAAGGATGTGGCAAGGGCTCCCACACAGCAGAGGATATAGGGAGACAGGAAGCTCATGACTGAACCAGGAGGAGCTGAACTAGAGTCAGCGCTGGGCTTTAGTGGGCTTTAGGGAGGCCTTGGGCCTGTTTTAAGACTGGAGGCTTGATCACCGCTAAGTCCTGACATAAATCTGAGCGACAGTTAACCAACCTCTGGGCAATGATGAGGCCGTTTAGTTTTTAAAGCCTAATTCTTTAGACTGATAGGAGCATTACTTCGTTCAGGCAAAGACTCCATTCTTCACATCCCTGCCCAAATTCATCTTAATCCATTGACTCTGCTTGAGGAGAGCTGTTCACACGCCCATATATTACCTGAGTTGTGAAAGACAAACCAAGCCACGTCTTATCTGTTGTAGGAACATGGCTCCGGCATTACTACTCAAGTCCGACCCCTCCACAGGCCACTAAACCAACACAGCTGTTCACCATGCACTCGCCTTCCCCAGTTGGCTGCGTGCCTGAGTCACTCATCAACAAAACATGAGCCACCACACCTGGCCTCCAGTGTTTGAGCCCAGTCATGTCAAGGACTTTATCAAATATTCTTTTCAATAAAACTGAACAAAGTACATGTGCACATGGTAGAAAATGTGTATTCGCATGCATTACCTACATGCATATGGGGAAAATATCGGTGTTTAAGAGACATATGGAAGTAGGAATAGAAATAGAAAATATTATTTACAAAAAAAGTATCCCTTCTATTCTATTTTCTTAATGAACTCTTTTTTAAAAGTGTATTCTTTCCTTCAAATAATTTATTTTGGCAAATATTTATCAAATGAATAATGAATCAGGAAATCTGTTATTAGAAAGGAGAGAAGGTAAAATTTCAGTGGATGGTGGATAACATAAATAAGTAGATAGCCATTGATAAACATACATTTCTAAAACTTTCACTCTGTGTGTGCATGTGTGTGTGCTGCGTGCATGTGTGTGTGTGTGTGTGTGTGTGTGTGTGTGTGTAACAAATTTGAAGGACTCTGTATAGAAGATTAAAAACTGACACCGTGAAAATCTTTGGAAAGTTTGCAAGCTTCTCAACCCAAGAACAAACCAGGAATCACTGGTAAAGTGAGCCATCAACTGAAACCTGCCAAGTGTTGTAATCACTCAGGGCCTTCCCTCTTTCCCCAGCCTGCCAGGGTCCTGGTGGCTTCATTAGGACTCTCTCCAGCACTTTCAGCTGGCTTGTGGCACACACCCCCCACCCCAAAGAAATCGGAACAGTAATTTTCAAAAGGAACTTTTATTTTTAATATGGATTGATTTTTTTTAAAGGCAGCTCTAAGCAGCTCAGTATATCAAACAGGGCCATCACACCAATCCCAACACATCAAGGGGCAGTTTTAACACGTGACGCTTGTTGTTTCTAGCAGGTATCCGTGTGGCGAGAGGTCACCACTCAGCGAGGTGCTTTCTTTCTGGTGTATAAGAAAAGAAATCACCAGGAATACAGGGGGAAATGGGCTTGGGAAACAGGAGGGGACCTTGTCAATCTCCAAGATGCTAGAAAATGATTGTGGAAGTCTTTTGTTAGTGAATCCTATAATGGTGTTGCAGCTCATCCCTTGTGGACAGGGACAGCAACCAGCCTGCAATCGTAAGGGCGACAGAGGATTAGACAAACTGTGAAAAGGCCTGGGGAAGGGACATCTCTGCTGTTCGGCATCACAAAGGCCAAAATCGGATCATTATGGGCAGGATTTCTAGGGGGGAGGGGTGAAAAAACCAAAGACACAGGTGAAATGTTTGGCAGGAATGTATGTGTATAAATGACCTCACGCATAGGCAGGCAAAGTGGTTCTTATCCACTTTCCTGGTCCATCCTTAGGTCCACACAATTCCTACTTTAAGAATGTATTCTACTCCCAAGAGAGGGACGTGCAGCTTGCTGCGCAGGACTGGGAATGTAAGCATTGTCCTGGAAAATAGTTTTGATTTGTATAATAAAATCATAAACCACAACAACAGGGCAACTGTAATCAGACAGCAAGGTTCTTGGCTTTATCCACATGGAGCTCTGGAATATGCTTCCATCTTGGATTTTAAAGACATACCTGGTAAAGACCTTATGCTTACAGACTGACTTAAGTTGGTCCCACGTATGTCTTCACCAGAGTTCCTGCAGCCCCCAGATACTAGATACTAGAAAGGAGAATCAGTTACCAATGCATTCATAGCAGTCAGAGGACAAGAGTCCTGTTTAGTAAAAGTACGATTTTTTTTGTAAGACTAAATAACATTATGATATTTTCTCTTGCATGGTTATTTGGAAGTCTTTTAAAATTCCTGACTTGCCAATAGATTGAATATTTTTTTCCCTACAGATGGTAAGCACAGAGCAGCCCTGGTTTGTGTTACTTACTATACAGTAATCGCCCTGGGTGAAGATCAAGGCAGTCACCTGGCCTCAGCCCGGCCAGGGGAAGAGCATGAGGAGAGCAGAAGGCAGACAGTTGGTGGACGAAAGAAAGACCAGGATATAAATAACCCTGAAGCAGACCTGGAGGCAGACGCTGAGTCTGTTCTGACCGAGAATATTAATGTATGGGAAATAAGAGTTTATTGAAGGAACAGACCATCATTCTTTACCTGGCCAGCACACAGAATTGTGCCTCCCATTTCTTTATTGAACTTCATTTATATTCATCTGAGCTGGTTCTGGCCAGATTCTGGGCCAGTTCCCCAGGTTTATCCAATCCTGGCTATTAATGCCCACCACCACATCGAAGTGCTCAGGATCACTTTGGCAGAACAGGTGCAGAAGAAAGCTGTGCCTAGCAACCAGCAAACAGTTTAAAAAGCACACGGACTGCTTCCCTGGCCCCGTAGGAGAGAGCGAGGCAGTGGGAGAGAGCAAAGCCACCGGACAGTGAGATGGATCAGCGGGCCAGAGCATGATGAGTCCAGGCTAGATTAGCAACCTCTGCTTCCAACTTCCATGAGTCTACTCAGCTGTGCCAGAACCTTTCTTCCATCTGGTTGTTTCATGTGATTCGCCGGGTGTGGTGGCGCACACCTTTAATCCCAGCACTCGGGAGGCAGAGACAGGCAGATTTCTGAGTTCGAGGCCAGCCTGGTCTACAAAGTGAGTTCCAGGACAGCCAGGGCTATACAGAGAAACCCTGTCTCGAAAAACCAAAAAAAAAAAAAAAAAAAAAGTTACCATTCGGAATCCTTTTCGTGCCAGGGGAAGAACTTGAATGCAGTCCTCTCCAGTACCACATAGTGTGCCGTCAAGTTTCCAGATCTGGGGCAAATGTCTTGGCTCAGCACGCCCCTAGAGCAATGCATGAGCTTTGCCTGGAGAAAACTGTCTTCTGGATTCTGTAACATCCCTGCAATGTAAGGTCGACTTTATTGTTTGTTTGAGAGAGAGAGCGTCTCACTATGTTTGTTGGAGGCAGGTCCTTATTATGTAGCACAGAGGCTGGCTGCAGATCCACAATCTGTTTACATTAGCCTCCCGAGTGCTGGGGTTATCAACATGCAACACTGTGTCCAGTTCAAATTTTTTATATTTTTGTCATAATGTTTTGTAATATAATATAATATAAACATATTGCGTATATATTTTTTCTTCCTCCTAGCCTGAAAGAGAAACAACTGTATCAAGAAGCTACCTGTGTTAGGTAGGGGTTGGGGCTCCGGGATATGTGACAAAACCATACCACACCTACCTCGTGGACTCCAGTCAAACACACACTTCTGTGTGGTTCTAAGTAGGAAAAGAAAAATAGCCAGGGCACGCGAAGAGGGAGTGTTCCGATTCAGGCTGAAACAAAAGAGCACTGTAGCTTCTTTCTTGTGATTTCTTGACAAAAAACTGCATTTCTAAAGAGTCAGTATGCATTTTCCCCAAATAAAGTTTTCAGCAAAACAGGCATAAACTCATTTTTTTTCATCCTGTTTCGCCTTTCTCCTCTTTATCCATGACACCTTATACAATGTAGGTACTTGCTGTGTGAAATAAGGCCATGGGAAAGCATTTCCTCCATTCTACATATTATTTAGAACAACTCTAATAGAATTGCCATTTAAGTGCCCTTTTCCTTAAAGGGATCAAGAATAGCTCTCCTCCATGCAGAAACATCCCGACAGCCAGGAACTTAAGATTCACTTCTCACTACAAGTTTTGACTGCACCAAAAGATGCTCACTTTCTCAAGACGTAACAAGACTTGGGATTTTCACGTGAGCCAACAAATATGCCCCTGTTGGTTCCTGTACCAGTATTACAGAAGCTGCCTTTAATTTAGCCCCACAGTAATCAAGCCTTCTCAGGCAGCCAAATCCCTCAGAGGTGCTGCGTGTGGAAGCCTGCTGCCTTTCTGCATCCTGTTAAACACCTGTTCTGGGCTTGGCCCATGCCTCTGGTTTCTCCTCAGGTGGGAGAGTCTTGCTTAAGGGGACAGGCAGGTATTTTTGCTGTCACCAAAGACAGCTAATTTGGGAAGCCTAATCTCGCAAAGGGGCCAAATTTCAGTTCTCAGAGTGTTGGGTTTAGGGTAGAAAAGACTCTGCCCAGAACTGCAACCTGAACACTTCCCCCTCTGCCCTTCTCTTGTCTTTGCCGAGGATCTCCAAAAGAACTGATACGTGGGTTTTCTTTTCTTTTTTTTTTTTTTTAAGACTTCAGGCCACTGGGTATACAGTGCATGGCTCCCATTCTTGCCTGTCACCTGACTAACTTAATACGCGCCCCCCCCGCCCCCCTCCCCGGCAGATGGATACAGTGCTTATGACCAGTGGATGCCTCCCAGTTGACTTCAGTTAACTCAAACACAATAAGAAGTTGAGAAATTAGTTATGGGGATTGAGGGGAGGGGGGATTTTACAGGTGTGCATTCTTTGTCATTTGTGGTCCAAATCAAAAAGAGATCACATGTCCCGTAAGTACTATCTCCCACCTCTCCAGGCCCATGAAAAAAAAGAGGTGATTCTACGGCCCATCTTTTTGCAGTGACTTTACTGGTAGTTTTGGTATGTGTACACTGTACATTTTCCTCCCCCCCCCCCAGCCATCCCCCTCCCTTTGCTGCCATTTCCCCTCTGAATTTGTCATCTTTGTTCTCCAAGACAATTGATCTTCATTTTATGTCTGTACACATGATTTTATGTGATTGTAAAAATCCTGGATACAAAAAACAAACAAACAAAAACAACCAAAACACATATTTGCTTTTATAGGATTGGCTTAACTCACTTAATATGGCTATCTCCAATTATACCTATTTTTCTACAAAACACCCATAACTTCATTTTTTTCTTTATTGCTGAAAAAAATTACACACGAACATGTCTCACATCCTTCTTTGTTGTTGGAGACTAGCTTGTTTCCACAGCTCAGCCCTGTGGATGGAACTCTTGCAAGTCCTCCCTTCAACAGCACCACATTAGAACAGAAGTATTCTCCGCAGTTTTCCAGCCAACAAGAGCTGGTGGTGACTGTGATTTCATTTGACACCAGCTGCAGGCCCCCCCAGACTGGTCAGAAACAAGAGAGTTCACTCTCTTAGCTCTTCAACATTGTAGTGTTCTGCACAGAACACCTGAGTCCTGAGGGTTTTTAGCATTAAGGTTTTTAACAAAGAGGAGGTCATTTCTCCAGCACTCACTCACCTGATCACAAACCCTGTTTCACAAAATTAACAGGGAAGCTAAGGGTCAAAAGGTCACATATGGATTTTTTTTTTAACAATCTCAAAGAAGTTAGCCTGGAGGATTAGCCTTGAGAACAGCCAACAGTTGAGAGCATCACTGGACTCCAGGAGTTGGATCACCCAGGCAACATTTACTGCATGACCTATTGTGTTCAGGAATACTGCAGCATCCACGAGAAAACTGCATTTTGTGTTTTTCAGGAAAAAGAATGTCTCTGCATTTGGTTGGCAGTCTCTAGTACGTGTTCTGATCCGCTTAGTTTCAGTGTTCTGAAAGATAAAACCAATTCACCTGAGATGGAATGAAAGCATTCACACAGCACAGATGGAGACCCGAGCGTGTTCACAGGAATCGAAATAAAACTACAATTAGCAAGCCACTTCAGAGCTTCTCAAAAAGCCACTGATGTGGGCAGCCTTCTGCCTTTCTCAGGTAGGAAATGGAAGAGGAAACATACACAGATTGGACAGAGAATCCATCTCAGAGGGGAGTGTTGTGTGTGTGTGTGCAAGAACAATAGTGTGTGTACCGACACAAACTTCATCCTTACAGAAGATGCAGGGGCTTAGAATAGAGGAACGACACACTGTTGGATGGCAGATACAGGATGACTTTTACATGAAGACATTTCAGGGTGTTGTAATCCAAACAGACTAACAATAACAACAACCAACAGTATGGTTTCTAAAAGAATGGCTCCAGTGAAGACATGGAGTAAGGTCTGTGCCAATTTGAAGAGACAGAGGCAGGATGGTCTTAAGTTTGAGACCAACCTAGACAATATCTTTAAAAAAAAACTCAAAACAAACACATGAATAATCGTATCAAAAAGGATTAACACAGCTCTGCCATCTCCACCCAGACTCTGCCATCTTCTCTGGTGGCAAGAATTTGTCCCTTGATCACTTCTTACCACCTTTTAAGTTGAAAAGATTTAATGTGCAATTCAATTGTTTAAGAACACAAGAAATGAGTTATAAAGATCACTTAAAGAGATGATTTTAGAAAATAATACAATTTATTTGGGGCAATGTCACCAGCCAGCTCTCTGGGGTTCACTTCTGTGGAGTGCAACCAACATACTGGAATGAACCCCATGATAACGAGCAGATCACAGAGAAAGAAGAAACAAGGACCAAGAGGGAAACCTGTTCAGATACAAACAACCCCACCCTGACAAGTATCCGCTCTTTCTCTCAGTCCCTATGCAGACCATACTTGGTGCTTCTGTGTATCTCAGAAGCCCTAGCTGCTGAGGCAGAGATGTGGAAAGCCAGCTCTATACTGGAGTTTCCCCATCACAGCTTCCCAGCACAAAAAGGATGTCAAGATCAGCTTGCGTAGAGTCTTCTATCAAAGCCAAGAGTCAGTTGCTTGCTACACAGGCTCTCTTCTCCTCCAATTATATTAATATCTGTGGAACAAAACACAAGGGGAGCCATTCCTGGTATCCATTTCATCTATGACAAGGACACTAAACCAGAACCTGGCCCGGAGGCATATTTACTCTAAAAATACATGTAATGTCATTCTTCCCTCCTGTACGCCCATCGAGTGTTACAAGGGTGCTCTTTGAGTGGTAGAAATACTTAAATCTAGACGGAATCTTCAGAAAGGCTTCAACTCCACAGACCTGGTCTGTCAACTGGAATCCCAGATTATATCCTAAGACAAGTGAGCTATGGAGTGTTTACGAATAGAGAATTTAACTTTAATTTGGTAACTACTCCCCCCATCGACTCCCTGTCTTTTCAACTTCTGAAAAAGCTGGACAGTGCGCTGAGTGGAGCCATAGCTATATTTTCTAAACTCAGATTCACTCCCTGGGTGAGTTTTCAAGAGAAAGGATGGTGCTAACACAATGCCTATCCAACTGTGAAACCCAACTGTGGACACTTAAAAATAATATTGTTTGGCCCTCTAACATTTGTGACAAAACAACTTGGCTGTTACCAAGTGAGAGTCTGGAGTGTTGTTCAGATAATTTGTATGGAAAGATCTGGAAAGCATATTACTTATGGTCCCCCTTCTTGCCCACATATTTCATGAAGTCTTAATGTACAGTGAGGTAGCCCTGTCTCAGGATCAGGACTCTCCCCAAGGTGCAGAAGGGGCTTCATGCTTAGAAAGTAGTCTTCTCTCACCGTCAGCAGAAATCAAGGTCACAATGAGTAGCTGTTGTCATAGCTACAGGGTCCAACCTTTCAAGAAACTGAGGAGAAAGCTCGTTACTTAGGCTCACAAGGAGCTTCCATACCACCCAATGGAGAGCCACTTTCCTGCAGGCAGGGAGAGGAGGTCGGAGAAAGGGTCCCTCGTGGGAATCCAACCAGGATACCAGGAATTGCTAGCTCTTTCTCAGCCTACATGTTCCCATGTGAGTTTCTGTAGTGAGCTTGTTTTAAGCAGGACTTCCTACTTCTGAAGGCAAAACTGAAGAAGCATAACCAAAGATCTACTGGACACTTCAGACGTTTACAAAACTATTTTATGGTTACATGTAAATTAAATAATGGAACATATGGATTGAATTTTCCTTAAAACACATGAGGATTTTTTTACAATGAAGTGGAAAACTCTCCTATAAAATGCATTTTGAATTTGAGCTTTTGTCATGATCCAAATACTTGAAACACAGCAAAGATCTTGAAAATGTAGCTTAAAATTCTCAAGAAACTGAAAACAGTGCTTGAGTTTGGCGCTCTGCTACTAGACTCCCTACCCATGGAATGGAAGCTGCATCCAGAAGAGCCTAACAGTAATTTGACATGCAATGTAACTTTTTGTGTGTGTGTACTCATTTCACAAGCCTTTCTTGTCACTACCATGAGCAGGGGCTGTTCTAGGCTTTTTTCTATCTAGATCAGTGAGGTAACATTACCTTCTAACAATACTTTGGTATCAGAATGATCAGCCATGTATGTTCTCATGCCAATTATGTTATCCCAAGACCTTTTGGGGTTTGTCTCACTGTAGAACCAAAGGAAGCCTGTCCCTAGTTGGTTTTTGACTGGTCAATAAAGTTATTGGCAGCCAATGGTTGGGCAGGGAGGCAGAGGCAGGACTGTTAGGATTTCCAGGAAGGGACTGAGGAAAGAGGAAGAGAGGATTCCACCATGACAAGGGCATAGGAAACAGACCACACCAGAAAGGTGCAGGAGGGAGTAAGAGAAGGTTGGCATGTAGGTGCAAGGGGAAAGTGGCCCCAGGAGGGCTGAGCAGCAGGGGCCAGGGCAGCAAAAATGAAATACAGATTTAGTAAATATTAACTTGGGAATATCTGAGGGGAGTTTGTGTGAGCCATATGGAGTTAGGGAGTGGCCCAGCTATTAAATTGCTTGGGGCATATTAAGAATAAGGTTGTGTGTGTGTGTGTGTGTGTGTGTGTGTGTCTTTCATTCTTGAATCCAAACCATTTGGGTGGGTAGCAAGGGGTGCATGCACACCCACCAGGGAGTTTAGAAAGGATTACCATATAACTGCTTCAGATGGCACCCAATGTGGGGCCCAAACCCACAACCCTGGGAATTAAGAGTCCCATTGAAGAGTCCAAAAGATATGTGTTAAATACTGGATTCAAGCCCAGAATAGTATGAATTGTGTTGGTCCCAGAAGCTTTGGTAAATTTAGTAACAATCAACTATTTTTACAAAGCATATCAGGTTGAAGGTGATGACTAACAAGCAGTGTGTGTGTGTGTGTGTGTGTGTGTGTGTGTGTTATGCATTTGCATGCATGTGTAGATGTGTATGCATGAGTATACAGGCAGGTATGTGTGCATGTGCATATGGAAGTCAAAGGGCAATGTTGCACCTGCTCCTTAGGACCCACCAACCTGTTTCCTGAAACAGGGTCTCTCACTGACCCAAAGTTCACCAAGTAGGCTAAGCTGCCTGGCCAGAGCTCTGCTTGGTCCTGCCTCTGTGCATTTTACTTTACAAACACAACACCTAGCCTAGTTTAGTTTTTTTTGTTTTTTCTTTTCCTTGATTATAGACTACAGTTGCCCATGGGAATTCTCCATGTGAATACCATGAAGGCATATCTCTCAGAACCCCATTTCAGAAATGCTCAGTTCTCAGTGGCAAGGACTGTGGTGAGCTACAGATCTCTTCAAGAATAGCCTCAGAGTTGGGATCAAAGTGAGTCCTTGTGCTGAACTCTGCTGACCATTGGCCAAGAAAGGCTGTGACACAATATTGAGCTAGGGCTAATGCGTGGCTCCCTTTCTCTTCTCCAGAATGCCTGTGAGGTTGGGTGCTATGTTGTTAGTCCTGCAGCACAAGATGGCTGCTCCCAACCACATATACTTCTCACTCTCCCTTCTGAGATCCAGGTGCCTATGGAACACAATCAAAAGCCCTGCTGATAGCCAGGGTACTGATATACCCAGCTAAACTGGCAATAAAACTCCATTGAGGTCACCCTGTGAAGTATAAGTGCTACTTTCTGTGTTGAAAGCAAGTAATAAGAATTGCAGACATCTTTCAGGTTTCTATGGCATAGACATTTCAGGACAGGTATTCCCAAAACTCAATACTACAGGAAACTGACTGTGATCACAGGATCTTTGTAATAGAGGAGGAGAACCCCACCCCTTACACACACACCCCGTCTACCTGTAAAGCATTGTTTATAAAACAGAGAGGTATAAGGGAGGCAAAGGGAAAGAATGAGAGGAAAGGAGGGAAGAAGGAAGGGAGAAAGGGGGAGGGAAAGAGGGAGGAAGGGGGAAGCGAGAGAGAGAAGGAAGGGAGCCCATACACAGCAAGGAACACAAGTAGCTTGCACTTTTCTTCAGAATTTAACAGCACTTCAACTCCATTACCATCCTTTGATGATCATAGTATCTCAAAAAATTGTACTCTAATTTAAAAAATTCATCAAAGGTTAACCTTTTAGGCTGTCCTCCCTGGGCCCGGTATTTCATACACAAGGACATTGTATTGTAATACTAAATACAAAATCAGTCTTTCATGTTATCTTTTAACCATGCCTTGAGTTTATGGCACATAACTGGACATTTATGAGTCTGTTCTCCTGTCTGTGAATGGATTCTTTGACAACACTGAATGCAGTGCTCACACGCAAATGTGCAAACAGCAGAGGTGATGGCACCATGCCCCATTCTTGCCGCTCTGCATCTTCCCTGCCACCACAGACTCCTCTCCAAACAACAACAAAAAAAAACCACATAAACTTCATGTGCATAGAAGGGTCTTCATTAAACCTTCTAGAGCACAGATAGGAATAGTCAGCCATAACCAATAATGTCAGTTACCATGATCTAGGCCACAGTCAACCTCCATAGCACACCCAACAGAATGACAATGATCTTGAAAAGGACAGCTCCTACAGGACATGGATAACTCTCTGGTATGGCACTGATAGGGAATGACCTGGATCTGTGCTGGCGAAGAACATCTGACAATGGCTTAAAGAGTTAAACACAGAACTACAATCTGATCGTAATTCCACTGCTAGGTATATATACTCGAAGGAGTTAAAGACTTAATGGAACAGATACAAGAATGCATGTGCACAAGCAGCATTATTAGTGGTAGCCAAGAGATGGAAGAGCCAAATGTGCAGGATATCTGATATGTGTCTCCTGTGAAAGGGTCATTTGACTCGCCCCAAAGGGGTCATGACCCACAAGTTGTGAAACACTGCTGTACCATGAACGAAGCAAGATTAAAACATTATACACACGACTCCAGTCATAAAGATATCCAAAATAGGAAAATTCAGAGAGACAGAATGTGTATGGTGGGGGGTCTGGGGTAAGAAGAACAGCATAGAGCTCCGACGATTTGACAATCCTGGTGTTCTGATGATCTTATTATGCAGTAGCGTCAAACTGGACATCTGCTTCTATCTTTATGAAGATGTTCAAGCTAAATATTCAAAATGAAATATTTCAGATAAATGCTGTATTTTTGTTCAAAATATGTTTTAAAATTTGAAAGTCACTTCTTAAGCACATTGGTTGAAATCCTAACAGAGCTCTTAATACAACACCTGGCACTATGGAGAGATATTTGTACAGGAGGAAAAACAACTGGGGTCGGGAGCTCTGAATTGTCTTGTGGGCTTTACCAGACACTCAGCGCCTTAGTATCTCCAGGACATAGATACAGACTCTTCATAGAACCAGGAGAGAGAGAGAGAGAGAGAGAGAGAGGAAGAAGAAGAAGAAGATGAAGATGATTTTATGGGATCCAGCATCTATCTGTAATAAGACAAAGTGGAGATCAATCACGTTCAGACCCACGTGTGAACTAGAATTCTGAGGACCTCAACCTAAAGAGGATCCTGTCAAACTGAGGGGTCAGACAAGTCCACACGTCCAGGGTGGGTGCAGAAACCTGGGGGAAAACTGTCTCTATATGGTGGGACAATTCCTACCTCTAACAGGTTTGCAGATTCCATGAACTCCTATCTGTAAAGCCCTGGCTGGCATTGTGGGTGCCCCGTAAGCACTTCAGGAATGGTACCCTTTACTCTTTATTTTTGCCAATACAATCATTCTTTCTTTCCCAGGCAGGATGGACTTTGACTCAATGGCTGTCCACTCTATCCTGAGTAGTCTGTGTCCCTAGAGCTGACTCCTAATCACCCATTCATTGTCCCCAGCACAGCTTAATACTATTGTCCTCTCCTATTGTTCTCCCCAAATCCTAATTTCTGGGAGACTTAAAAACATTTTTTTTAACTAGCAGAATTTACTGGCACAAGTTGATCATAAATTCAGCAGACATAGGAAGCAAAGAAATGCATCGTTCTTAGGGATAAACAAGCTAATTCAAGTCTCATTTCATTTACTCTCATGAACACACTTTTTTTTGATAATGCAAATAGATGAATTTTACTGTGAGATTGAAATTTTATTTCCTTATTAGAGTTTTTTTTAAAGAGATGTTCCAAAGGACATATTCCAAGAAGCAGGAGTGTAATTATAGATGTAGCATCTCCTGGATGACCTGACAGAAGTCTACCGTCACTTAGGAAGCCATTGCAGTATATACTTAATGTCAGCCTGACTGAGAAAAACACTTTCCTAGGTTCTCTTTGATTGACACATTTGAAATGACATCAGTTGCCAGCTTTAAAACCTACTGTTATTAGGTCTCTGTTGCTATTTATGTTAGAAATATGTGCACGTGTGTCAAAACAATGTATCAACTTTGCTGATTGGCTGCATCTGGATTCTGTTGCCAATGGTAACAGAACAATTGCTTTTAATCTTTTCTAAATTGCTTCTCTCTCTCTCTCTCTTTCTCTCTCTTTTTTAATTCTTGCCGTTTGGGGGATTTTTTTTCACCTTAGAGCAAAATTAAGGAATGCCATCTAGAGAGAAAACACATACATATTGTCTATGTGTGTTAAAAAGAGAATTAAACACAATAGCTGTAGTTGGTTTATGTTTTACCTGGATAGCAATCTACTACAGTGCTGAGATGGCCCTATCTTCCTCAGGCTGTGTAGTAAGGAAAAGACCATCTTCATCCCACACAGCACAGCACACAGACATTTGTCCTTCAGGCCCAAGGTCTTCTTTCCTTTATTCAAAGACCAGCTTCATTCCTTCTTTACTGAGAGGTGGGGATGGCTCTGGGGGAAAACTATGTCTTCAAAACTTCATCTGTCATCTCTCCTACCTCTCTGACATCACAGAGGTTACTGATCATGAATCCCAGTGTTAACCTTACTCACACTCTGAAAAATCTGACAAAATTGATCCCTGAGCTGACAGACATATGGATGTGTTAATGTGCCAGTAAGTTCACCAGAGTTCCTACCTAGTCTGCCTACCCTGTCTTTGCAACAGCTTTCAGATTTCACTGGTGTTTTGTTTTTATGTTTTTTGTTTTTCAAAGTCCTCGACATCACCCACAGAAACATGGATTTATTGGGCCTGCCAGGGGACAGGGAATTTTTACCTTAACCCACTATTCTAAGACAGATGGTCCAAGTCCACACATTAAAAAAAAAATCATTAACCAACTCCATCTTGGTTTCATAGGTTATCAAACAACAAGTCTTATACCAGGTGTGAGATGCTTTCCTGGGAGTTGCTGGTCAGGAATGGCCTGTGGCCAATAGAGACTATTGCCATTTCCCTTGGGTATCCACCAGAACTTGAAGGTAAGACCTCTTTGCTGAAGGAAGCTACCACACACTTGGGTCAAAACATATGGAGCTGTCAAACTCACACTGACGTGGAAGCCTCATTCGTAGTGTTAGAAGTGTTAGAAGGTACTGCACAGACTGCTAGGGGAGAGACAAGTTATCAGATGCCCTCCCTAGCAGTAAATCCCGTGACTGTAATAACAACCCACCTGGAAAGGTGTCCCCACAGGTGCAGTACTGATAGGGATTTCTGAGTTCGAGGCCAGCCTGGTCTACAAAGTGAGTTCCAGGACAGCCAGGGCTATACAGAGGAACCCTGTCTCGAAAAAACAAACAAACAAACAAACCAAAAAAACAAAAACAAACAATGACAATGACATACACAAACAAAAGGACAAGTCAGGAGTCTTGAGACCTCAGTTTCTTCAAAAAACAAACACAGAATTACCATTGGCATTTGCTTCCCTGCTCCTACCAGGTGGAGCCATTAGGAGGGAGTTTATTTCACGTTATTCATCACGACTGGCTATTGTTATTTGTTCGTATGCAGCTAAGGATAAAAATGTTTTTGTCACAGCTTGCCCTTGTGATTGGACACTTTAGTCATGTGACTCTCAACCCTCAGAGTATAAATTGATGCTCTGAATAAAGTTGGCTACTGCATGAGGATGCTTCACTGTTAGGCTCCTCTCTTCTAGGCTCATACCACCAACTAGGGCAGTAAACAATAAACATTATATTACATTAATGTATTAATAAATTAATTAACATTAAAAGATTATCTGTTTCCTAATTGGATTTAAGGTTCTACCTCACCAGACAGAACTTATGCCTGGTTCTGTAAACATCAAGAACCTGCCCTGGGAGGTCATTGGTCCTAAGAGAGCATCTATTACTATTATTTTGCTAAATGGACAGTATAAAAATACCTTCTAAATTCCAGTCTGCAGATCCACAAATTGGTGTAGCTCTCAGCCCTCAACAGAGGCTTCTTTTCTCAGTGGACAACCATTCCGAGACCTGTAGCTGTCCAGAGTGCGGAGAGCTGATGACAACTGTGGATACTCTGGCATAAATGGGACATAGTTTTGTTGTTGTTGTTGTTGTTGTTGTTTGTTTGTTTTTTTCACACATCATCCCTACAAAGTTCAGAGAACACTGCAGAAGAAGGAGTGGAAAGATTGTAAGAGCCAAAGATTGTGGAGACTGTTGCAGAGCGATGTGTCTTGGATGCGACAGAGCCTTTGTGCGCCTGAGCTCACAGCAGCAGCCAATGCCTGCACAAGACCAGTCAACACTCTAGCTAAAGACTGCTTGGACAGGAGGAACCTACCTTCTTCAGGGAAATGTCCATGCTCCAGTAGAGGGCCCTATACCCATCCACACATGGCCAGCATGAACTGGACTTGGGAGGGTATAAAAAGAGGGGGTCAGATCTGGAAAGAGTTGGAGGGGAATTGGCGGGTTGATATGATCAAACACACACACACACACACACACACACACACACACACACAAAGAAAGAAAGACAGACAGAGAGAGAGACAGAGAGACAGAGAGAGACAGAGACAGAGAGAGACAGAGATAGAGACAGAGAGATGAGGGAGGGAATTCTCAAGAAAGAATAATTTTTTTTCAAAACTTATTATCCAAACTATCACATTGTTCCACAGAACCACAAGAAGTACTTCATCTCTTAGATAAAACATGTAAGCACACAGTTTCTCATGGATGATACCATGTCTGCCAGCCCTGACATCCTCTCTCTTCCTTGTAAAATTAAAGATTTTACAAATAATTTTTAAAAATTTAAAAAATTTTAAAAATTTTTAAAAATGCATATTCGTGAAGCTCAGTGGTTTCACATATCAATTTACCCAAACTTAATATTTTAATGTAGTGAAAGCGGTCTTGGATGTACAATACTTCAAGCTATAATCTGCCATTGTTCCTTGAATGCATACTGTGTTGGAGTTTTTAATGTTGAAAGGGGTGATAGAGACAGAAAAGTGAATATCTTTAAAAAAAATTGGGTTGAACTGTATTTCCTCAAAGTTCATACTGAAGCTCTAACCCCAGGTCCCAAAATTGCCATCTTACTGGGAAACAGGATGCCTGCAAGTGTAATCGGGTAAGAGGAAAACCTTTAGCATGGACCCTAATCCAATTAATTGCTAGCTTTGTAAAAAAAGGAGGCATTTGGACAGACAGGCTAAGGGTAGACACAGGGAGGGTATCACCCACAGCCCAGGAAGAGGGCCATAGGGAACATATCCTTCCCTTAGGCCCCAAGAAGATCCCACACGGTGGGCGTTGACTCTGGGCTTGTTAAAACCAGGAGAGAATCAGTTTTTGCTCAACCACCCAGTTCTTGCCGCTTAGAAAACAAATACACCTGAAATGGAAACAGACCAGAGCTCAGCTATTTTCCTGTGTGAGAGTTCCAACTCCTCTGAGTAGTTTAACTGCTTACTGAGTCAGTACTTTATGTCAGATGTATTCCCATAACCCCAGACGCTGGGTCCTTCAAACCCAAAACCGAACTCTGGTTAGCTGGGCCCTTCCTGGGAAATGACATAGCCCATGCTTCAGATCTACAGCAGCATCCAGATGTGTTAGTAAACAGGATTGAATACAAAATAAAGTAACCTGTTTAAAGATGGTGGGGGCATGTACTTTGTAAAAGAGAAACAATGCTAGATCGTGGGGTGGCAAGCAGTGTCAGGGTGGCCATTCTGCTGCCGCAGCAGTGAAAGAACTCATTTGGAGCTTCCCTCTGCAGCACCACAGGAATCAGATTGGTGGGAAATTGTTGTTTGCGCTGCCAGGTATGTCTTTTATGTTGTCTCAAAGCCCCTTCTACCCCCTTTCCAGAGATGTCTTTCGAAACACAACATTGGTCCAGGGCTGACAATCTTAATGCCAAGCTCAAATGCAGACAGTTTCAAAGCAGTCTTCTGATGGAAGATCGGGGTCAAGAAAGCAGGGGATAGAGTTATAAATTTAAAAACAAAAGAGGGCGCGATCACCAGTGCACTGGTCCACGTGGAGAGCTGGAGAGAAGAAAAAGGAAAGACTGTGGCCCCTGCCTTCCTCAGGCCTAGGCCGGATGAAACAACCGAATCAGAGTGAGGACTGAGCATAGTAACCACACACTTACAGTGTGAGGGATGGAACGAAGTAAAGAACAGTTGCGTATTCAATAGAGGTGGAAAAAGAAATGTCAGGCTTGGAAGAAAAGGAACTGTGCAGTGGACACAGACCTCACACATCTCCAGAGATGGCTTTGGTGTCTAAGGCTCCATTGTGTTTCCAGGAGGCTCAGTTTCCCCCATGCCAGCGAGACAGTGGCAAAGTTGCACAATCGATGTTGACGTTTATGACTGAAATGTAAAAGGAATTGACTTGACACCCCCCCCCCCCAAAAAAAAAACCCTGATCCTAGACTGATCCTAGACTGTATGCACTGGTCTCCTATTTGCAGAAGACAACCAAAGCCCGACCTCTGGAGGCCTTTTTTCAATCTGTTTTCCTTTGTTACTTGATATAGCTCATTGGAAAGAAAGAGAGAGATCTCAGTTATATTTAAAGAAGGATGAAGAAAAGGAGAAGGAGAAGTAGAAGAAGAAGAGGAGAAAGAAGAGGAGGAAGAGGAGGAGGAGGAGCAGCAGCAGCAGCCAGCTCCATTTGTTTCCAATTTCTTGACTTCATTTCCTCTCCTGGCAGTCAGTCATATTCAGTCTCCCTCTCCACTCCCCCTCCTGCTCTCCTCTCCCTAACAACCCTCACCATTCATTTCCAGGTTCGCAACCCCACACAGGATAGTTTAACCAGCCTCTCACACAGTGACATGGTCCAGGGTTCCTTTGAGTCCTGGAGTCAGTGCATACCAAAGGTTGTGGCAGAGTTCCAGCGTCACGAGCAGGAACCATTCCAGTGTGGGAAACATCAAATCCTGTTTCAGTTTTATGGCCCACAATGAGATCTTACCTCTGTTCTCAAGCTCATTTCCCCCCATACACGTTTTCTGTGGCTCTCTGTGCAGAGCACAGGGTTCTGGGCTCATCTTCATGACATACTAGATGTCTATGCTGTGCTTCAAAGGCTTCCCACAGGCATAGAGCTAATCCTGCAGGGTGGACTTCCACTCCTGGCAGAGGAAGGCAATGTCCCAAGCTGACACCCCACCCTGTCACCTGCGTGTCTTCCATAGGAAGGTCTTATCCAGCACCTTTACTTCATTAAATTCTCACTGTCTGCTACTACCTGGTGGAAAGTGAACAAATGTCCCTGAGGTCGTCTTACCAGCCTTTCCTCTGCTGGTTCTGCCTTCTTGAGACAAACACTAACATGAGCCCCCAAGCCTTTTGCCTCAGTCCAAGGACTAATAAGCTAGGCTTGCTTGAAAAGGTGAGGCTTCAAAGGGAATAGTAGCTGTTTTGCTTCAAATCCTAGATCCACTGCTAGGACCTCACTATGATGGTGAAATGGAATACCGCCTTCCAAAGAGTTATTACTTTAAGGACTAAAAAGACACAACCTTTGCTAATATGGCAGCAGATACATCACTCACAGTAAGCGTAGCTCCTCTTTCCTTCTGTTGACAAGTCTAGTCTTTTATCTCTCCACTGTAGAGATTACATATTAGAGAATTCAAGGATAGATGAGAAATATTCAAACCTACATGTTTCGTCACAAAGCCTGTGAAGGGTGAAATGATAAACCAAAGAAAACACATTCACATTAGGGTACTGAAGATCACATAATTAATTCTGTGTGTCTAAACAGACCTTCTCAGGAAAGGCAGACATAGACCAGAATCAAAGCAGCCACTGGTACAGGGCAATAAAAACTCCCAACAGGTGAGTTATAAATGAGTCTAGACACTTGAATGCATTAGTTACTGTTGCGTTGCTGTGACCAAAATACCCTCCTAACAACTTAAGAGTGGGAAATTTGTGGATTGGAGTTCATATTTTCTTCCATTAGAACAGGACAGGGATCTCATCGGGAGCTTGTGAGGGTCCTCCTCACAACACAGTGGATGAGGGAGTAACAAGCGTCGCAGAACCAACACCAGGCTACAACCTTCAAAGGCTACCCCTGGAGACCAACTTCCAGCAGTGGCCCCAACGCCTACAGCTTCCACAGCCTCCAAAAATAGCATTACCAGCTGGGACCAAGAGTTCAGTCCGTGAGCCTGCAGGGAACAGCTCACATTCAACCACACGACTAAATTCTTGCTTTTCACAAAGTGGGTCACAGAACAAAATGTAGAACAACAAAACGGCAACTTCTCTAGAAAAATCTCCGAGGAGAAAAATCCAGGCGGCCCTGGGTGAAGCAAGGAACCTTGAAGAACAGCACAGAGAATGTGGGAATAAGGGAAGCCAAACGTGACAATTCCGGGAGCGTGAAAGACTTCTGCTGTGCCTGACACGGAAGTAAGGGATAAAGAAAACCAGAGTGGGAGAAGGTATTTGCAAAGATGAAGTCAACTCCATAAAAGGTAGGTTGAAGAACAAATGTTTCAATGAAGATGTATAGATAGTAAATGAAAACATAAAAAGGAACATCTACAATCTGTGAATTAAAGAGGCAGCATCACATGTTCAGGGCAACAGACAGCAGCTCCCAGACAGTGGCAGCATTGAATGTTCTCTGAGTTGGAGAGGCTTGTTTTCAGCCACGGGGAGTCTCACTCCCTTTTGGTTAACTCCAGACACTTTGGAAAACAGCTTGGCAAAGGTAAACCTATGAAGTTAATGGTTCGATTGTTTTTCTATAACTTTGATGATCCTAGATAGGAGATATGGTTCACACACAGTTAACATGAAACACACTCAGGAAGTTGTCTAAGAGACAGCCCGGCCACCCACCATTCTCCATGTTAAATCAGCATGACATAGTTCTGCAGAAAAGGGATGCAAAGGGTTGGTATAGAACCAACCGCATGGGGTTGTTTGGAAGTGGCAGTAGCAACCCTGGCTGAGTCAGAGAGAAAATGGAAGGCAGAGAGCTGAGCTTTCTAGGATTTCCTGAGGAGACCACTGGAGGATATCTTGCTGGAAACTCAGCCTGAGATGGGCAGAAGCTAGTCCCCACAGAGCAGGTGTGGTCACTTTGAGGTTCTGCTGCCGAGACACTTCTGCAAGTCCTTGTTAGCCCTGTGGGTCTGGGCCAGTCTGCAGTCGATGTAGCACAAGGGGCAGGGAAGCAATGGTACATGGTGTTTCTCTGAGGCCAAACCCCTTGCGCTAGCTGCTGCCATGGCAACCACCTCTCTCAACACATTTCCCCCTCTAGGCTCCATCCTTAGCCCTCTGGTTTCTTCAACACCACTTCCCACCTAACAGCATAGACCCGTATATCTTCAGTGGGTTTTTTTTTGTTGTTTGTAATTTAGCATATTACTTTTATGTTTATTTTTTAAAATAACTTTGTGCCAAGAACTATAATATGCATTAGAAATACTGAGAGAAATAACATTAGATTCAGGACCTCACAGTCTAGTAACGAAGGCATGTGTTTAGGCTCCCCTGCCTTGCCCTTTGCTGCACATTTGAAAGCCTTTTAAGCCCCCAGCTCGGACATATCCGGAGGCCTTTTGATTTTTTTTCTTTAAGAATGCTAATTAGGTGACTTTCCAGTTTTCTCAAACTATTATGCCATCAACAAAATCACTGTGACCCTTCAAGAGCAAGGAGGCTGGAGAAGGGACGAAGGCCAGTACAGTGACATCAGGCAGGGAGGGTCACCAGTGTGCCACCTGACAGTCCAACTCTGGGATGGCGATGCAGCCCCAAGTCAAAAGATACTATGGAGTTACCAAGCAAGCCCAGGTGATGGAGCCAGCTGCCCTTTCTCACCATGCACCTCACACTGAGAACAAGGGCCACAGGAGAATGAGGGAATGGTCAGTGAGCTTTTAGTCACAGCCCCACCCACCCCCACCCCCGTGCCAGACCACCATCTCCACTCCACTGGAGGTGCTGAAGAGAGGGGGAATTGGGTACTGACAGCTTTTCTCTTTTCCGTGTTGCAGGAAACTGGCCTTTGAGACAATCTATTACAAAAGGATTCACAGGATGCCATCCTTTGCTTTATTCTTCTCCTGCCCGAAGACTGTGGTTTACATTCCAGTAATGCTGTGGGAAGGGGCTGCACTCACAGCCCTTCTGCTTCCACCATACTTTCCTCACCATCTCCAACCC
Source organism: Mus minutoides (assembly GCA_902729485.2). Lineage (NCBI taxonomy): Eukaryota > Metazoa > Chordata > Mammalia > Rodentia > Muridae > Mus > Mus minutoides. Next base: position 2,416,163 of record LR756421.1, read on the forward strand.
CTGAACCCTCTTCCTCAGCTGCCTTAATACCTTCACAGTCTTTGCTCAGACTGATTCAGGTCGATACACATCTTCCCTCAGCCTTCTTCATCTCCACGCACCCATCCTCTCCTCATGCCTTCCTTCTCATCTCCAACTATAAGCCACTTAAAGGCAAAGCTATGTTGGCTCTCCATGACTCACATCCAGAACAATAGCTAGAACGATCCAGTTGTCAAGTTCCTGTTGTTATCGCTGTAAGTGACAGGGCACTGGGCTAGGCAAACAGCCTTTCACCCCAGCTGCCTTTGGATCCTAACTCTGCATATCTGTCAGTCATCCTCCTGTCTATCGTTCATCTGTCACCTACCAAGCACCTGCCTATGTTCACTAGTCGTCACTTACTCTGAACTTAGGGGCTGGACTTAGTGTAATGGTTTCTGAGTCTTCTCAGGTATGATCTGAAGATGAGAACACCAAACTGGTTTGCTGTGGGATTTGAGTAAAGAGATATGAGAAAGACAGACACAGAGAGAGGGAGAATAGATGATAGACAGTGGGAAGATGGAGACATAGGCAGTAGATAAATTAATTAATAGATGATTGGTTATAGACAGATGATATATACATAGATGATAAATGACAGATAGATGATAGATAGATAGATAGATAGATAGATAGATAGATAGATAGATGAAAGGAAGATGTTATAACTGGCATTAAAATTTGGGTGAATGCTAACTATCAAGTCATCACCACCATCATCACTATTTATCTGGCTATCTTGAGAGTAGCTTCTTGCATCCCTGGGATACTGTCCCCAAGTTCGCCATAACACTTGCTTCCCTCACCTGGCTTTCAGATTGTTCATCCAGATTACCACATCTGACCCTGAACCTTCCAATTCCAAACTGGGGTGCAAATGCTAATCAGAGGGTTGAAGTGACTTTATTAGGTAGAACAACTTTTCAAGAGGAACCGAAAAGTTTCAAACTCTTCTCTCAGCTAGTATTCATTGTTAAAGAAGAGCTAGGTGCTTGGGATAAACCAATTAGGCAGCAGAAGCAGACAGGAAAATAGGAAAGAATAGGAAGCTGAGGTATTAGTAATGACCTTGTGGAGATAGGAGACGTTTCTTAAGAAGAGAATTGCAGATGCTTCATTTCAGGATATTGTGTTCATTTAATTTCTTTAAAAAGACAAAGTTGTTGAGAAGAAAAATACTAAGATGAGAAAAAGTAAACTTTTTTAAAAGCCAGAGAATTGCAAGAAACAAGCCAATATGTAGCTTGCATCTGCCAGCAATACCCTCATCAAAGAAGGAAATAAGATACAAAATTGAAATTGCTATTCAAAGAAACTTGATAAACAAAATAATCCATTCAATATAACAGATGTCTGTACAATAGTGGGAGCCATGACTAAAATATCTGACCCCTCACCTACCACTGGCAGTGCTACCAATCACAGAAATCTTAACTAGAAAACCTGAACTGTGTGGAATAAAACCAGCTGTAACTACAATGTCAGCAAAATACATTCAGATGGACAAGAATGGGAATATTCTAAAGGCCTCATCAAAAAAGTATACTTTCAAAAATGCTGCATTCTCTCAAGTGTGCATTCTGTGCCTATCATGTATTCACCTTTAACTTACGTAATGGGTTCTGTAGTTCTAAACCACTGGATGGATAGCCAGGCGATCGGCATGATGGAAGATTATGAACCAAGCCCTTGGACTCCCATCTTTACATAAGGTCACCACTTTGCAAAGCTAAAAAAAAAAAAAAAAAAAAGGTGAGAGGGTTGTTATCACTTCGAAACCCCAATTCAGGAAAATTCCTGGTTATTTTTATGTCTCTCACGTTCAAACTCAAATGGGTGAATAATGGATTTTTATGCTCTCTGTGTTTTTCATGGACACTGTGAAAGTTACCAGAAACAATGTCATACGTCCGAGGGGAAGGGGAGACAAAAGCTAATACCCAAATAAAGACTGTCAAAAATATTAATCCTCATGTTTCTTTGTTGCCTCTTTTCCTGGATCATTTCTGATGGCCTTCCAGTGAATTGAAACACTCAAACAGACAGGCCTTAAAGGGAGGTGACTTTTCATTTCTAAGTCTGTCTCCTAAGCAGAGCAACTGGTGTCCCTGGGGACTCATTCAACATTCATTCAAATCATCGAGAAAGAGACCCAGTTTGGAAGATATTTTTCTGGAGTACAGAGGGGGCCTTTGATCCTAGCTCAGATAACAGCTGCCCAGCCTCTGAGGGTTTGCTGCTAGCTCTGTCCCTCGGGCCAGGTAGGCCTCAAGGGAGGTGTCTAGTTGACCTCAAAGCTCAGCCAAGCAACTGACACCTGAGGAAGGGTCTTTGAGTGGGCAAGAGAGGCTGGCATCAGGTGTTATCGCTCTGTCAGTCTCTCTCCTGGCTGGAGACAGCCCACAGGAAACAGACTCCAGAAGGGAGTCATGTCTCTCCTGGATTCTTCCCCATTGTAAATGCAGGGGAAGGCAGGGAGCCAGAAACTGCCTTAGGCTTTAGTCTCTGTGTGCTTTCTCACTGTTTTGCATTTTCAACAAAGTGTCACATTGGAAGTCTTTGACCCCAAGTTCTTAAACACAGAAGCAAAGGAGAATATGCCTGACAGTCCCAGGAGGAAACAAACATGTCTCATGGTTGAGAAAATAGACCTGGAAGGAAACCATTTTTCTTTGAGAACTAGGTCGATTTGTAAAAGAACTGGAATAGCTCCTGGAGAACTCAAGTGATTCAACTACATAGTAACCGGGAGTGGTTATACTACAGCTTTCCATTGCTGTGTCTCTGATGTGGACCATAAGTTACAAAGACAGAAAAATTACTTTCATATAATTGGGAATACCAAACAGATCACCAGGGACCACAGATTATCTGCCATTCCTAATCTGGTAAACCTTTATTCATTCTTCCTTCACCTATTCATACAATGAATATTCATAAATAATTGTGGTGGGAAGGCGTTGTTTTACCTTATTTCTTGTAATGCTGAGGCTCAGTCCCAGGGCCTTACACTTGTTAGACACACACTCTGTCACTCAGTTACACTTTCAGATCCATGGCATTATTTTCAATTTTATAAGAAATAAAGAAATACAGATATTTTTATAGATGGCTATTAACATATGCAGTCCATGTATCTAATGAAGAAATTATGAGGGTATTATATAGGAGTGATAAATATCAGAGAAGAGTCATCAACCAGAATGTTGAAATCTAGTAGTGACTATCAATCTTCTCACAAGTTTTCATTCCAATTATTGATTTAATTACAAAGGAATTTGGAGAATTTAGTCATCTAGACAATCTCTTCCTATATCACAAAGAGGAAAATGACTATCACTCACGGTGGGAGATCACAATCATTGGAAAATTATGAAGGGAATTGATGTTGCTTCCCTGCTCACTTCCAAACTCTATTCTTAGCCACAAAACACTACAGTGCTGCAGTAACAGAGCCTAGGCAAGCAAGAGCAAAAAACAAGAAATGCTCCAGTCTTCTGCAGTTCTGCATTCTTGGATAATGCTTGCCTGCTCACCTAGCAAGACAGATTGTCGTTAGATGGGAAGAGTGCAGTGCCCAGGGGATCTTTGCTTCCCTTACCATTGAGTCAGAGCATTGATAAGGCAGGAAGAAAAGATATATCATTATTACTGTGAAGAGACACCATGATCATGGCAACCCTTACAAAAGAAAGCATTTAATTGGGTCTGGCTTACAGTTTCAGAGAAACAGTCCATTATTACAATGGCAGGAAGCATGGCAGTATTCATGCACACGTGGTGCTGGAAAAGGAGCTGAAAGTTCTACATCCTAATTCACAGGCAGCAAGAAGAGAGAAAAACACTGGGCCTGCCTTGAACATTATAAAATCCCACCCCCAGCGACATGCTTCCTCCAACAAGGCCACATCTACTCTAAGAAGGCCACACCTCCTAACAGTGCCACTGCCTATGGTCCAAGCATTCAAACACATGAGTCTATTGGGATAATTCCTATTCAACCCAGAACATTCCACTCCTTGCTTCCCACAGGCTTGTAACCATACCATAATGTAAAAATGGCATCAGTCCAACTTCAAAAGTTCCATAGACTATAATAACCTCAACATATTTAAAAGTCTCTTTTGAGATTCATGTACTTTCTTAACTGGAATCCTCTGTAAAAAGAAAATGAAAACAAAACAAAACAGATCATATACTTCCAACATACAGTGGCACAGGATATACTTTACCTTTCCAAACGGGAGGGGAGGGAACATAGGGAGGAGATGCTGGACCAAAGCAAGGCTGAAAACCAGCTGAGCAAACTCCAAACTCTGTATCTTCAAGTATGATGTCAAAGAGCTCTTTAGATCTCCAGCTCATTTCTGCTGTGTTGACTGCAACATATTATCTTGGGCTGGTCCACTCCCTGTTACCAGTTTTCCTCAGCAGGTATTCCAAGGCTCTGGCATCTCCAATATCTTCAGGTTTCCAAGGCAATCCAGGCTTCACCTTCACAGCTTCACACAATGGCCTCTCTGGGCCTCCATGCAGGGACACCCCTGCCTCATGCCTAGCCTCAGAGGCTTTCCTTAGTTATGAACAGAGATTCCAAAACCTCTTTCTTCTAGCCTTGACTTTATAGGTAGAACCATGTGGCCAAAGCTGCCAAGTTGTGCACAATCACATCTTCATCAACTCTCTGTGTTTCATGGTTCCCTTCACTGTCCCACCTTGGTTGTCCTGGAACTCACTCTGTAGACAAGGCTGACCTTGAATCTAGAGATTTTCCTGCCTCTGCCTCTCTGCCTCTGCCTCTGCCTCTGCCTCTGCCTCTGCCTCTCTGCCTCTCTGCCTCTCTGCCTCTCTGCCTCTCTGCCTCTCTGCCTCTCTGCCTCTCTGACTATGACTATGACTATGACTATGACTATGACTATGACTATGACTATGACTATGACTATGACTATGACTCTGCCATACTTAGATTAAAGGTGTATGCCAACACTCTCAGCTCTAAACTTTTCTTTAATTCCTTTTTACAAGTGAGACCTTTCCCTGAAGTCACCACTTCCTTTATTCCATTTAATATCAGGTTTTTCTTTAATTTGTTTATTTCCTTAAACACAGCCTTACCTTCATTTCATTTCCTGGTTTCCCCCTTCTCCTTAAATTGTACATTTTGTATTTTTTTTCTTGCTCAGCTTGCTCCTTTTCATTATAGATCATCACAAAGGGAACACTAGCAATCACCAGACAGGGTCTATACTAGGCTATTTTGAGATTTCCTCTGCCAAGACAATTAATCTAAAGCTCTTCAACTTAACCTCTGGCAGATTTTTTTTTGGACAAGGTGCAGAGAACAGCCACATTTTTCACCAAAATATTGCAAGAACAGTATCTAGACCACGTACTAACATTATTCTCCTCTGAAACTTCTTGACCAAGGCCTCCACAGTCTAAATCACCCTTAGCACCTATGTCTTTCATGGTCCTACTTGTGTGGTTGATTAAGCCTCACTTAAAGAGTTCAATTGATTTTCTAATCCAAATTCCCAAAGTCCAGATTCCTACAAACAAAATTGTAATCAGGACTATTTCAGCAATATTCCAGCTCCTGGTACCAACTTCTGTTTTAGTTAGGGTGTTACTGCTGTAAAAAGACACCATGACTAAGGCAACTCTTACAAAGGAAAACATTTAATTGGGTCTGGCTTACAGTTTCAGAGGTTCAGTCCATTATCATCTTGGTGAGATGGATCACAGCATGCAGGCAGACTTGGTGCTGGAGGATCTGAAAGTTCTACATCTTGATCCACAGGCATCAGGAAGTGCACTGACTTAAGCTTCTGAGACCTAAAAGCCTATCCCCTAGTAACACACTTACTCCAACAAGGTCACACCTACTCCAACAAGGTCACACCTACTCCAACAAGGCCACACCTCCTAATAGTCCATTCCTTATGGGCCAAGCATTCAATCACATGAGTCTATGGGAGCTTTACCTATTCAAACCATCACAAAGCATACTTCCTTTGTATCAGAGAATGATCTTCCTTGAGGTCCTCTGATGATGAAGATGTTGTCCTTAGTTAGGAGAAGGCAACATGGTAGGGATGTGTGCACAACACACTCAGACATTTAGAGAAAATCCATGTGACAGCTACCTGCTTGTCTTGCATGACACGGAAGATGCTTTGATGGCTATCCTTCTCCTATCCACTCCTATCATTCTCCTTCCACTGGCCATTAAAACACCCTCTTGGTTGCAGAATGAGCTTCTTCTGTATTCTCCATGGTTTCATTTTTCTATATAGTCAACAGAAAAGATCCTTTTAATTTGCTACTTTGTCTTATTAGTTTTTTCTCTTCTTCATTATTACCATTGTCAAATTCAGTTAGAAACTCAGTTTCAGTTAGAAACTCCTCCCTTGTTCTACCTGAAGAATCTAACAATTTTCCAGCTAACCCCAGGTCATAAGTCAGTGTACAGGCCTCTTGATTGCCTTTCCTCTTTATAAAATAACACACCTGTCTATTAAACTGAAGACAGAACAGACATAGCAACTGCTCAGGATTCACTGAGATGATGCTGTGCTATATAGATCTGTCTGAAATTCGGGACTTCTACTTTAGTGAAATTTCTAGAGTCTAGTGGAGTATGACTCATTGAAATGGACCTTTGGAAATTCCCTCCTACAACCAAGAAACAGCTTTTAATTTTGGAGGCAACATACTCTTCATTTAAATGTATGCTCCAGCCCATTTGTCAAGTGACCCAAAAAGCTGCTGCTTTTTCATGAATAGCAGAAGAAATATATATATATATATATATATATATATATATATATATATATATATATATATATATATATATATTTGTAGTACCTGGATGTGTGTGTATATATGTGTGTGTGTGTGTGTGTGTGTGTGTGTGTGTGTGTGTGTGTGTATGGGTTTAGGTGTATATGATGTGTATGTACATATGTATATGTGTGTATATGTATTTATATGTATGTGTGTACATGTATACATGTGTATATATGTATTTATGCATGCATATATATATACATGTATATGCATGTATGTGCATATACACATGTATACATGAATATATGTGGAGGTATATTTTACATGTATGTGTATGTGAGTATGTGTAGGTGTGTGTACATGAGTATATGTGTCATGTGTACAAGCATGTGTCATTATAGTTGCAGCGTCAGTATCAGTCTGTGCTCTATGTCAACCCCTCTTGTCATACAGCCAACATGAACACACTCAATCTTTTTTAGTGTGTGACATTTATATCTTTCTTTTTTCTCCTCTTTATTACTACCATGGTCAATTTTAACTCTGTACTCAGAGATCAGCATCTCAGAAAGCATTTTAATGGACAAAGAGGAGTTTTACTCATTGTTGAAGGAGTTATAGTCTCTCCCAGTGGAGAAGACTGGCAGCAGGATCTTAAAATGACATGTTGCAGTTTTCCAAGTGAAGACACAAGAACTTCTGGGAGGAATAATGGCCAGATAGTCCCGAATTTCCAAGCCCACTACCAGTGGCACAGTGCCTCCAACAAGGCTCCACCTCTTAAAGGTTCCATTCCTTCTACAAATGACACTGCCCACTGGGGACCAGGTGAACAGAGGAGCCTATGAGAGACATGGTACCTGTAAACCGTCATGATGACCATGTCCCATGTCTCATGTCTCTTTGGGATGTTATTTTTTTAACCTCCTATAACATCTCTTTCTCTTCTCTTTGCTTCTGGGTTGCCCAAGCAGTTGTCTTTGACCAGTTCAATGCAATGGAGGTGCCTCTGAAGGCTTCCAAGCCTCTCAGAAGCCTTACGAGTCCTCTTCTCCTTTTCGTGGAACCCTGTAGTGGTGAAGAATCTGAGTGAATGATCACATGGCAGGAGAAGCCAATTGCTTCACAGGAGCCATTGCACGTAACACTGAGAATACACGAGTGGGAGCCCCCCTAGACCATCTCTGCCAATGGAGCTTCTGACACAACCAAACACAAGATGACGAGCAAGGAAACAGGCTTGTTGGCCATAGAATAGGAAAAAAATGAATTTCTGTTGTATTAAAATATTTAGTATTTGTTGGTCAACAACAGAGGCAGCTGTGACACTCTTAAGGTACCTGGTACCCAATTGTCTCACACTGGGTACTCAAAGCACAGGATGGAGAATGCATGTACCAAACAGATAGAGGCAGCATATTTAACCATACCTTTTGATTGATTCATTTAATATCCACACTAAATTGCAAATACACCAGAAATAATGAAATTTTATATTGTACAAAATATGTTTATATTATCAGTAATATAAGAAACACTATGTGATACAAGCACAAAAAATACACAATCATATAGTACATAATCATATATATGCATCTTACATCTATAAAATAAGTCTCAGTTTTCAACATTAAGGTATGCAATAAAAATATTGTCCGTATCAGAAATCTTATGAATTTAAAACAGTGAAAATGAGTAAATACAAATATATGAAAATTTTGATAGAGAACTACATGACCACAAAGAAAGGAGCGATTTGTCCCAACTAAAGGATTGGGACTGATAGCAAAGACCTGAGAGCCATGATCCTGGACGCTGTCCCTAGTGCAAACTGTGATACAGTGGGAGCTCAAAGCAAGTCCAGCACAGGGAGAATGTAGCACACTGCTGGTCCCTACACCAGCCTCTGCCATCAAGTACTGGAACTGATCCACTCTAAGAATAAATTCCCTAAACTTTCCCAAATGACAGAGCTCAGACCTCCCTTTCCTTGTCTACTTCAAATCTTATTCCTAAAGCTTCTTAACTCTGTATGGTTTGCTTCAACCTCTAACAGATGAGTCTTGGTATTGGTTAGCTGTGCACTTGAACACCAAATTTCTATAATATAATATAGATTCACTTATCTGTTCATCATACTGGCTATATACTACATAAGTCAGTAAATTGAGCCAGGGAAGCCTCATATTTGACATGTCCCAGACTCTATTTACTGTCCCCTAAATGTGATCAGCACAGAGAGTCAACCCAGTCACTTGACTGTCAACCTGAAGTTGCCCCCGAGTCTCCTATACCCAAGGTTTCTCGTAGATTCTTTTCTCAACTTGCCTCTGACACCTAACCCTTCACTCAGTCGTATTGACCCCTAACCTAGCCATGTGCTCCACTTCTTGACTTCAGTGTCTACAACTGGTGTCATTGCCACCCCGCCATCATGTGTCTTTCCACTCTTCCTACATGCACTGACCATGCTACCACTAGGTGTGCCTTTAGGAAACGCAGGTGTGGATCCTACTGAGTTCTCTGCACACAGCCTTTCCATGACTTTCCAGCTCCGAGCTCGAAGCACAGAACTGAGATTATCTCATGACCACTCTGCCTTAAGGTTCCTTTTCTGCGCTATCCCAGGCCAGCATGCACTCTGCCCTCTGACCATGGGACTGCTGCATTCTCTTGGCTTCCTGAGCAGTTGAGCAGTTGTCCAAAGCCTCCCTTTAGCTGCTGAATGATGTCTTGTATAACCTGATCTGACTCTAGAACATTAGCTTGGGTGCAGCCTGTCCCTCTCTCTTTACCCCTTTTCCTTGGGCTCAGAGTACAGAATGGACCACCCTGCTGCTTCTGTGACACCAACTGTATTCTGCCCCATAGCACTTGTATCATAGCTCTCCTGTACTGTAGTATGTGTGTTTGTTGTTGTCTATGTTCATTCCTGCAAACAGGCCGACCTCTACAGACGCGATGGACTTTTTATTCATGTGATATTTATGATACTTCGCACGCCCTTAAGTATGGATTCCATAATGAAGATGAATTTCTTCTCAGTAATTTGAACACAGTTCAAGCAAAACTAAAAAGGTTATCAGCCACAGCCCATGGTTGCTTCCTTGGCTTGTGATTTTGTCTTATTCAGTAGTTCAATTGAAAGTGCTAAAATGTTCAATGTGTAAGGATGTCTTGCGCTCCTGTCCTAGTTGGCATGGTGAAGCAGTGAAGCATAAGAAGTACTTCACTATGTCTGTGCAGAATCTGATGTGCAAGCCAATATAGTCAGCACTTCAGTCTGCAGAAGTCTGCGATCTTGCACAGTTTGAGGCACTGGCCGATGAAAACAAAATGTTCTCACATCCTTGCACTAAAGTACATTCCTTGGAAACTTGTCTGTTAGAACTGCAATATATTGCAAGCAGAAACTGAAACAGATGGAGAAACTGATGCCTGCAAACATGGCAAGAAATGGCAGCCGCTAGCTGGGGAAAGACGAAGAACCAAGAAAAGCAGAGCTAAGATTTCAAAAGAGCAACTATCCAGAGACAGTTAGGGGAAATCACACCGACTCCTGGTGAGCCTTGCTGGGTTATTCTACACAGTTGTTCCCTGTATGTACTGTGTACACTGGCTCTCACTGATGACATTAGCGACCATGCTTTTCAAATAGAATTATGTTCCATATGCTCTGTACAAAAGAAAGAAAATTTATATGAAACATTTGAGAATTTATTTAAAATGTATTAATTCTAAAACTGTTTAAATTTTGTTCATCAGAGCTGCCAATTTTTTTTAAGGATTTAATTTATTATTTTTATTGGTGTGTGTCTGTATGAGCGAATGTCACATGTGTACAGGTGTCCACAGAGGCCAGATGAGGCTGTCTGATGCCTCTAGACTTATAGGCAGTTGTGAGCTTTCACATGGGAGTGCTGGTAGCTGACTTTGAGTCCCCTGAAGAGCAATGTCTCTTAACCACTGAGCTGTCCCCCCAGGGTTTTCAGCTTATTAACATTTGATATGAATACCAAGTAAGGGTATTGGAGCCAATGCTGCGGTTCTGCCACAGCAGAGTATCCAGGAGAATTGCTATTATCATCCCCATGCCACAGAATAGGCTCTACTCTTGCCCTATTCAAGATGAGGAAGCCAGTGTTGACAAAGAGGAAACAAAATCACCCAGGGTCTCATAGGTAGTCGCTGCTGAATAGGGTTAATATGAGATAGTTTTCATCACTGAGATTTGAATGGCCAAGAGTTCATAAGATTATCAATAACTTGATCCATATGGCTCAAGAGATGGTTAAAGGGCTTGCCATTGAAGCATGAGGAATGGAGTTCAGATCCACCGTGACCACATGAAAGTGAAGGAGGGCAGCCAGTATCCACAACACCATCACTGGAGAGGGGAAGACAGGGGATTGCTGGCTGCCAGTCAAGCAATGAGTTCTAGGTTCAGTGACAGATCCATCTCAAACAGTGAGGTAGATACTTGAAGTGGACAAGCACACATGAGTGCACACACATACTTACCAACACGTTCAGATAAATGAGTGGATCTGTGCAAACTCAAATGTTAAGCTTCAGTTCATTCTGGACCACAATAGCATAGCATCTCCTCCACAGTGAAACAGAACTTGCAATAATTCCTTCAGTAAGATGACCTCTGCTAAGAGACAGATCTCATCTGCGCCGCGCCACTGCCATGCTCCTTAGCTAATGATAGAAGCAGTGTTTATTGGAATAATGTTACCAAAAGGCCCATGGGTATATTGCTATTTCTCATAGCTATCTAGAGCAGTGGTTCTCAAGTGGGGTAGCATATCAGATATCTTGTATATCAAGTATTAATATTATAATTCACTAAATAAAATATCCAATAAAAATATTATAATCCACAATAGAAGAAAATTAGAGTTAAGTAATAAAATCATTTTATTTTGTTATAGTTTTAGACTACATATGGACTGTATATAGAATATATATACATATATACATATATATGTATATAGAATAAACACACACACATATGGTTATAGTCACTACAACATGAGGAACTGTATTAAAGGGCCACATTAAGAAGGTTGAAAGCTACTGATCTAGAGTGTTAGGACACCCACAGATAATAGTTTTCCTAAGTAGGGGGACAGAAAGTTCACTAGAAAGAAAGTTAAAAGCCAAAACAATTTCCAAAACTCACCTTAAGAAAAAAAAATAGCTGGGGAATGGCACTTTATTTTTTTTTAATAGATTGATATTAATGTTTCAAACTGTTAGCATAATGTTAAATACTAATAATGTCCCTGGGGATTATTTATTTAAGGGCTTTGTTCTGGTGAGCCATTACATTATTTCAATAAAGATGAAAGGGTTTATTTTCTTTAAATTATTTAGGTGAAAGAGTTAGCCTTCAGGCAGGTGTTCTGTTTATGCAGATGGAAAAATAAATTATTTAGAAGCAGAGACAGGTAAAACAGATGGAAAACCAGTGTAAACCAAGAAAGCCACGGGCAGCTGCACGACAGGCTTCAGTGAAAAAAACCAGCTGTATACCTGTCGTGCAGGTTACCTCCTTAGCAGAACTTCTAGCTTTAAACATGGCTATCCACTTCTCTCCGAAGTGCCGGTGGGGACCTGGCATGGGCTTCGGTAGTATGGCTTTTAGAGACCATCATCTGAAATTCTTCATTGAAACTTAATCTTAAATGTCATCACAGAACCTTGTGAAATCTTACCTGCGGGCATTTTCCCTAACAGATCCAAGAGCGAAATGTACTTTCAAATCACCTGAAGCCTTTTTTAAAGAAGGCTGTTCTATAAAACATCTGGTTTCCCCCTAGCACCTCCCACTAATTGATGAATTTGCATGTTAAGGCTTTCTGTAACACCTAAGTCTCTCCTACTTCACTGGTCCATGAATTCAGTTGAGGGATTCTGGCAGGCCCCCATCATTGGTCTGGGACCTGCCAATGCAGTAAACACCTGCTTCAGAACGATCCATTTGGGGAAATAGTAGTCACAGCTCTTAACAGTCAACCTTTGTTCATCTCACGTAAGCATGCCAACAAATTACACTGTCCCCTAAAGGAAGGGACAGTTCAGGCCCCGGGACTTCATAGACAGAGAAGGAAGAGTGGTAAAGGGAAGACAGGAGACCTCTTGAAGGGTCTTGTGGCTGAATACCAGGAAGTGGCTTAGACTCTAAGTCCTCACCATTCAGTCATTAAAACCATCCTGTTAACCTAGCTCCCCTGCCCTGCTCACCCTTACTGACTGACAGGATTGGACAATATAGTTTAAAGCCCACTTTTGAAGCAGTGTTTTAGAATTCATGCCTGTATCTCACTGACAACCTTCAGAGGTTGTGTGTTGAAGAAGCCGTTCTATTGACATGGTGGTTTTCTCTAAATACCATCCCGGCAGTTAGCGTTTACCGAGGTCCCTCTTTGAGATATGTCCAGAATGAACTTGACTTCAGTCACCCTTGAACTATTTTACTTTGACCAAATGCTAGCATCATGGGAGAATTGAGGAGAGATGAATAAGTCTATAAGACAACTCTATGGGATGGGCCTCTGCCTCCCCAGTGCTGGCCTTAGCCCCATCCTGCCTCAGCTGCTCTTTGCTTGATATTCCTTCTTTAAAAGAATGTGTTACTATATCCCACAGTGTTTAATTTGTAGACACATTTCATATAACACATTGTTGTGTATCTAAAATCAGAGTAACTTTCCCAATCACCAGTAGCAATTGGTAAAAGTATATAATCACTGAAGAAAATACATTTTTCTTAAAGCACAATACTCCCTCAATTTCATTTGCACGTGCTTCTTTTAAGACAGCATACCTCAGCCTTCCTACCGCTGCAACCCTTCAACACAGCTCCTCAGGTTGTGGTGGCTCACAGCCATAAAATTGTTTTCATCGCTACTTCATAACTGTGATTTCGCTACTGTTATAAATTGTAATGTAAATACCTGTGTTTTCTGGTGCTAGGCGAACCCTATGAAAAAGTCATTCAACCCCCCAAAGGGACTGTGACTCACGGGTTGAAAACTGCTACCTTAAAGGACTTGTTCTTTCTTTAATTTAAGCAGTGTGAGTAAGTGCCTCAATTTGCGCTATTCTTCAACAGAGACAATGACCTTCTGAGGGACTTTTCTACTTTAGAAAGTTTGGTTACTGATTTGATTAGCTTAAAGGACAGGGCGACTAAGATATCAGAGGTGAAGTGTCCACTGCAAGATAAAGACCTAAGAGATGCAGTGGTAGTTGTCACAAAGATTATATCGTCTAATGCCTGTTAGAGGTAAAGTCAGTAGGAGCAGGGGACTGTGCAGCTGTGGGGATGAGGGAGAGCAAGGTCAAGGTGCTGACACCATGAATGACTTGCACTCAGTCTGGTCTAAGGTTCCTGATTTACCTGGACCACTAGAGATCATTTTCTGAGATGCTGTGATATTGATCTTACTGTTCCCCTTAGGGAGGGTGAATATACCAAAGTAATCACGCCAACATTGGGGGCTTAGAAAGATAAACTGACCAATTTTCTTAAGACATGATGGAGACTTCACATGGTACCTTGTCTCTCTGAAAATTACATTTTTTTTTAAATTTGTTTGAGCACATGTGGCCTCTGCTGGCTGCAGACTCACAGGTAAAATCTCTTGACCATAAGAAATCAAATCCCAAGAGTGAAAAGTAATGTGGTCCTTAACGTAATCCTTTTCTTTTAATTTACAAATGATCTGAAGCAGATGTCAAAATTGTCAGCACTGCAGATAGCATCTCTGAAAGACATGCTAATCCTTTAGGCATGGCCCTGCTCCTGCTGCTTCAGTCAACAACAGATACTGCTGGTAAGAGCAAAAGATTAAAAACACCATATAACTCATGGAGAGAGGCAGGGCAGTACAATGAATACATGCAAGGACTCATTGACTTTGCCAGCAGAAAGAGATCATAATACAGTCACTCTTTGGTGCATAAACCTCTAGGTTATTCAGTTATTCTTGTGTCTAGTTGATTTAGTCATTCTTGTGTTTGCATATGTGTGTGAGCACATGTGTGCTGCTGTATGTGTGCATTGTGCACATGCATTATTGAAAAGAGCCAGAAGATAACCTCTGTTAGGTTGGGTGTTGTTCCTCGGGCACTAACAACCTTTCTCTTTTGAGACAATGTCTCTCAGTCGTCCAACATTTATCAAGTCAGCTAAGTTGGCTAGCCAGCAAGCCCAAAGGATCCACTTGCCCCTACCTCCCAGGCACTGGGATTAAAAGAGAATGTCACCAACCTAGTGTGGGTTCTAAAGCTAGCCTCATGCTTACAAGGTTAAACATGCCAAGGCAGATGGTAGCAGTATTATCTCCTTTCTCTGGGGAGATTCCTAGGAGGCTCTTTCATGTTCTGTCCACATCTTCAAATGTATAGCACACTAGCATTTTCCAAAGCATCAAATTGATTAGTCCATCTCAGTAACCCACTGATGTTGATATAATTACTCTGGTGTATTCACCCTTCTGGAGTGAGCAGTGAGACGAATACCACAGCATCTCAGCAAATCTCTAAGATACAGATAATGACCTCCAATGGTCCAGATAAATCAGGAATCTGAGACCAGACTGTGTGCTGCCAGCTAAGCAAGGAATAGGGTTAGTACCCTCACACCTTTCTTTCCCTTTACCCTAGCCCTATGTAGTCATTTTCAGCATGGAAAACAAAGCAAAGTAAAGCAAAGCAAAACAAAACAAAGCAAAAGAATGGTCACTTTCAATAAACTTGCATGTGAATGAGGTACATCTATGACTACTTCTAAGGCAATTAATTTGATCATTATCAAACCATCAATTAATCCTCTAGGACAGGCTTATAGAAAGTTGGAGTGGAAAATTGAGACCACAAATGCTAAGGTTGCTTCATGTTTAAAAATTGACATGTTTATATACTTTTTCTAAAAAGATGAGGTCCAGAGAGAATGATTAAAGGTATTGTCAGGAAGTAACAGAACTGAAGGTAAGGCCCAGACACACTGAGGTCTGATGTGTTCCACACGAGCAGGAGCAATTTTCCTAACATCTCCCACACATGTGCCCAGCTTTTAGCAATAAAGTCCAAACATTTATCTCCTCTATAGGACAACCAGAGCCCATGTGTACAGCCAGACTGCCACCTCCCACATGTGGCTTCCATAGTGTTGCTTGGGAAATACCCTTAAATGCTAAAGACACTGAGGCAGAAACTCAGAGCATATTTGAATAGAATACATAGTACTAACTTCTTAAATCCACCTATTAATTTCTACATGGAGTTCTTAAATTTTCCTCATAACAGAAATCTATTCTTCACTATCAATAAAATGATGAATTTCAATTAAATCTTTGGCCCAGGAAAATAATTTTGATTCTATGAAAAACCTAGTGTGCGCATATCCATATCCACATATGAGTGAACATTAAAGTACTTCCTAAGAATCACACTAGAAAAATGGATCAATAAAGACTAACCAGTTTCCTCACACAGAATTGCCCAAGATATAGAAAGCTAAATCCAGACGCCAACAGGTTTTCTTGCTGACAAAATTCAGAATCTCTTCTGCTAGGTTTCCAGTACCCAGGACAAAGGATCAGTGACTACAAAAAAAGCAAAACAACACATTCAACTGGATATTTTAATTCTTGAAAAATGCATTATATATGTAATGTAATGTACACTCCTCAATATATCTATGTCATGTAAAGCTTTTAAGAGAGAGAGAGAGAGAGAGAGATTGTACAACTAAACTGTTGTCCTTAATTACAATCACAATCAAGGTGAACTATATCAGTTTCTTCTGTGTGACAAAATTATGCCTGTAATAGGAGTCAAGCATAGGACTCAGCATGCCAGATAAACAACACCATCACTGTATCCCAATGACTTTATAATATAATGCAAAGGCAGATGTGAAAAGAAGTAGCAAGAAATGGTGTGGGCTGCAGAAGGTTGACAGCTGGCCTGGGGTTGTGTCAGGGGTGCCTAACTTGATACAGGGTATAAAATGAAGCTGAAAAACTTCTCCTATTTACTAGTTCACCTGTTCGGTCATTTCATCATTCATTGATCAAATATCTATTGAAGATCAACTACATGAATAAAGCTGTTTCTGGACCAGCAAAGCTTCATTCTAGCGAAAGAAGATTAGAGATAATAACTAAAACAAAACAGATTAAAATAACAAAATTTAAAAGTGGTGTTTCTGTACACCACTACCACCCCAACCCCCAACCTGGTGACAGCGGTGTAGAGAAAAAGACAATAGAAGAAACATGACAGAGTGCACAAGAGTGTCAGGGAGACCTCAAAACATGAGCTTCAAGGAGAAGGCATTGTAGCTGAATTGTCAAAGACAGAGAGAACAGTCAATACAACCAGCACAAAGGCCCAGAGTCAGTCCAGCAGGACTTGGTTGGCTGCAGTCAAGGGAGCAGAAAGCAAAGTGCTAGAATATGAGATTAGGAAACAGAACTAGGTGTGATGACTCTCTCTTGTAATTCCAGCATCTGGGAGGTTGAGTCATGAACTTGGAGTCTAGTTGAGATCTTTTCTCAAGAAAGAAAAACTAATAAGAAGGGAAGAGAAAGGTGAAAGAAACAGAGATCACCTCCTGGAAAGTCGCTCATTGAATCTTAGTCCACATCATTGTATTACTTTACCACATATAAAAAAAACAGTGGGCAGATAAAACCAGAGATGGGTGTACTGACAATGTTGGAATTTTGGTATTTTTTTTAAAACCACAGAAATAGTGTAGGAATATGTTTTTGTTTTGATCCCAGGTGTGGAAATATGGGGCTGCTTTGAAGCAGGTGACTATGATTTGTCTCATGCTCTAGCAGACGTGTGGTTTTGCCAGCTACAGATAGTTTCTGTGATTGTGTGACATGTGGTGGGTTTTGGTTGTTTGTTGATCTTTTTTGGGGTGTTGTTGGTTGTCGTTTCTTAAGTAGTTGTTCCCGAAGAAGAAACAAGAAGCAAAATTTAGGTATCTTGACAGGGAAGATCAAACTTTCGTAAGGAACTCAATGTTCCTCATCAGCAGTCTAATGATAGTGTTGCCCCTTTCTGACCCCTGACTTTATACAGGGATCTCTTTCCTTTTCTCCCTATCCTTTTTTCTCTCTTATCTACTGTTAGGAGCTTAAAGGGGTGCAAAAGGAGTAGAGAAGAATATAAGAAAGAAGAACCCACAAAGTAGCAAAGACTGGCCACAGATGAGATACGAAGGTGTGAGATGAAAAATGAGCTAAACATTTTACATCTGACAACCTGCTCAAGATATAGAAGAATTGACTAGTAACAATCACAGTGGGGGTAGGTAAATAAAATGTGGTTCCAACTTTCAGGAGACTTACCATCCAGTGGGTTGTGTCAGCCTTTAGAGCTAAAGTAGCATGACCCTGTGTTGGCCAGAGGGATCGGTTTCAGCAAAACCCTCTGAAAATTCCACAACCTCACCCTCCATCTTTCATCTCTACTGTTGCACATTTTATTCTACAAGTTCAGCTCACCTATCTTCTTCATGGCACTCTCTACCTTTGTAGACGGATTTGGGGAGCTCCACTTTGAAAGCCATGTAAAATAAAACTATTCACTAAGAGTGGTTCACTGCTCTACAGAAGAACAACAACTAGAGGTAGAGTATTCCCTGACTGTGAGATCTTAGTTGTTTTCAGTTTGATATTGTAATTTAAAAGTTTCCAAATTACATTTTAAAGTACTTACAGTGTGCTACACAGAATTTCATTTGGGTTTGTGGTATAATAATATAGAAAGCTGAAAACGCCTAATGCAAAGAAATACTCTTTGGTGGAACAATTTATACAAAGGTATTTCATTTTTAAAAGTTAAATAAAAAGCAGTAGTTCATTTTTCAATTAGCTTCAAAAACGATGAAAAATTTATATGTAAAAAAAAAAAACGCTCAATGCTCAATAATTCTCCTTCATTGTGTGGTGCTGTCCCACAGAGGATGTGGTGAAAAGCCTTCGTAGGAAAATAGATGCATTGAGATGGATAATATAGATGGTCCATTAGGTTGGCCTCCTATTCTCAGCATCAATTCAAGACTAAAACACACTACAAAGTTAAAATCTACCTGTCTCTATGTAGGTGTCTTCTCTTGCCCTGTGATACAGTCTTGGTAACTCACAGAGAAAACAATGAGTTAAATTTCTTGTAATTAAAAGAACCCCATATGAGCAACTATTAACAGCTGTTATGTGACCAACTTCTCAGAAAGGTTGAAATTTCCCCCATGTTAAAACACTCCCCTTCTTTATCAGACTTTGTAATCCAATGAAGAAGATCCCAGCTTTAAGTCCCAGCCTGGGGCCATCTCAGGCTGAGCAAAAGGCAGCCCTCCTGAAAAAATTAACACAGACAAATCCCCCTAATTGGCCCTGACTGTTGAACTCAGGGAATGGTGCCAATTATACAACCACCCTGGCTTTCAGGGCTTAGAGATAGATGAGAGAGACAGTCTGTTTTCTGACTGCCTTTTAAAGATATATACCTTTAAGCAATAAAACTTCTTAGATTATTTTTATTAAAGGATCGTTGGCACATTTGAAGTTTGGAGTTCAGAATAAAAAAAAAAACACAACAAAGTACAGGCTAAACAGGAAGAAATTCTGGCTGAGACAGAAAATACTCACTTTTTTTTTTCATTCACTGTGGGTTGGTGATCGGCTTGTGTCTTTTATCTATTCCAGGTCTGAGACCTCAAAACACATGGCAGTCCTGGATGTATAACTTACCCCGCACCCAGGAGTACCTTTCACCCATAGTCTTGACACTGAATCACACTCAATTCTTTGACTCAATCACTGTTCCAACGAGTCTAAGAAACATTCCAGTTAGATGGCATGATGGCTGCTCTTGGTTGTTAACTTACTACATTTAGAATTAAGTAAAACCCAAGCACCTGGGTATACTTGTGAAGGTTTTTTTCTTGGTTGAATCATCTGAGATGAGAATACCTTAAATCTGGACCACACCTTCTGCTTGCAGCCTATATAAAGGAGGAAGTGATTGCTCTTTGCCTACTTGCCCCCACTCTCACTGACAAGTTCATTTCTTCACTAATATTAGAGTTGACCTCTTCAGGATTCTAATGTATCCTGAAGACTACCTGTGACTAGCCTTGTGCCCCAACAACTGTTGGGTGTCTCCACTGGGATACCACCATTGTTGGAATAGTCAAACCACAGACTCTATGCCACCCAATAAACACCGTTTTTATAGATAGATGATAGGTAGGTAGATAGATAGATAGATAGATAGATAGATAGATAGATAGATGACAGATAAGTTGATAGATTAATAGATAGATGATAGATAGACACACAGGTACATAGAAACATAGATAATAAATAGATAATGATAGATAGTAGACAGACAGATTCATTATACCAGCTCTGTTTCTCTAGAAAACCCTAACTAATACAAGTGGGATTGCTATCGATCAGGGAAAAAATAGTGAATTTTGGTCATCTACAGAGTCTTCGCTTTCGCTCAAGTTAACTTGTAAGTTGGGCATGTGTTCTGTGATAGAATAAATTTTGGCTTTTTCTGATGCTTAATTCCTCCAAATACAAAATAGATATATTGGTATATCTGTAACTTTATTTATTTGCTTTGTTTTGTTTTAGTCAGGATCTCATGTAGCCCAGGCTGGCCTCAAACTCCATGTGTAATGGAGAATGACTTTGAACTCCTAACTCTCCTGCCTCTATTTTCCACATACTGAGATTACAAAGCATACACCACCCCACCCAAGTTCTCCATCTCATGTTTTTAAAACTTCTTATTACATCACCAATTGAATTTTGACATGTTTTGTCTTCAATTGTTCCAGATGTGAAAGAATTCCCAGTGTTCTGTGCCCTGACAGTGTTCTATCCCACATGCCACGTGACACTAGCTATATTGGAATGAAAGCTTGTAAGGACAAGGAAGCCATAGGGTTGACTGGTTTTCTTAAAGCCACAACTTCCCTGACAAATTGCAATAAAATTATATATATATATATATATATATATATATATATATATATATATATATAATTTATAGTGTGTCTATGTATTTGTGCATGTGTCTATCTTCCACCCTGGTGATCAGGTTTGACAGCAAGTGATTTTACCCAATGAGGCCTGTCCTTCCTTCCTTCCTTCCCTTTTTTTTTCTTTTTGTGCTCACTGCAAAGCTATGCTGTTAAAAACAAACTATCCGTGGCTGCTTCATGTTTTTATGGATTCCCCCCAACCTTTTTGGGCATGTAATTATAATATTTATTCTCTTCCCCTTTCAATATTCTATTTTGGACTCTATTTGTCTGAGAAGTTCCTGAGATCTCAGGGGTAAAAGAGTCAAAAGTAATTTTTGTGTTTCTCCAAAATAAAATTATTTTTACAAAATAATAAACATGCGATTTCCTCTTTCTTATTTCTCTTGCCTTTTTATTTTTATTTGTTTATTTCTTTTAACATGGAGCCTCATGTAGCCCATGCTGGAATCCTTCCAACTGTCTACACATAGTTAAGACTAACCTTAAACTCCTGATCCTCCACCTCCCAAGTGTGGGGATTCCAAGCCTGTGCAACCACAGCAGGTTATATGATTGGCCCTTGACTCTCCTTCTCTCCTGGCTTTACATGGTGACTCTACAACAGGTTAGATGCAAAGCAGGTGTGAGCACACAGTTGTCTCTTGTGAAACTCAACACTGAAGAGCTATGAAAGCATGAAGACCAACTTAACTTCTTTCACTTAACAGTTCTGGTTTGGAAAAATAAACTTACTGTTAATTGATATATTAATATGCAATAGATTTTTGTTATTTAGATGAATCAATGCACAAATTTTTAGGTGCTTGGTTCTGTTTCTAATATACTAAATGCAGATACATAGAATCCACATAAGCAAAATTTCTTTAGATTCCTTTGTGGCTTTAAGAAAGTAAAAAGGATCTGAGTTCAAAATGTATGACTTAAGTCATACATTTAATCACTCAGATATTTTTCTTTAATTAGAATAATTAAATTAGAATAATAATTAGAATAATAGAAGTTTAAATGTTGATAAAGGAAAGACTAACTGTCCTACAATCAATTACTCAGTAAAGGCCATCGCTAGTTCACACACAGTTCTGTTGTTTAGTCTGTGATACATAAAGAATTAAAACTGTATGCTGTGGTACATGTTATTTTGGAACTAATTCTTCTTTCACTTAAAATATATCATAAGAGCCATGAATGTGATCAACTGATCTTGCAGTTTCCATTATAATGGCTGCACTGTCATGCCTTTAAGTAAAGTCCTGTAGGAGTTTCACTTTCATTCTTATGTTTCTAGATTTAGACCACATTATACTTGACAGCCTTTTCACATATATTTGTAAGTTCTTTGAATAAATTCCTAGAAATGGATCTGCTGCCTGAAGGATGTGAGTATTACAGGGCTCCTAATATCCCTTACCCAACTTCTTTTCATAAATATGGCAACAGCACCATCTTTTCCACTTAGTGGGTATCTTCACATCATGTCACCTCTTTCTAAGCTTTAGAATTTAAAACGGTACCATATGATCTACCTTTCCTTGAGTATTAGCATGTTTAACTATTTTCATCCAAACCACCTGTATCTAAAAATTAGGACTAGGTTAATAGATGTTCCAATTTAAAAATTATACTCATAGGTAAAGTCAATTGCTTTCATTGGCACAGGAAAAAGATGTTCTGGGCAGGACTCTGATTGCACAGATAGTAAGACTAGCAATTAATAAACAGGACCCCATGAAAGTGAAAAACTTCTGTATGGCAAAGGATACCATTATTTAGACAAAGCAGCTGCCTATACAATGGGAAAAGATTTTTATAAATTACATATCTGATAGAAGGTTGGTATGTAAAATATATAAAGAACTTAAAAACCAGATATCAAGAAAACAAATAACTCGGTTAGTTAATAGGGTACAGAACTAAACAGAGTTCTCAAGAGTTAAAACACAAATGTCTGAGAAACAAAGAAATGTTCAACATCCTTAGTTATCAGTGAAATGCAAATCAAAACTAAAATAAAACAAAACAAAACAAAGATTCTGAGAGAAGTAACCCAGATCCCAAAAGACAAAGTATGTGTTTGTCTTATATGAGGATGTTAGCTTTGAAGCCTTCAATAGGCATGCTACTATCCATATAACCACAGAGGTTAAGTATAGAGTAAGGGAGTAGGGGGAAAGGAACAGTTCTCAAGGAAAATGAAATAGAATATATTATTATGGAGAGACAGGAAGGAGACTAGAATGAGAGAGTTGAACAGGAAGAGAAAGGGAAGAAGAAGGAAAGGAAGAAAATGCAGGGAGAGACAGCTAATACTAAGGGCCAGTAAGGGGTCATATGGAAACCTACTATAATAGAAGCTTCTTAAAATATATACATATAGGAAAGGAATTTAAATGGAGTCACCAAGTGTTCGCACTAACTTGTTTAGGTCTATTTTGGGGGGCTCTTATTCCTCTACCTTCCTTCCAATCTTTATTCCATCCTAGTCCCTTCCAACTCCCCAACACTAGGTAGGAGAGAAAGAAGTTTAGAAGAAAAGACAAGTGTAGACTTCTTCAGACTACATCCTGCTGATTAGGGGTGTCCTGTTTCTTGAGTATAGTCCAACCTCCATCAACAGGATATCTCCCATTTCTTCCCATCCCTTTGCGCATGAACAGTTGACAAACCACAACAGCAGCCAAGAACAGCAAGAGAAGAAGCAGCCTCCTCAGAGCCCTACTCGAGGCTCATCCATTTGTTCCCTCTTCAGAGTCTACAGAATCAAACTGTCTGCCACTGGCATAGCACCTCTCCTAGTGCATGAGGCAAATCACAATCTCCTGCTGTGAAGCAGTCTCTTATTCCCACACCTGGAATTAAAACAAAACATATTCACATAACATAACTGTATTTTTAAAGAAGCCAAAGCTTTTACTACAATCATGTAATGGGGAGACAAAGCCCCAACTAGACACCTTCCACCACCAAGTGAAACTTCCAATGCCTAAAATGTGTTATATCTCACCCATTGAGCTGTTGACCAAAGTGCCCCCATGGAAACTTCCAAACTATTTAGTCTATTGCCCAAGCTATTGCTTCCTCTCCACAAATGGATGGAAAGGCCCTATTATAAAATACAGCACCTCCATAACTCATTGAATATGGAAGACTCAAGTTGACTTCACCCCTACTGACTAATGTCTTTGATACTAGAATATACTCTGCAAGTTACCAGAGGAGAAAGTTAATTGTAAACTCAGGTACAAAACCTGCAATCAACAATGACCTGCCTGCAAGACACACTAGTGTAATAGTGGCACAAACATTGTGAGAGTAACCAATAGCTCTTTGGATTTAAGACCCATTACATGAGATGGAATCTATGACTCACCATGCTTGGGTGGCTAAGATCCTAAGACTAGAAAGGACATGGGCCCAGGGGGAAACCAAACACCAGTGTTCTCCTAAAGGAACATACCAATAGAGTGACTCCAAATGACATTCTGCTATACCCATCAATCAGTTTCTTGCTTAGCCATTATTAGAGAAATTTCCTCTTGCAGTAGACAGGAATTAATACAGAGACCCACAATTGGACAATGTTCATAGAGTGGGAGAGTTTAGAATACTCAGTCTTAAATGGGATGTCTTCATCAACACCCCTCCCTTCAGAATTCAGGGAGATATGCAGAAGAGGAGGCAGAAAGGTTGTATGAGCCAGAGAGGATGGATGACACCAAGGAAACAGTGTCCTCTGACACCAAGGAAACTGTCCTCTGACACAACAGGTCAGAGATTGTGGCAGCATGCTTAAGGTCTGTACAGTTCCAAGTCAGATGAGTTCCCAGCCTAGAGACATTAAAATAGACTTGAGCTCCCACTCCTAACAAAGAAGTCATTTCCAGTTGACAACCACTTATCAAAGGAAAAATTAGTTTTCTCCAATAGAGTATTGCTAGATTATATAAACTATTCTTAAGGGAAGACACCATGCCCAGCCATAGATGGCCAGCAAAAATTAACTCAATGGTATTTCTGTAGATTTTTTTCTCTCTTACTGGTATTTTGCTTATGATTTTATGAATTTTTTTGTGGGGGTGTGCATGCACACGCACACACATGCTTCTTGTTTGGCTTTGAAATTGTGGTTTGTTTCTTTTATAAGGAGAGGGAATTGAGTGAATGGAGTTATGGGGAGGCTCTGGGAGGAGATGGGGAAGGGAAAGCCATGATCAGAATATGTTGTGTGATAAAAATATTTATTTTCAATAAATATCACTTTAGCAGTTAATTTTTTTAAGTAACTGATATTTAAGTTGTTTGTATCATAACTAATGCCCTATATCTATCATAATATCTAAGTCAGGAAAAATCCTTAGTAATGTAGACTGAGGAAAGGAACAAGGCTT
This sequence comes from Mus minutoides, assembly GCA_902729485.2. Lineage (NCBI taxonomy): Eukaryota > Metazoa > Chordata > Mammalia > Rodentia > Muridae > Mus > Mus minutoides. The sequence continues at coordinate 2,441,456 of LR756421.1, forward strand.
GGATGACATAGAACAGAGAACTACTGGGTAAGAATGACTTTCTACAGGACAGTACTGCCTGTGACCTGACTGGCAATGGGATCCAGAGTGCTAGGAAAGTCTTGGGTGTGCAATGGCACTAGGCAGTACATCAGCGTAGGGTCAGCTGGCTCTAGCCTCCAGCATGCATAACTTCTCCATCCCCTCAACATCTTACTACATACCGAGAGACAAAAATAAACCAGAAAGGGCCCCCGAAGAGAGATGCTGGGAGCAACTCACCACAGAAGCAGGCTGAGACTCCAACAGGAAGGGGAACTCAATCTGCCTGTGTAGCTCAAGGTGCAAAGACTTCTATAGAGCCAGAATCATGTCCCTCAGCATACCCACAGCTCAGAGTTCCTCCCTGTCCTTGTAAGGGGATCTAAACAAGCAGGCTAGACCAAGGCTGTAGCTGAAGTTTGCTGGGGAAGAAGCCAGCCAACTGAATGCATCAGTCTCAGACTCCAGCCCCAGAATTGAATTCTGCCTCTAAAACTCCAAGCAGAATCCTGCACTCAGTAGAGACTATGGATCTTTGCCTGATAAAATGGCAGTAAATAGGTGAAAGATGACATTTGCAAAATCCATGAAGTAAGGAACAAATTATCACCAACTTCTACAAAGGAGGAAGTTAGCAAATTATCGCTTTACCACATATGTGCCAGTGCTCACGGGGTCTTCTGCATGGATCCTAGTGAGCATGCTAATGAAGATTTAAGCCATTGGACCCACCTTGCCAGTCTGTGCTTAGTGGAAATTAAGCTGTGGATTACAAGGACAGCTTCTCACAAGGCTTTGAAGTCTACTGTTTTAGTCTGAATGATCACAGAACTGTCTTGCCCACTTCCCTTCCTCCTTTCTTTCTTAATCTTTTGTGTGGTTGCAGTGGGGGGAGCTGAAAAATCAACCTGTGTTGCGGTAATGGCTTTCTTAGTGAATGCTTTAGTTAACATATAGACTTTTATCATAATTTATCCCAGCTTGTCGTCAAGTGTTTTGTTTTTCACTTTGTTTCGCACAGTTCTTTAGACAAAAACCTTCTAGGCTTTGTTTTCTTGTTAAGATACACTTTCAATTGATATCTCTTGTCTTCAGAAGCAGCTGAACACATGAAATTTAAAGTTTGGGGAGGATTGTCTTCCAGGGTGTCTTAGTTGGGGTAACCTTTGCTGTGATGAAAGACCATGATCAAAAGCAAGTTTATTTGACTTATACTTCCACTCTATAGTTCATCATAAATGAAAGTTATGACAGGAGCTCAAGCAGGGCAGAACCTAGAGGCAGGAGCTAATGCAGAGGCCATATGGAGATGCTGCTTACTGGCTTGCTCCTCATGGCTTGCTCAGCCTGCTTTCTTTATAGAACCCAGGACCACCAGCCCAGGGATGGCACCACCCATAATGGGCAGGGCCCTCATCATCAATCACTAATTAAGAATATGCTCTATAGACTTGCCTGTAGCCTGATCTTAGGAAGGAATTCTCTCAGCTGAGGTTCCTTCCTCCCAAATGATGGTAGCTTATGTTAAGTAACATAAAACTATCCTGAACACAGGGGATTATGAAAGAATCAAAATAATACTGGAGGACAATCAGATGCCTAAGGCTCAAAGAGTATAGGCCTATTGTTGAACTATTCTGATGGTGTGAAAATTTTAAAATGTCTGGGGACCAGCCTACTGATAGACAGATGTCCATTATTTTTAAAAAAGATTTATTTGTTTTATGTATATGAGTACACTGTTGCTGTCTTCAGGCACACCAGAAGAGGGCACTGGATTCCATTACAGATGGTTGTGAGCCACCATGTGGTTGCTGGGAATTGAACTCAGAACCTCTGGAAAAGCAATCAGTGCTCTTAACCACTGAGCCATCTCTGTAGCCTGCAGATGTCCATTATTAGACTCCCCTACTCCAATGATTAATAGCATTAAGGGTACAATTTTCATAGTCTTGAAAGTAGCTTTTGTGTATAGATAATAAATAATATTGGTGGCATAATCTATCATAGTTAATAGAAAACAAAATCAAAGCTAGCTGGGTGGGTTGGTGCCTGCCTTTAATCCCAGCACTGTGAAGGCAGAGGCAGGTGGAGCTCTGTGAGTTCTTCTCCAATGTGATTGAGAGCAACGTTCAGGAAAGCCAAGGCTACACAGAGAAACCCTGACACTAAAGACAAAAAAAAAAAAAAAAAAAAAAAAAAAAAAAAAAAAAAAAAAAAAAAAAAAAAAAAAAAAAAAAAAAAAAAAAAAAAAAAAAGCTTCAGTGAGGCATACTGACTCAGATCTCTAATCTTCAGCAGTCAGAAGGCTGAGTCAAGAAGGCAGCTTAATTTGAGGCCAGCATGGGATATAGTAAGGGCTTTAGAATAGCCTATGATGTATTCAACACCTTGTCCTAATAAAAAAAATACCATAGCTTCTCTTTAAGCTTTTAAATTAGTAACATACACTATATAAGCTTAACATATTTTAGCAATCAGTTCTAAAAAGCCATAGATTAATATTTGGTCAATTTTATGGATATGCCCAATTAAATACTTTAAATATCATTTATGGTAGTATATAAATTCACTACTTTTAACTCTTTGAAAGTGAAGTACTTAACTAAACTTTCCAATTTAATAAATTAAAATTTTATTTATTGATTCCACATTTAGAATCTGAATCATAAGTCTGACATTTACTTCAAAAAGCCAGATTCTCCTAAGCAAACTACAAATGCTCAAAGCATGAATGGTTTTGTGCCTTAACACTGTGGGTTTGAATTTTATAAACACTGTTTCTTTTTCTATAGGAGAGGCAATATAAGTTGTTTTCCTGCCAAGAGTAAGTGTGTAATCCTAAACTCATAAACTACTCCAAGGGCCAGGTCTCACCCCTAGCGTCCCCTGACAGTTTCCACTGGACTACCAATTCTTCTAAGTCTTGTTTCTCCATTTCTCTCTCCAGAGTTTGAGGGCTTGCCTTTTGTTACCAAGAGTACCCATAATTCCTCTTAACTTCTTAATGCAGATACTACCCTGTGACCAAACAAACAAACAAACAAACAGGCAGATGGTGACTGAAGAAAGACACACTCTTGGGGCCTCTACACATGTATGCCTACCTGTGCACACATTGACACAGACGTTCTCTCTCTCTCTCTCTCTCTCTCTCTCTCTCTCTCTCTCTCTCTCTCTCTCTCTCTCTCTCTCTCTCTCTCTCTCTCTCTCTCTCTCTCTCCAGGGGCCCAGGCAGATAATCAAGGGTAAGTTCTTGCTATTATCACCTTTAATCTTAGCTGTAACCTTAGCTCCCCTTGCCACATGATTTCACTCATTCATGGGTTCTAACGATTAAGAATGGGACAGAGGGGGCCTGGCAAGATGGCTTAGTGGTTAAGAGGGCCAACTGCTCTTCCGAAGATCCTGAGTTCAAATCCCAGCAACCACATGGTGGCTCACAACCATCTGTAACAAAATCTGATGCTCTCTTCTGGAGTGTCTGAAGACAGCTACAGTGTACTTATAAATAATAAATAAATAAATCCAAAAAAAAAAAAAAAAAAAAAAAAAGAATGGGACAGAGAACGTCATTCTGTCGGCCAGGTTATTATAGTAGAAAAAGTGTTTATGAATTTTCATTTAAATTTATTCTCAAATTTACTCTAGACCCAAACATTTCATTTCATTTTACTCAACTTTAGTCTCTTTGCCATACTTATGTCCTTTGATTACATCTACCTAGTGAGCCTGTGTAGAGTTTCAGGTGAACAGAAGAGGCTGTGCAAGAGCAAACACCAGGAGGGTAAGGGTCAGGGTGAGGGAGGGAGGGAGAAAGGTCGATTTTACCTTCACCAAGAACACATGGCTAGCTAGGATCTCTGGTTGGAGAAGTCTATCTCTGTGGGAGGCCATATCTGCTTGGTGGCAGAAAGCTCTTCCTTACTCTTAACCTGCAGGGCATAGACTTTACCATCACAGCTCATCCGAGCCCTACACAGCACTGCTGTTTATTGGTAGCACTGTAAATGATTTTCACTTTGTATTTTCAGCCTGAGTTTTTTTTCTAATACCCTACTGCAGCTGGAGGCTGTGTCCATGATCTGTGGTGTTGCCAGAAATCATGTGGATGCTGGAGATCAGTTCTCCTGACTATAAACAGCGAGGAGGAGACTTAGGCAGTGAGTGAGATCGATGACAGCAGATACACAGTTGAGAAAGAGGGACACACAAGGCTTCTGTGGCAACCACTACCCCACCCACCCCTAAAGAAGCGACAGCTTAGACAGAAAGCTATGGAAGAGAACTCTTAAAAAGTATGATAGGGATGCTGAGGCCCATGCAGCTAGCTCTCCACTGCCGATGGCTTCTGGCAGGGGCGCAGAGGGGAAGATTCCGTTCTATTTAATGGTCAGGGCACTGAGTGTTCAACAATGCTCCAGGGAGTATATAGGGAACACAAACTGGACTTTAAAATTGTTGTTGGGGGTAAGGGGGAGTAGAAATGGAAGAAGCGCATGAATGTGAGCAGGTATATAATGTGAAATCCTCCCCAAATCAATAAAAATGTTATGATGAACAAAGACAACAGCAACAACAAAAGGAACAGCCCAACAAACACAATTACTGTGTTTATTGTATTAGTGTGTGTGTGCATGTCTCTGTGTGTGTGTGTGTGTGTGTGTGTACTCTCTCGTGTGCATGCATGCTCCCTTCCATCATGTGTGTCCGGCACGAAACTCAGGTTGTCAGGGTGAGCCGTTTCACAAGCCCTTTGCTTAACTTTTTAATTTTTATTATTATTTTTTAAATGAAATTCAAGAAACCAACTCCAACAGCATTTTTAAAAGATCAAACATGGTAACTTAATTTAAGAATGTCTAACTTGATATTTATATGCTGAGGAATTATATCAGGAAAATATAAAACTCTCTCTTGTAGGACAGGCATGGCGGCACACACCTTTAATTCCAGCATGCAGGAGGCAGAGGCAGGCAGATATCTGTGACTTTGAGGTCAGCCTGGTCAACAAAAGAGTTCCAGACCAGCCAGGGCATCTGTCTCACAAAAAGAACATGTATTGAACTGTTATGGCCATGTAAGGGCAAAAAACTTTTGGCCCATACATCACACTATTCACAATACACACACACACACACACACACACACACACACACACACGAACTTCACCCCTGAGCCTCTAGTTTCAGACACTATTTGTTGGCATTTTACGGTTTGGTGGTTTGAGAGCTGGAAAGCACTCATGCTGTGTGCTCAGAACCAAGGTTGCAGCCATGTCCTAGGGCAAAACACAGGCAAGCGCTGGCAGAACTCCTGGGGTTCGTCGGGTGTTTGGTTTTTAACAATTTTGGCTGCTATGCTCAGAAGCCTGTTACTTTGGCTAACATTTTCACACAAAGCCCCATACCTTCACTTACAGGGTCTCCTTTGGGTTTGCAACTCACCATTTAAGGAGGTATGAGAGACGACACAGGCAGGTAGAACCACAGTTACCCCAGAAGCTCTACCCCGATGTTAGCATCCCGCCACCACACTCAGCTCTGTCAACATTTTGCTCCAATGACAAACCACAAAAGACCTTTCTACTACTGTGTTCGAGGCTTTGGAACCGGGGACAGAACATGTTTCACCACAGGCACAGTGCTATACAAAAACATCAGCCTGAATCCTCTTGTGGTGAATCACGCAGATATTAGATAGGATTATCAGCTGAAAAGAGACCCATGGAAAGGCAATCACATAACTTAATGCAATTCCATAGTGATTTACACTAATCGGGACCGAACATGCCCAGTGCACAGACCCATCAATGTCAGAACTGGAAAAAAAAAAATCTAAGCATTGCTTTGTAGAAGATAGGGACAGCAGGCCACCATAAGCCTTACATTTTATTTGCTGTGAATTAATAGACCCAATTCTGGTTGTCAGATATCCCCATAGTATATGCTATATGAAGAACAGCCTATAGCCAGCCACACTATAGCAATTTTTCCTCCCTGGAGGGTATACATGACCTCTCTAAGAAGCCCCATGGACTTTAATTGGCCTTATTGGTGAAGGCCACAGAGACATCCCAAAAGCTAAACGAGCCTGATTGAGTTGGAGATACTAGGGTCAACACTGGTCCACATCTACATGAAAGGGTAAAGAGAAAGACCAGGGCAGATCGCCTGGCTTTAGCTATCAGTGAGCGTGTTTGGAGAAATCCCCACCCTCGGGGTGTGTTCATTTGATAATCGATGCCTCTGGGACAAAATACTTATGGCCTGTGAAGACTAGCTGATACATACCCAAAACCCCAGAACAGCAGAATGTCAAGCATCTTCCTTCCTCCCACATGTCTTGATTCCCTCGTACACATCTCTCTGTATGAAGGGCTCTCCTCTGTTTCCTGGGTGACAGCCTCCAAAGGCTTCCATAAAAGAACCTCACTGTCATTTAAAGCTTGTCCTCCTCAACTTCGACATGTGGCTCCACATCCGTGTGTGTGTGTGTGTGTGTGTGTGTGTGTGTGTGTGTGTGTGTGTGGTTTACCTTAAGAAGGGCTTCCAAACAGGGCAGTGAGAACTGCTAACTGTCCCTGTCTATCTTTTTTTGTGGAGTCCTACGGCCATTGTGAGCAGGCCTGGGGAGGCTTTTCCCACTAATGGTGAAATAAATGATACATTAAATTGGGCACAGGCCACCTTCAGGTAAAGATGAAAAGAGACCCGTCTGAGCCAGGGGAGACAGCTTCTCTCAGGGTGTGTTTTCAACTGCACTTTTTTTTCCACTTTAAATAGCACAGGTGAAAGGGACTTTCTGAGTGTAACCCCATGAACCAACCAAGTTACAGCGTCACTTTTCTGCCACAGGGAAGGGAGGGAGGGAGGGAGGGAGGGAGGGAGGGAGGACTGTGCATGAGTGAGCTCTCAACATTCCTCTCTCCCGCACCCCCTCCCTTCCCCTCTGCAAAGACAGGAAATCAAGTACACACGGAAAGCACTATTTCACCCAAACTTCAAAAAAACAACAAGTCCAGGTCTCTAGGTTAGATTCTAGAACATTCCAGTAATGTCTGGTTACAATTTTAATTAGTATAAGTTCTGCAAAGTGACCTCTGCTGTGGTCATAGCATAGAGATAATTACGTGTTGTATACATCTGAGGAGGACCGAGGAGAGACTTGAAGAAGATGTGCCGTTCAGTTTTTCCGAAGGGTCAAAAGGAAAAGGATGTCACAATAAAGGGCAGAGAGGTTTGGCCCTCAAGGTTGTGGGAGAAAACTTGCTATCTGATCAGAGGCAAATTGTTCCAAAGTTTGGCTGTCCATCACAGCCGAATAAGGAGACCATTATATTTAACTGTCTGTTGCATACATAGACTAACCCAGAGCATTTTACATAATTTTGATCACTTTCTTATTACTCTGTGATATTAAAAAGATGGTTATGGTATATCTCCATCCTCTAGATCCAAAGAAGACGAATAGAATACATTTTTCTTTTCTTTAATTTGATAGCGTCTTGCTCGATGGCACAGGCTGGCCTTGAGCTTTAAAACATCCCGCATCCGCCTCTTGAGTTTAAAGTCACACACCACCATGTCTTGATGGGACACTATTTAAAATAATTGTTTATTTTTTCTATAGATATGCAAGTGATAAAAAGTACAGTTTTAAAAACTATATAATATATTATATGGGACTAAGCCATAAAATATGGATATTGACTTTTATGTTTGTACCCTTCATATAAATGGCAAAGCAGGTTTGGGGATTTTTAGTTGGTTTGTGTATTGGGGTGCATCTGTGTGGAGGCCACGAGACAGCCTTAAGTGCTGCTCTCCAGGTGCCAGCTACCTTTTTTAAAAAAATAGGTCTTTCACTGGCCTGGAACTTGCTAAGGAGGCTAGCCTGGCAGGCCACAGAGCCCCACAGATCTGCCTATCTCTACCTCTCCAGCCCTGGAATTATGGGGTTATGATACTATATCCAGATTTGAGGGGAGGGAATTTTGGTTAAAGTGGGGTCTTCCCACTACAAAGAAAGCACTTTACTGAATGAATCATCTCCTTCGCCCCAGAGCAGAGTTTAAATTCACAGGGGTCTCCAATCCCCATCCACAGCGATTAAGGGCAACTAACTGCAGAGCCAGTGTACTGCACCGCCTCAGACTTCAGCCCTGTGCCCACCTCACCCCACACTGAACACCACACAAGTTACACCAGCTGGCCGAGTGACAGGAGACCAGTAGTTGCTTCACCAACAGCAAATAGAAATGCTACAGGGGACAAAGGAAGAGCTCTATCTACAGCAAGGAAGGCATGCTTTTAAGGTATGCCGCCAAGCAGCAGGGTGAGGAGAGGCAGGGACATCCAGGGATCTCGAGGATGAACATGGAAAGGCGGTAGTAGTTGGTGGCAGATTGGAGATCTTACCATGTCAGGCAGGCTTCCCCTTTAGTCACAGCCTGATTTTTGTCCTTGCTTCTGCAGGACATCATAGGTGAAAAGATGTTTCTAAACCCCTTGCCCCCTGCGTGTCTTGCAATGTATGGCATTTTCTTATTTGTTTGTTTTTTTTTCCCCTTCAAAAATGACTCACAAATGCTGTATTATTTTACCCTACACAAATTGCTTTCCATAAATTCATTGGGGGTGGAAAAGCCTTGAAGCCATATCATAAACATGACACATCTGTTTCTAATAATCAAAGAAGTATAATAAAACCTTTACTTTGGAGGAATGGCCAAAGTTTCATCCTAAAGACAAATTATATCCATCTGGTCCCCAGAGAGCTGGCTTTTGCATTAAGGAATATTTGTTGCTTGGGTGATTGGAGTGTGGGAGTCAGGGAGAGGGGAAGTTGTTAGCTCCAACACTTAGTGCTAAGTGGAGTTCATTTCTAAAATTGAAGCTTCCAGAAACTGGTGAGTAATCCTCCGTCGTGGCGTGATATTATGTCACCAGATCTGCTGAGCCGAAAGCACAATAAAAGTAATCCTTCCTCCTGCAAATGCTGGGGATGTGGTCCTCACAGATGTGCTACGGGGAACTGCTCCTGCTGGGTAAAGTTCAGGAGCCGGGGCTGATGCAGCTGGTGAATTTCCGGTCCACATATCACTCACTGCAAGTCCCTATCATGTGCAGAGGCCTAGAATGGCCTTCCAGCTCTGACTTCCCTGGTTCCAGGCATTAGTGAGCTTTTCTGCGCAGTCTCTCAATATTTCCAGCCAGTCGGGCAACTTACTGACTATGCAGACAACAGCGGATGGGGAGGAAGGCAGTGGAAGGATTGGGTAAGAAAAAGGGCTAGCATTTAGAGGCATGTGTCCTGCCAGATTTCTGTCTTGCAGTAGCTATCCGCAGGTATAAAAGGAGCCACTTGAGTTGAAGGCCGAGGCCTGGTGACAGGGCATTATCCGGGCTCCAGTCTAAGGAACTCACCAGCGTTTTCCAGTGTGACCTACTGACGCAATTGTCCAGTGTCTATGCTGAAATTATTCATAATGAGCCCTCCTCGTCTCCAAAAAGAAAGTAACAGGTAAAGGAAAATTAGATCAATATAATTTAATGACTTTAGTCCCTTGGTGGTAGATTCAAGCAGGACTTAACCTTCGACAATGTCTAGTCCACTGTGTCTGGACAAGGCCTTAATAATGGACTATGAAAGGTATCTTCTGTTCAGATCTGGTCGCGTGCCTATGGAATCCACGCCCAACCCCTCTGAACTCCATAACAGAGATTCTGATTGGTCCAGCTTGAGAGTACCAAGCTTGGTACTCTCTCAAGGTTGGATTATTGTCTCTCTCTCTCTCACACACACACACACACACACACACACACACACACACACAAAACACAAAGATTTTTCACTGGGATGGCACTTTCAGAAATCTGTTATCATGTTTATTTGGCAATGCTTAGCATTTGCCCCTCCAGGGAGTGAGCCCCTCCCAATAAGACAGCAGGGAGCGTGGACCAGGCAGGACCCACGTGTTACCGTGGAGCTCTGTTATGAGAAGCTAAGTGAGCAGAGCCTGCGGCTTATTAATTCTCAAATTGCAGAGGCTCCACCAAAGTTCGCTCTTACATCAATGGAATCTCAGAATTGAACAGGAGCCCCGAGAGGCCCAGCAGCAGCAGAAAGGTAAGGAAGACCAATCTGCCCTCATTTCAGAGTTTCAATGAAAGCCATTAAATAGCCTTTAGTTTTAAATAGCTCAGGTAGCTTCATATGTAATCATTTACAAAGTCTTCAGCTGTGTCCGAGTGCCACAAAACCTTGACATGTTCTCTCTCTCTCTCTCTCTCTCTCTCTCTCTCTCCCTCTCTCTCTGTGTGTGTGTGTGTGTGTGTGTGTGTATTTGTGTGTGTGGTGCCAAGCATTGAGCCCAGATTCTCCTGTGTCTGTTGGGCCACACTTGAACACTGAGGTGTAGGCTTGGCCCAAGTGACTCTTGTTAAAATGAAAGGCCGGAATCTGCAATTTCCAACCTCACTTTCCCTGCCCTTGACTGCTTATAAATGCCCATTTTGTGTTTTCTTGCTATTGGGCATTTCTCTAAATTCCTGTGAGGTGAGGGAGCACAGCCACCTCATTGCCTGTTACAGTTACATCCCTACTTTGCAATTCTTCCCCACAGTAAATAACAAGCACACCATTCTTTAAAAACAGTGCCTTTTCTTTGACTCAGTTGTAACTAAATGTGGCTAATCGCTGACCGTGGTAATATATGTTTTACTTTCTTGTCAATGTGTATAATTTTTGCCCCTTTTCTTTTCTTGTCTTATCTCAGTTTTTTGTTTTGTTCTGTTTTTCCTCAGGTACTCATCACCAGTAAGGTCTACAGAGAAGAAGCAGTGGTGAGGGCAGTCAGGCACTTAACTAGTTCAGTTGGCCCTCCCTGACCATTTGGTAAGAAGCCTCCAGCATCAGGACCACATGACAACATTTGGGGCACTGTTTCAGCAGCTCTACTCTAGAACTATGTAAAGCTTCTACTTTACAACTGCACTGGTATAAAAATGAATGTAAACTCGGCCAAACTCAGTATCATACATTCACTATGAGTGGATTCAGTGGCATGGGCGGAATTAAAGCAAAAACATTTGAAATGCTGCGGCTTTCCCAGATATAGTGCCTGCAGAGCCTAACGGAGAAGCTGGCCTTGCTTTGGGGGTCACTGGTACAGGATATCTCCCCATCCAGACAGGGACTCCCTCTGTCTTCCTCCAGAGCAAAGCACTGCTTCAACACTTCACCCAGGAGACCCCTCTTTCCCTGGTCTGATATAAACTTACACATTGATACCCAAAGGGAAGAAATTCCCACCTACACACAGCACTGCTCGCAGCCGGGAATCACCTATACCTTTTCTGTGGCTAAGCTGAAGGACAATTATGTACTCCCCACCCCCCAACACATCATAACTCTCCCCTTGTTTATGTAAAGACCCCAATTAGGCCAGAAATAGACTTTAGCACTGCAAACATTGTTTAAAAAATGTTGAGACATTTAGACCAGTGTGCCCATTCATTATTCTCCTTTGAAACCTAATATTAGCAACAGCATGTACCAGAGACCTGGACCATGAATTAATAATGAAACAGTTGTAGTGGAAAACATGTGCGCACCTAGTTACTCTACTTGGCAGGCACCTGTCGGGATGGGAGCGCTCTCTGGCTTACACAGCACTTTCTATGATCATTGTATTTCCATGGGATTTCCTGCGGGGAGAGAGACCAGAGCATATGTCTCCCACTCATACTCAGCTGCCACAGAACAGATGCAGGTTCCTGGGGAATGCTCCAACCTTTTCTTCTCTGAAGGTTTGACTTGTCACAAATAGGTTGCTTAGATATTTTAGTATGCATGGTGTCAACTATTGCTCCATCTGATTCATTCTAGCACAGCGCCCTTGAACAGTCTTTAAGGACCAGGAAAACCTTATATCCTTAAACCATCTCTAGCTAGGTTCTATCAGACATGGAACAGGATTCTATCACCGTGTCCCTCGAATGATGGGTTCGTGGTCTTGAGCACTTTATGTCTCTCTTCTGAGCCTCAGTCAGTTCACCTGCAATGGAGTGTGGGGTAGTCATATCTCTGGTTCACAAGGATGAGCACAGATACGGTGGGGCAGTTCCCGCAGTGCTGGATGAATGGAGCCGCCGCTGTCATCACACAACACCCCCTCCCGCCCCCATCATCTTCTTTGTGATTCTGCCATGTAGTATAATCATTAGCACATAATGAAGTTTGTTGTGTAAACCATGGGATGTATTTTACATGCAGTCTTTTCATCGAGAAAGGAGGCCACTTTGTTTTCCTTGGCCTGGTTTGCACCCGAATTTCCTCCCTCCGTGGCACTTGACGACAACTCAATTTTCAAATGAGCTTCGCCTTTCTGATGGGTTCTCCTCCCCTGAGAACTCAGGACAAATTCTTAGCTTATGGTAGCAATCAAGACAAATGTCAAGCCATACGTGATGGGTGTCCTGAGGGGTTCTATGTGTGGAACTGCAGTTTTTAGGATGAAATGGTTTATTTCTCGCAACTCAATTCACTCACCTGTCCCTTAAAGACTGTGTTTTCTGTGGCTTCCTGCACACTTTTTTTTTTAAAGCCTTTCTACATCTGCACAAAACAAGCAGTTGTTGTCATCACCATTCTTGTCCTGTGAAACCTTAGCCAGGTGATAGAGTTACAAATTCCGTTTCTCTAAGCAGAGCCCCGACTCTTAGCCCCACACTGGGAAGGTGCGTCCAGTGGCCCACAAGCCTGGCTTTGGAGACTCATAAATTTAGACATTACCATCTATATCTTTTAGACTGAAAAAAAAATCAACCCCTAAAGTTATTCACAACTATCAAGCAAGATAAAAGAAAAGGAACACGTTAGAATTCCCCCCTCTGCCCTTGAAAACCAGTCGATCGCAACGGACCAGTTTTTGTTTTAGTTTGTTTTCTTAGTTATTGCGTAACTCGGGGCAGTGAGGAGTACAGGAAATAATTTAGCCCACGCACCTGCACAGAAAACCCACATCAACGACTTTGCTTCGGCAGTCGGGCTGGGGAACCAAACGCTAAGCCTGAAAGCAAACGTGAAATCAAATACGAAAATTGCCCAGCAGCCCCACAGGAGTCAGCTATCCAGAGGCCCCGCTGAAACCCCATCTGTCAGGTAGAGTTTCAGACACATTTTGATGTTTTGGTCACCTGACCCAAGCTCTTCAGCCCAATTGGCCCCCAAATTCCCAGGGCAGGTAATGAGGTAACCAGAGTGTGTGGGAACGAGAGGATGGGGCAGATACAACTTTCCCCGTCATTCATTAGACTGTCTACTAATTCTGCTTGTTTCTTGGTTTGACGTCTGCTTATCAGGAAATTTGAACTTCTTAAAGAAACGGAATGACTTTATCTACACCTGGGACAGAATTTAGTAACATTTGTGTAAAATTAAACCATTGTAACAGAAAATAGTAATTTGGGAGATTAAATTATTTATACGTTAATTTAACAGCCAATATATTTCAATGCGCTTGTGTTTTGTTTTTCTCCACTCTCTTATTAAATATCATTTGAAATATCACACTGTCATCCTTGCTTTGCCTGCAAAGTCATAGAAATAGATGTGCTGACTTATCCACGATTTTTCTAATCCTTTTCTTAATCTCACAGGGATTTTTGTCCAAACAAAATAAATGTTTATCCACATGGCATTTGTCACTATGGGAACTTTTGGCCTTTAAAATGCTGACTCTGGTAGCAGAGACAACCAAGAGGAGAAATTCGCCTTGTTTAACAAGAATAAACAGAACCAGTTTGGCTAGCAACCCTTGGTATAACCTAGCCTAATGGGGGAGGGACAGAGAGCATGCGCTTACTGTTCAGCCAGACTCCGGGCAGGAAAACAAGCAGGTTCGAGTTTCCTGGCAAAACCAGGAGCTCAAACGTCACAGAAAAACTTGAAGGGATTTTTTCCCCTTAATTTCATGTAACTAATTCCAAACATGAACAACATTATCTAATGTGTTAGCATACATGTATAACAACTTTTGCAACTAATAATGCCACTCTTTATGCTCCCGTGTTGAGCCTGACAAGCCGCTCTGACAACTTGACAGCTGACAGGAAATAGACTGGTCTGCAAACTTCAGAATAAACTCAGAGTGACTTTTTTTTTTCTTTTTCTTTTAAGTCAATGGATGCAATGCTGTGAGACTCCCCGAGGCGTTGAAAGTATTTCCCTCTCTCAAAATACACCACATGATTATCAAACACATCTTTGTGGGGGATGGGGTGGCTAATAACAGCTTTATCATTTCCCTCACCAAAGTGTATATAGTGTCAAGCCCATGCAAAAGATATGGTGCCTGAGATCTCCTTAACCAGTTGGGGACCGTATGAAACACGAAGCGGGATCAGTGGGAGAACTGGTGTAAGCTCTCTGTAGAAAGCACATGGCCACACTCAGATATGATATTCAGGAAGCAGGCATAGAAGAGGTGAGGCAGTCCTGGGGATGGTGTACTGTAGTGACTGATGAGAAATAAATCCACCTTGGATATATTATTTCATGATCCCAGTACACACACACACACACACACACACACACACACACATCTGACTGCTGCTCCCCTCAAGACATGGGTCCAATTCAAGATAAGCAATTTCAATATGAAAAGCTTCTAAAACACAGATAAAAATGATTTAGGTCTTCCAGGTGTGCCATAATTCTTGGCAGGAAAAAAAACAAAAAAAAACAAAAACTTTTTTTCTGGGTGTGTAATCTCTGAAAGAAATTTGTTGTCAGAGCTGGATAAAACCATCACGTTAGAAAAATAGAAGCTCAGCTATGAACAAAGTGTAAGGTGCGACGGTGGAACTCTCTGCTCCGTGCCGAAGTTACGGCATAAAAGTAGAACTCCCTTTTCCTTATGTAAACACTGCTGGATTTGGGCACCATTTCAAAAGATGTACAGCTGAACATGTAGGAGCCTATAGAAATAGGACAGACTCTTGGTGGGAGGTTTGGGGTGGGGTTCTAGTGCCAAGCCAGACTCTAATGCCCAGACAAAGGAAAAAAGAAGATGCATTTTATAGCTTACAGATTTTTTTCTTTCTGTCTTTTTTTTTTCCTTTCTTAAGGCAGCAGACCAACCAAATAACTCAATCAACAACAACAAAACTGAGATGTGCCGTGCAGTGGAAAATGTTATAACAACTTGAATAACGAAGAGGACCCCCGAAGGAGTGGGAATGTAGGCAAAGGGGGAGAGGCCCATATTATGGAATATTTAAACACTGTAATTTGATGCACATTTATTAATTGGCTGCTTTTTAAGAGACCCTTATTTATGGCAGGTCTAGGAACAATATAGCAAACACAGAGCTCTCATGGCTTGTTGTGCTTTCCATATGTTCAGATGAAATGAACATCACATCTAATAGTGGTGCTCCCTGCTCTTGAAGTGTCTGCCAGTACCACATCCCTTGGGAGCTGTTACCACCAAATTAATATCCTGTGGGTCACTTAATTCAAAAAACCACATTATAGAGGCATTATGTGATTAGATGTACTGCTTTTACAAGGCGGTTGGGGTGTGTACTTTGCCTCTGTTCCAGAGAGGATGGCGGGGGCTCATGTACATAGACCTCCAAGCCGGAGTCTCTGCGAGACCCATGACAGCACAGACACATGTCCAAAAATGTGACCTCCATTCACTGTCAGAAGCTGCCTTTACAAGATCAACCAGGGTGACTTGCTTGGTAAGAAACAGACCTGAACAGCTGGTGGGGATTAGCTGCTCTGAAGGGAGGCGTTTTTCTGTCCCTATCAGGCCAGCTTGTCACCAAATGCTCATAGTAAGTACAGGGCCATGGGATGCTCCAGTGGCTCACTGAGTCAGCGTGGGCTGCTTACACAGAGTCACACTGTGACCGTAGTGCCCTCTCAAAGCTAGGATCTACCAGCCAGAAGAGACGGTTAGTCTCCTCCCAGACAGCAGGAAGTATGTTTTGTTGTTGTTTGAGTTCTGAAGGCATCTGGCAGCAGCACACCAGGCAGTTCTTGCAGGAGATTCAGTTGGCGTCAAGCACAGTGACTGCAGGCAGTATAGAAGCATAGCTCCTCCTTACGCTATACTCTTGAGTCTCTCCGGAGATAATTTACTTACGAATCTTTCAGGTGGCATCCAAAGAGGATGCAGGCTGCCCTCAAGAGGGGAACAAGCCTCAAAAGCATCTAGGAGGGGCACTAAGGGCTAGACATATGTTTGAGTAGGACTATGGGATATGTCTGGTTACATTCCAAATTAAGTAAAAATGATGTCTTCCTTGATTGGGAAAACACTGCGGTAGTTACTTTTGTTTTTTTTTTTTACTGGGTTGGCCCTGAGTACATATTATAACTTAATGCGCTTGCTTAAGAGAATTTTGTTGTTGTTGTTGTTGTTATTGTGTAGCTGACCAGACTGCCAGTGGATACTGTCACTACAAAGCACACCGATCATCTGTGAGCTGCAGTCTACACATAGAAGCAAAAGAACTTCTGGGGGTTGGGGGGTGGGCAATGAAGTGGGAACAGAATTGCTGTATCATTCTTTGGGGGTCATCAAAGCATTAAATTCTTGAACGGCTCTTTAAAATGTCATCAAATATTTGCTCTCCAAAGAAAGTAGAGTTTTATAGAAGAGAGGCATCCTGAGGAGTTGTTTTTCGGAAGCCCTGCTTACAGGTTTAAGTAGACAGGGTCTCCACTCTGCCTATCCATGGTCGCTCATTACTTTATTCCTCAGCCTGATATCACAAAGAAAGCATGTGAAAAGGAGCCTGGCAGGGTGGATTGTGTTCTTTCTATCCCATTTTGCCAGCTGCCACATTTCTGAACTGCCAGGATTCTCAGTGTGTGTGTGTGTGTGTGTGTGTGTGTGTGTGTGATTGTAATTGTAATGGGATTCTAATATTTACCCCAAAGATTAATAATTAGTAAAGCAAATTTCAGTTTCTTGCATTTGTATGGTGAAACTGGTAACAACTGGAGACAACTTCTGACTTGGATTAACTAGACATGGGGATGTCAAGAGCTACTGGGAAGATCTCAGGGCTTCTCCAGCCACCCTGTCCGAAAGGTCATGATGCTATGTCACCTGCGATTCCCCAAGGCTGACGAGAAGAGCTGCGTTCAGGAAGAGGAAAACGGAGCACCATAACTGACCAAGGAGCCGCAGGTGATGTAAAAATGGCAGCAGGGGAGAGAGCAAAGGTGGAAACGCTACATTGTGAACTTCTGAGCTAGGATTTGTGACTCGGGTTTTGGGTGTTTTCGCTCATTGCAGAACTGGGCTATTGATGGAAGTCTGTGACTGTTAAGTTGACCCTAAAATAAAACTATTTGAACACATAATGTCTATTTAAAAAAAACTTCATGATAAACATCTCCTATATTTACTGACATTCCCAAAAGGTAACAGAGCACCGAGTACTGTGTAAATTTTGGATGTCACCTTCCCCTGTGTTCTGAGGCCAATTAAGTTCCCCAGTTGACACTTACCAAGGTCTGATCACCAACATGTGCAGCCTTCAGTCTGCCTGAGACATCACCTGTCCCTCACCCTTTCCAAGCATGGACTTAACTTCCAAAGCAAACACTTCCTTCAATTTCAGTACCCATGAGATTTTACTTGTGATTCTGTGCTGTGAGTGGTTGCTAAGAGATGGGAAGAGAGTCAAGAACAAAATAGGTGTGCATAAGCCTCCAGTGAACACTAAAAGTAGGCTGTCAACAAGACTGTACTTTCCCAAGGATGATCGCTGTGTACTGCAACATCAATGACACTCTACTGCACAGCAACAGCCCACTGCCCCACCCCCACCCCAAACTGTGGCCCTCTACCCACAGTCCCTTCCACCACTCTCTAAAAGCAAAGCCCAGATATGCAATTCTCTCTGCAGCCTTCCATACTTCCATTAAGCAGTCTGACTTTAAAGCCGCTGTGCATATCGGAAACTGTTTCCTGCTAAGGGAGCAGAAGTGGCCATCACACCTGTAATTGGACGGCCATTTGAGGATGAAGACTAGGTCAGAATCAGGTGCAGGGCATCTATTTGGGACAGCTCCAAGCTCCGCAGTCTTGTGCACCTTGCTTCAGTACCCACATATCCCAAATGGGGCAAGAACGAGAAGAGGGAAGCTATACACCCACCTAGGGCAAGGACTGTAGCATGCAGGAGGACAGAATTTGTGACCTGTTTTCAAACAAGCTAGCAGAGGCAAGAATACAGTCATTCTGCAAGGCAGAAACTGTAGGCTACTTTCTGCCCACCTTCAACACCGTAAATTAGGATTTCAAACACTTCAGAGCTCTCCTGTTTCCTTCCTCTTGCCTGTTCTGTTTCTTGCTTCTTCTCAAGTGTCCATAAAACCCAGCTCCATAGCTGGATCCTAGAGAGGCTGAACTCTACCGAGGTTTGCTAGTCTCCCCGACTCCCCCTGCTGGTGGGTTTAACTACAACCCAAACTCAAATCAGCAACTGTCCAAAATATTTTTTAACTCCCATGATAATAAATAGAGTAAATCAGAATGAGAAGAGAAAAGAGAACACCGAAAGAGTTCAACTCATGCTCGAGCCTGCCATGCACTCTGATTGATGTGAGCCGGCCATGCACAGTGACAGACGTGAGCTGGAGGCTTAACATCCTTTTGGAAAACTAGTCTTGGGATAAGGTTTGTAAAATATAAAATAGATAAGTTGCTTTTAAAAGTTCCCTCTATTCTTTCTGTTCCCACACTCTTCTTCATGTTTGCGGCTTGCAATATTTCCCTCGGTCTCTAGACATCTACTTAATAAGTACCAATAAAGACCGCGTGTTAGCCTCAAACAGTGGTAGCGGTTCCCGCCTGCTAATTGCTTCTTTTGCACTTACTGTTTCCGCCCTCTCATCAACAGGAGCTTTGGTATAAAGGGCGATGAAGGAGAACTAGCCGAGGCCAGCCGAAAGCCAGCCTGCTGAATGCTGCTGTAATTACACAGTAGCCTGGAGTAGCTCTTCTCAAATCAAATTATGAGCCTGGATTACCTAAAACTCTCAGGGCACGGTCCAGGTTTTCATTTGTCTGGAGGTTGCTGTCAGCGAGCAGGTTTTTTTTTTTCCTTCTCATTATTCTTTGCAAGGATTATCAAGGCCCCACTTCCGAGGCAGTATCCCAGAGCTAGGAGACGCTGGCAAGAGGGCTGTTTTCTCACAAGGCTTGTCTCCTTGTGCACTTATCGCTTACTTTAAAAAAGTATAAAAGGAACAAAATGAAAAGAAACTCTTTTTTTTCCATGTTTCATACTTTTCTATCATTTGCATATCAAAGTTTATGTCCAGCTGAGTTTACTCATGATTCTTTGGCAAATATTTATGCTTTGTTAATGTCTCAACCACCTATACACCAATTAGAACAAGAGTCAACAGGCTCAACCATATTTGGATCATTGTTTGAACACCTGACTGTCCCCTGGGAAGTTTGTACTGCACTAGAAATAAGAGGAATAAGAAGATCATCTAGAGGTCAAGGCTCCTGGAGTAGAGGCTCCCTATGGTGTGTGGCCCTGTGACACTCCTTTAAATTCTCATTATCTCCACAGACAGCCAAGGATATGGAACTTGATCATCCCAAAGGTGTCTGTTCTTCTAGTCTCCCCTATCTATGGGCCTCTGTTGAACACAGCACCTATGTATTGTGTAAGCAATTCTTGTACCTCATCGGAAGGAGAAGGATTTTAACTTCCACAGCCAATAGCTATGAAAAGGAAATAGCTCCATTTCTTAAGTGGTTTAAACTTTTATTAAACCAAGACTTGGTGTTCTTGAGATGCAGCTGAGAGATAAATCAACAGCTTAGACCCATTGCTAACTTTTAAAAAGAGAGTCATGGGGTACAAGTCCCAACTCTGGCAGGATCTGTGAGCTGTAGGGGTATAATTTGGAATGTCTGAGATTTCTAAAGTTGCTTCTATCATAGAAATGACAACTCAAAAAGTACGGTGTGGGGATACAAGAAGTTTGCTGGGCATTGGCAACCAGGCAGATCTCTGTGAGTTCGAAGCCAGCCTGGTCTACAGAGTGAGTTCCATGGCAGCCAGGACTACACAGAGAAACTCTGTCCCAAGAAGTATATCTATATCTATGTCTACATCTATATCTATATATCACTCAACCAAGTAGCCACACTCCAAATATAGCAGTCCCTCAAGGCAAATGAATATTGGTCTAAATACTAAAAAATTCTCTCTGGTCTGGGTCAGCCTGTATTCAGAAACGTTCCATTATTGTACAGAGGTTTAAGGTGGAAACAGTTAGGAAATGCAAGAGCATAGCTATTGGGGATCAAAGGGGAAATTTTCAGACATGCTCATTACAGTAATACACTATATAGTACAAGCCAATTTAGTAAGTTCGTGCTTCAACAAATCCAAAGATAATAATAATATGATTTTAATATAATAACTAATAACTTAATCTGAAAAGAATTTTAAACCAAACTTAATCTATTACTTGTATTTGCATTTTTAAAAAATCATGAGTTCATACTTAATCTTTTAAAAACCTCTCATTAGACATTAGAAAATGAACGGACCCTTAGAATTAGCACTACTTGAGAACTAAAGGACTTCACTAATAATGCAAAGTCAATTCTGTTTTTAATACTGTTTTTCTTTATATAAAAAATTGTAACATGAGAGCACCTTCTAAGTTCTTGTGTAGTCACTTGAACTCAGGTCCCACACACAAGACTAAGACACTCTCAGGAAGATACCACGAAAGCAGTGCTCAGGGTATAACATGGTAATGTGGCCAGTGAGATACCACAAATGCAGTGCTCAGGGTATAACATGGTAATGTGGCCAGTGAGATACCACGAATGCAGTGCTCAGGGTATAACATGGTAATGTGGCCAGTGAGATACCACGAATGCAGTGCTCAGGGTATAACATGGTAATGTGGCCAGTGAGATACCACGAATGCAGTGCTCAGGGTATAACATGGTAATGTGGCCAGTGAG